>SJYV01003554.1:0-49467 GCA_006410875.1 Neotragus pygmaeus
ATGATAGTATACATGCTTCAATGCCATTCTCTTAAATCATCCCACCCTCTCCCTCTCCTTCAGAGGCCAGAAGTCCATTCTATACGTCTGTGTCTCTTTTGTTGTGTCACATTTTTAAGTTGCTGATTCCTAGGATGTCGACATTCAGTCTTGCCATCTCCTGTTTGACCACTTCCAATTTGCCTTGATTTATGGACATTCATAACATTCCGAATTCCTACACAATATTGCTCTTTACAGCATCAGACCTTGCTTCTGTCACTGGTCACATCCACAATTAGGTATTGCTTTTGCTTTGACTCTATCCCTTCATTCTATCTGGAGTTATTTCTCCACTGATCTCCAGTAACATATTTGGCACCTGCCAACCTGAGGAGTTTTTTTTTCAGTATCTTATCATTTTGCCGTTTCATACTGTTCATGGGGTTCTTAAGGTAAGAATACTGAAATGGTTTTCCATTCCCTTCTCCAGGGGACCATATTCTGTCAGACCTCTCCACCATGACTCACCTGTCTTGGGTGGCCCCAACCGGCATTGCTTAGTTTCATTGAGTTAGTTAAGGCTGTGCTCTATGTGATCACATTGGCTAGTTTTCTATGATTATGATTTCAGTGTGTCTGCCCTATGATGACCTCTCACAACACCTACCATCTTACTTGGGTTTCTCTTACCTTGGACATGAGATATCTCTTCACGGTTGCTTTGGCAAAGCGTAGCGTCTGCTCCTTACTTTGAACGAGGGGCATCTCCTCTCGGCAGCCCCGCCTGACCTTGAACGTGGAGTAGCTCCTCCTGGCCCTCCTGTGTTTTTGGACTTTCCTCCCTTCAATTATTAGGAGAGATTCTAAGAGAGCTAATTCTTAGGTAGGAGGAAGGGGTCCAGGGCCTTCGAGGAGAGATTTTCTAGCACTGTTTTATTCACTGAATTCTAAACTTATAAACTTAACTGAGTACTTAATATCTTTATCTAGACATTTAAAAGACTTTTAAAACTTAACGGGACCAAAGAAAACTCCTGATTTCTCTTGACAAGGTATTATCCCTTAATTATCCCCATATGAGTAATTGAAACCATCATGTACTAAATTGGTCACAATATCCGACATCTTCTGCCCTTAAATCATCTGTTCTACTTGTTGGCTCTGTTTCTAAATACATGTCAAATGTGCCCATTGTTTATTTCCACTACTTGCTCAAATTATCTGCACAATTTACATCAACTATTATATCAGATTAACAAGTCTCTGTGCTTTCTTCCCTGCCCCTTTCTTCCCTTAAGGTGGCCAGAATGCTTTTTAAAATATAAGTAACACATGCACTATTCTGCTTGAAACCAAAAAATCAGTGATTTTCCATGGTAAGCAGAAACATATAATTGTAGTTTGGTCTGAAAAAAACATAAATGAATTGGAGTCAGCTCACCTCCATGGCTTTATTTGGCTCCATACTCCTGTGTTCTCTATATCCACAGTGGCTTTTTTCTTCAGTTAGAATATGTCAGTTTTCCGTTCCCTTCCACATAACTCTAGATTTGCACCCTGATTCAGACACTATGCTTTGTCTATTAACCATACGAATGAGCAAATCTTGGAAAATTATCCAGATAATCAAGAACTTCCTTAAAATCAGATATTTAATTGTGTTATTCTGTAATAGTTGAATTATCTAGCCTGTTGAAGGCAATAGTAATCTATCTGCAATGAATATAAAATTCTATAAAATGCTCAAATATGGTTCAATGTATAAGTAAAGATGATGTTGGCCAAGAAGAAAAGGCAGATATCAATATATTCTTAGAAACCTCTATGCATCAGTTAATCTGCTTGACACTCAAACAGCAACATTAGCACAATAATTATAAATATCATAAGTGTTAGTCGCTCAGTCGTGCTCAACTCTTTGTGACCCCATGGACTGCAGCCCACCAGGCTCCTTTGTCCATGAGATTTTCCAGGCAAGGATATTGGAGTGGGTTGCCATTTCCTTCTCTAGGGGATCTTCCCAACCAAGGGATCTAACCTGGATCTCCTACACTGCAGGCAGAATCTTTACCAACTCAGCTACAAGGGAAGCAATTCTTTAATTAAATACAATATCATATTTTGTAACGTGTTTCTTGATTTTTCTGATTGAATATTTGAGTTATGAATATAATTTCTTACAAGTTCTTAGTATCACTACATATGCACCAATCATATATTTCATTTTCCACTCCACTCACAAAAACTTGCCAATCACTGTGTACTTTGGTGGCTCACTTCCCTTTAGTTTCTGTCATGGTCCTGTGCTCTGTTGCCCTTTCACCAGTTTTTTAGAGCTGTTCATTTTAAAATATGCATTCCATGCAGATGGCATAATCTATATCACCAGATCCCAGGCCATCACAAAAATAATTCTAATTTTATCTTAAACGTGACTTTTATTGTTCTGTCTCTTGCATAAAATGGAAGGTCATTTAGAACCTTTAACTCAGTCATATCCTTCGTCAACATTTCCTCTTTCTGCAGTTTCCCTCTATGTCCTCTGTCCTTTGTTAAAAAAAACAACAACACTATAAATATTTTGTATTGGGGGGGTCACAAAAAGTCAGATATAACTAACACACACACATAGCCACTTAACAATATTATGGTAGTTTCAGGTGAACACCAAAGGGACTCAGACATGCATATACATGTATCAATTCTCCCCCAAACGCCCTCCCATCCAGGCTGGCCCATTGCACTGAGCAGAGTTCCATGTGCTATACAATAGGTCTTTGTTGGTTATCCATTTTAAACAGCACGTATGACCTTCCCAATATCCTCTGTCCTTTTAACATCAATGTGTTGTTCTGGTGTAGATAGAGAACAAGCCCCCTTTCTTTTAACTTTTTTATTTTCACATGTACTTTCTGAATTTCAACAATCTTACAGTCTAGGATATTTTGTTTGATACATGTTCGGGCTAAAGTCTATACAGTTGCAAAGTCAGACACGAATGGAGTGACTTAGTGAATGCGGGCAAATAAATATTACCTGATCTAGACTTCAGTACTTAGGAAATCTTACTTGTTAATTTTCTGTGTCTCTAATACTACAGACAGTTTTGTTGCATTTTAGATTAATTCTCTAATAAATTGGGAAGAAGCTTGACCTTTATAGTCATTGCCAATCAAGCAAAACAAATTATCTGTATAGTTCCTTGTGTAAATTGCAGTTATGATGTAGTTAATTCCCATGTTGCTCAAAGTTCCAACTCTCTCTCTCTCTGCCTCTTCAAAATTAAAATTGTTTTGATTTCCAAATACCAGAAATCTGTCTTCTTATTAAGAAATTAATCTTCTATTAAATGAAAGCTATCAAAGTTAAATAAATAAATAATTAGGTTAAGCCTAGGTCTGGCACTTAGGAATTATGGCTTTGGATTATTTAATAATAAACTACCACATGTTTCTCTATTATATTTTATAACTGTTTCCTGCCATACACGTTCATGACGTTGGTGAAATACTTTGCATTCTGTAGCACAACTGTTGTACCCTAAACATATTTTTAATTTTTGTCAAATTTATTAGAATCTAGGAAGACTTTTATATTTTTACTTATTTTTACTTACTTTGAACATAGACATATTTCTTGTAGTTTCAGTAAATATGAAGAAATATTTACTTAAATTTGATTTTATTTAGCCCAAACCTCTCACTGTCCTGAATGAAAAAATAAATCTGAATTCTCTCAAATTTCTTGCTATAAAGCTGAAATGTATCTTCTTATGAGTTGTAATGACATATGTGATTGCAGGCTCATCTTACTTTAGAAATAAATGAAATAAAGCCACTTGAATAACATATATTTCTAAAATTACTACAAAATTATATGAGGTAGTTTTAAAAATCCATTTCATTAATAAAAATGATATACCTTATATAACTAAGGTATGCATAAGTTTTAAGAATACTTAGCAATAAAATTTATAATTTCAGTTTCTATATTTCAATTAATATTTAGGATCAAACTCTTTTTCCTAAGGGGAAATATTTTTATAAAACCTTTAAAAAACATTGATATGGCATTATTTTACTGCTCACTGATCCTTTAGAATATATGAATGTTTGGTAGTATGCTAAATTTATGATCAAGTATGTTTCTTGATGTAAATTTAAAATAAATCATAACCTAGATTTTGTAGGGTTTTATGCACCTAATATTATACTCCTGTGTACACACATATATGGGTAAGTTTCTATTTTGGTTTGCAAATTGCTTCAACTTTTAATATTTATGTATTGTGAATCATTTAACTAGTACAAGCATTTACATTTTAGGCCTCAGCTATCAGCTGGATAACTACTTGAACCACAGAAATAATTCTGCAGTTAGAAGCTCAGTTTCATAATTGTTTTAAAATCTATATTTTATGACTTAATCATAAATCATACAGTCAATAAAGAAGTGTAGGATAACTGCTTGCATTTCTTCCAACTATCATTACTTTGCTTGTTAAACAAATTTGACCATAATTTCCTTTATTTTATGATTAGCTACTAGTGAACAAAAATATACTCACATCAAATTTTGAACTGGTAAAACAATTTAGCAGAAGCTCCAATGATTAATGTTGAGTAAAATTTGGCCATTAAAAATATTTTGAACCTTTGTAATTCTTAGTTTTGTAGGATAATATGAACATATTTTTTAAAAATGCTTTATCTCCTAATACAGAAAATACCATTATTTATCAAACTAAATTTTAAAATATAACACTAAAACTAATTTATTTTTTAAATTAGTTAAATGAGAAACATATTTCAAATTGCTTTAAAAATAAAATTAGAATGATAGGAGTACTGTATCTACAAAGTTAAAATTTTATTTTTGACACCTATATTAATATATCTTGACAGCTATAAATCTACTCATTATTTTCTGTAATTAGTATTATATGAAACTTATTAAGGAAACTTTTGATGAAGTCTTTATATTAAAGAAGCATCTTGCTAGTGTATATCAGTAACCTTCTCCTACATACTGTGACTTATTTATGAAGTAATGGAGCCTGATGGAAAAAAATCCACATTTCAACAGCAAAGCCTAGAATACAGGTGTCATATATGGTTTGGACATTAAAAATAAATAAATAATTAAATGACTTTATCAAAAGAAACAGTAGTTTTCATCAAAATAGTGATAGCAAACTGAATAAGGCTTGCTCTTAAATTCAAATTGTGTGCCCTTAAAATAATTGTATTTTATATTTTATCCAGGAATGTGTTATATTTTCTAATATCAATATGTCTTGGATAATAAATAATTCATTAATTTTTAAGATGTTTATGAGATAAGACAATTCTCATTTTACTTCAGTGGAACATGAGGTTCAGAAAAGTTAAGTAAAATCCAATACAAGTTAAAGAGTGGAAGAGTCAGGATCAGAATCCAGATATGACTGGTTCCACAGTCTGTGTGCTTTTTATTAGTTATTTCTTTGGCATTCACTGTTCTGAACTCTACCTCAGATTCACACAAAAAAATAAGCTTGCTTACATTTTAAGCAATATTTGAAAATATCAACTTCTCTAATTCTAATGAAGCAGGGCAAAGACTAATTGAGTTTTGCCAAGAAAATGTACTGTCCATAGCAAACACCCTCTTCCAAGAACACAAGAGAAAACTCTACACATGGACATCACCAGATGGTCAACACCGAAATCAAACTGATTATATTCTTTGCAGCCAAAGATGGAGAAGCTCTATACAGTCAACAAAAACAAGACCAGGAGCTGACTGTGGCTCAGATCATGAACTCCTTATTACCAAATTCGGACTCAAATTGAAGAAAGCCGGTAAAACTGCTAGACCATTCAGGTATGACCTAAATCAAACCCCTTATGATTACACAGTGGAAGTGAGAAATAGATCTAAGGGCCTAGGTCTGATAGATAGAATGCCTGATGAACTATGTAATGAGCTTCATGACATTGTACAGGAGACAGGGATCAAGACCATCCCAATGGAAAAGAAATGCAAAAAAGCAAAATGGCTGTCTGGGGTGGCCTTACAAATAGCTGTGAAAAGAAAAGAGGCGAAAAGCAAAGGAGAAAAGGAAAGATATAATTAAGCATCTGAATGCAGAGTTCCAAAGAATAGCAAGAAGAGATAAAAAAGCCTTCTTCAGCAATCAATGCAAAGAAATTGAGGAAAACAACAGAATGGGAAAGACTAGCGATCTCTTCCAAAAAATTAGATACCAAGGGAATATTTCATGCAAAGATGAGCTAAATAAAGGGCAGAAATGGTATGGACCTAACATAAGCAGAAGATATTAAGAAAAGGTGGAAAGAATACACAGAAGAACTGTACAAAAAAGATCTTCACGACATAGAAAATCATGATGTTGTGATCACTCATCTAGAGCCAGACATCTTGGAATGTGAAGTCAAGTGGGCCTTGGAAAGCATCGCTATGAAAAAAACTAGTGGAGGTGATGGAATTCCAGTTAAGCTGTCTCAAATCCTGAAAGATGATGCTGTGAAAGTGCTGCACTCAATATGCCAGCAAATTTGGGAAACAGCATAGGCCACAGGACTGGAAAAGGTCAGTTTTCATTCCAATTTCAAAGAAAGGCAATGCCAAAGAATGCTCAGACTACTGCACAATTGCATTCACCTCACATGCTAGTAAAGTAATGCTCAAAATTTTCCTAGCCAGGCTTCAGCAATACATGAATCGTGAACTCCCTGATGTTCAAGCTGGTTTTAGAAAATGCAGAGAAACCCGAGATCAAATTGCCAACATCCGTTGGATCATGGAAAAAGCAAGACAGTTCCAGAAAAACATCTATTTCTGCTTTATTGACTATGCCAAAGCCTTTGACTGTGTGGATCACAATAAACTGTGGAACATTCTGAAAGAGATGGGAATACCCGACCACCTGACCGGCCTCTTGAGAAACCTGTATGAAGGTCAGGAAGCAACAGTTAGAACTGGACATGGAACAACAGACTGGTTCCAAATAGGAAAAGGAGTATGTCAAGGCTGTATATCGTCATCATGCTTATTTAACTTCTATGCAGAGTACATCATGAGAAATGCTTCTTGGAAGAAACACAAGCTGGAATCAAGATTGCCGGGAGATATGTCAATAACCTCAGGTATGCAGATGACACCACCCTTATGGCAGAAAGTGAAGAGGAACTAAAAAGTCTCTTGATGAAAGTGAAAGTGGAGAGTGAAAAAGTTGGCCTAAAGCTCAACAGTCAGAAAATGAAGATCATGGCATCCGGTCCCATCATGTCATGGAAAATAGATGGGAAAACAGTGTCACACTTTACTTTTTGGGGCTCCAAAATTACTGCAGATGGTTATTGCAGCCATGAAATTAAAAGACACTTAGTCCTTGGAAGAAAAGTTATGACCAACCTAGATAGTATATTCAAAAGCAGAGATATTACTTTGCCGACTAAGGCCCGTCTAGTTAAGGCTATAGTTTTTCCTGTGGTCATGTATGGATGTGAGAGTTGGACTGTGAAGAAGGCTGAGTGCCAAAAAATTGATGCTTTTGAACTGTGGTGTTGGAGAAGCCTCTTGAGAGTCCCTTGGACTACAAGGAGATCCAACCAGTCTGTTCTGAACGAGATCAGCCCTGGTATTTCTTTGGAAGGAATGATGCTAAAGCTGAAACTCCAGTACTTTGGCCACCTCATGCGAAGAGTTGACTCATTGGAAAAGACTCTGATGCTGGGAGGGACTGGGGGCAGGAGGAGAAGGGGACGACAAAGGATGAGATGGCTGGATGGCATCACTGACTCGATGGACATGAGTTTGCATAAACTCTGGGAGTTTGTGATGGACAGGGAGGCCTGGAGTGCTGTGATTCATGGGGTTGCAAAGAGTAGGACAGGACTGAGCGACTCAAAGACTGAACTAAACTGAACTCTACTCAACTGTTTACATCATCTTCACCTATGAGCTGCAGTATAGATGTCAGTTAAGTTCAGTTCAGTCTCTCAGTCCTGTCTGGCTCTTAGCAACCCCATGTACTGCAGCATGCCAGGTTTCCCTGTTCATCACTACCTCCTAGACTTTACTGAAGCTCATGTCCATTGAGTACATGATACCATCCAACCATCTCATCCTCTGTTGTCCCCTTCTCCTTCCACTTTCAATCTTTCCCAGCATCACGGTTTTTCCAAAAAGTCAGTTTTTTGCATCAGGTAACCTACGTTTTGTAGTTTTGGCTTCAGCATCAATCCTTCCAATGAATATCCGGGACTGATTTCCTTTAAGATGAACTGACTGGATCTCCTTGCAGTCCAAGAGAGCCTCAAGAATCTTCTCCAACACCACAGTTCGAAAGATCAGTTCTTTGATGCTCAGCTTTCTTTATAGTCCAACAGTCACATATATATGTTACTACAGGACAAACCATAGCTTTGACTAGATGGAACATTGTTGACAAAGTAATGTCTCTGCTTTTGAATATGCTGTCTAAACATTATTCTCAATGGTGAAAAACTGAAAGCATTTTCCCTAAAAACAGGAACAAGACAAGGGTGCCCACTCTCACCGCTACTATTCAACCTAGTTCTGGAAGTTTTGGCCACAGCAATCAGAGCAGAAAAATAAATAAAAGGTATCCAAGTTGGAAAAGAAGAAGCAAAACTCTCACTGTTTGCAGATGACATGATTCTCTACATAGAAATCCTAAAGACTCCACCAGAAAACTACTAGAGCTAATCAATGAATATAGTAAAGTTGCAGGATATAAAATCAACACTCAGAAATCCCTTGCATTCCTGTACACTAATAATGAGAAAGTAGAAAAAGAAATTAAGGAAACAATCCCATTCACCATTGCAACAAAAAGNACCTGTTTAGGTAAACTGTGAAAAGAAAATTTTCACATCACATTACTTTTCATATATCAGTCATTATTTGTCAGTAATAAAATATGGGTCATCACTCCACTGCTGCAATTTAAGGAAATGTCAGTAAACCTATATCTACCCTGAAATGTGAAGTGGAAAACTACACATTCAATTTAATATTTATGAAAATTTAATCTTTCAACTCATAGTATAAATATAAAAGATGTAAACTTAGGTAATTTCTAAGTAATACATTCAAATCTTCTTGAGATTAATAGACTCCTGTAATAAATATTATATGCTTATTAATTGATAAGCTACAGTTCAGATATCTGAGTTCATTTTAATACAATATTGAAAAGATTTTAACAAGTAATTATTCATGAGTACAAAGAATGAAATATAAGTATTTTACTTTCTTGTCTATCTCCAAGACATTTCTATATAGACATATGCTAGTAAGTAATCTAATCTTACTTAAAACACTTCCATAAATCAATCGTTTCTTAATTTTAAGCATACAGAAATACAATAAATATATAAAGACATATCACACAATTGCTATTTAATTTATACCTTATGACTGGCAATTTGCTTAGCCCTTAGGAGACATCTCTGTAAATACTAAGAATGAAAGAATTAAAGAAAACATGATATTTCAACAGATGCACATTATTCTTAAAGTCAACCTCCACCCCTGCCTAATGGTCTACAAGACATTGCATAATCAAATCATGCCATCTTTCCATCTTATTCATATAATTGTCCCTCTTTCTCATTAGATACATTCACACTAAATTTTTTGATGTTTCTCACAAATTCCAAATTCATTTTTTAATTAACAGCTTTTTGTTAGCTGTTGACTGTCAAATATACTACCAGTATGATCATTTTCAGCCTGAAAAATAGGCAGGTGAAACAGTATAGATGAAATGAATTAAATTCACTGACCCTTCAGTTTCCAATTCTGAAAATTTATGGAATATGTGTGAAATAAGTGTATAGATTAATCTAGATATAGCTAGCATGGTTCATAGGCTAATTCCATGGAAACTGTTCTCTCAACAAGCTCATTACTAAGAAATCCTAATTTTATATGTTTTTTAATCCTATTAGAGCCTCTGCAACATTTAAAAATATGGACAACTCTTCCTTTTTTGTGTAAGCTTCTCTGTTTCTTCCTACTTCTGATGTTAACAAGTATTCCCAGACCACAACAGTATGTAGGTAAAAATGAAATAACAGCAATAGTGAGACTCGAGTATCACTGGCTTACAAACTATATTAATTGTTTAAGAGACTGTAGTTTAAGCTAGTTCATGCAAAGAGAAAAGGGATAAATTGGCTTATGAGAAAGAAAAGTCTGACTGTGACACCATTAACAGATTCAATTGGATCTCAATAGCTGAATGCCATCAGGATATTGTTATTTAGACTCCATTTCTTTTTTTTTTTTCTCTGCTGTACATTTTTATATTTTTAATATAAATTTATTTATTTTAATTGGAAGTTAATTACTTTACAATGTTGTATTGGGTTTGCCATACATTGACATGAATCCACCACGGGTATACACATGTTCCCCATCCTGAACCCCTCTCCCTCATCCCTCCCCCTCCCATCCCTCTGGGTCATCCCAGTGCACCAGTCCCAAGCATCCAGTTTCATGCATCCAACCTGTACTGGCGATTCTTTTCATATGATATTATACATGTTTCAATGCCATTTTCCCAAATCATCCCACCCTCTCCCTCTCCCACAGAGTCCAAAAGACTGTTCTATACATTNCATGTGTTCCCCATCCTGAACCCCTCTCCCTCCTCCCTCCCCCTCCCATCCCTCTGGGTCATCCCAGTGCACCAGTCCCAAGCATCCAGTTTCATGCATCCAACCTGTACTGGCGATTCTTTTCATATGATATTATACATGTTTCAATGCCATTTTCCCAAATCATCCCACCCTCTCCCTCTCCCACAGAGTCCAAAAGACTGTTCTATACATTCTTGTCCATCTTTTAGTTTTTCCTTTCTTGTGTGTTATCTTTATCCTCAGGGTATTCCTCTTGATAGGAAGATGGCTACTAGTACTCCAAGCTTATGAAGTCCTATAATTTCTGGCACTTAATTATTTTTAAAAATTAAGAAGAGAAAAAAAGTAAAAATTAAAAAAAACAAAACTAAGATTGAGAGAGACCTCAGTAGATAAAAAAGGAAGAGAGTTGGAACTCTTACCAGTTAAGAGAATAGTTCTAAAATATATTCAGCCTCTTGAACGCTAAACATTTATCCATAACTTTATTGTAACACTTTAAAATTCTACTTAGCAAAGTATCACTATCCCAGATGAAACCAAATATGTTATTTTATTACATCATGGGGGACAACCCAAAACCTGTCTAACCACTATATCAAGCTCCAATCACAGGATTTCTGAATGTTGTGCATTCCTATTTATCAGCTCTGGATATACTTCCTTGTTATTCTGTTACTTACTCAAAGTGGTAAATTATATGACATCACCAACATCTTATAATTGCATAAGAGGTATAATTATTTGAAAATTACCCAAATCATTTTCACAGGTGGAGAAATAAACCCCATTTTCAAAAAAAGAAATAAATAAAATTTGCAAAAAAGAAAAAAGAAAAGAAAAAAATCGGGAAATCCTAAGTGTGACAGGGCAATGAGTCAGTAGGCAATCTGTCTGTTCTCAGCTTTGTTTCTGGGAGATTATTTTTGCCAATGCCAATTTGTCTGATAACTCTTGAAGAGGCTTTTCTTTAACCCATGAATTGCCTCAAATACTTTCAAAGGTTGACCTTAATTCATCAGTTTATGTGTATACCATCTTCAAGCTAAGCTGTGATCAACTAGCATTTCTTTGAGTTAGCAACACTAAATACATATTATCATATCATGCTTCTTAAAATTTGGCCTTGCACTTGAAGTCTGTGTCTGGGTAGCAGGCTTCAGGGCTAGAGGGAGATTTACGATGATGGTGTGGAGCATCCTACTGCCCCAGGTTAGTTCCCTAGGGGTTGATAATCAATTTTGACAAAGGTAAGTGTCTAAACTGAACCTGGAACAACAGACTGGTTCCAAATAGGAAAAGGAGTACGTCAAGGCTGTATATTGTCACCCTGCTTATTTACTTATATGCAGAGTACATCATGAGAAACACTGGGCTGGAGGAAGCACAAGCTGGAATCAAGATTGCCGGGAGAAATATCAATAACCTCAGATATGCAGATAACACCACCCTTATGGCAGAAAGCAAAGAAGAACTAAAGAGCCTCTTGATCAAAGTGAAAGAGGAGAGTGAAAAAGTTGGCTTAAAGCTCGACATTCAGAAAATGAAGATCATGGCATTTCATGGGAAATAGATGGGGAAACAGTGGCTGACTACTTTTTTGGATTCCAAAATCACCTCAGGTGGTGACTGAAGCCATGAAATTAAAAGACGCTTACTTCTTGGAAGGAAAGTTATGACCAACCTAAAAAGCATATTAAAAAGCAGAGATATTACTTTGCCAACAAAGATCCATCTAGTCAAGGCTATGGTTTTCCCAGTGGTCATATATGGATGTGAGAGTTGGACTATAAAGAAGGCTGAGCACTGAAGAATTGATGCTTTTGAACTATGCTGTTGGAGAGGACTCTTGAGAGTCTCTTGGACTGCAAGGAGATCCAACCAGTCCATCCTAAAAGAGATCAGTCCTGGGTGTTCATTAGTAGGACTGACTTTGAAGCTGAAACTCCAATACTTTGGTGAAGAACTGACTCATTTGAAAAGACCCTGATGTTGGGAAAGATTGAAGGCAGGAGAAGAGGATGACAGGGGATGAGATGGTTGGATGGCATCATCAACTCAATGGAAATGGGTTTGGGTGGATTCGAGGAGTTGGTGATGGACAGAGAGGCCTGGTGTGCTGCAGTTCATGGGGTCACAAAGAGTCAGACAAAACTGAGCAACTGAACTGTACAGAAGTGTCTAATTTCTTATCCAGCTTGATCTCCTGCCTCCCTGCTTATGCTCAGATTGTATTTGAGCAGAGAATATGGCTTTTATATACTTTCAAAGTTCATAACTGTCTGATGAATCTTGCTAAGTATACTATATATTTCTTACTAACAATGGGCATAGCCTAGGGAGGCTGCACTTTTTGGATTGAGACTTAATTAATACAACATATCTGTTGGATGGCCACAAGAGGGAGCCAACAAAATCCAGCATCCTTAAAATTTTTCAATCTCAATGTGCTCATTGTTTTAGTCCCTAAATATAAAGTACCCCGATTAACAAGGTGTGTGCCATCCCAAAATACAGATTTACAGATTCCAAGCTAAGGAATGGATTATAGTCTCTACATTGTTGTCCCACCTTGACTCAATCAATCCTGCATGTGTGTGTGTGTGTGTGTGTGTGTGTGTGTGTGTGTGTGTGTGTGAAGTCACTCAGTCGTGTCCGACTCTTTGTGACCCTATGGATTGTAGCCCACCAGGCTCCTCTGTCCATGGGATTCTCCAGGCAAGAATACTGGAGTGGGTTGCCATTTCCTTCTCCAGGGAATCTTCCCAACCCAGGGATCGAGCTCGGGTCTCCTGCATTGCAGACAGATGCTTTATCCTCTGAGCCACCAGGGAAGCCAAACAATATCTCCAGTTCTTCATAATTTTTCTACTGATTGTGATTTCTTCATGTGCAGAAGATGAAAACTCACGACCAACTTTCTTTAGCCCAAAATTGCAATTGTACTTTCATCCTGAATTGGACAGCATGAAGTTGAAGTGGTTCTGCTCTTTCCACTGTTTTTCTAGAAATCTCTCATTCATTCTGTCTCTCAGAACTCAGTTTTACAACAAATGTGTTGGCTTTATTTTCAGATAACTTTTCTGTACCTGATAACTAAGATAAGCAATTGTTTCATGCTATACACTTTCAGGCAGGGCATAAGAAGGAAACATTGACCTTTGGGTAATGCAAATTGGCAGCTGATTAGGCACTGCGGATTAGGCAGAAAACAGAAAGGTACAAATTCATGACCAAAAGGAGCTGAAGTTCCCAGGGAAGTAAGACAAACACTAAATAAATGCTTGTGTATAATGTGTAGCATCTCATATGATGATAAATATGGCACATTATCAAATACTCTATAGAGTAGGAAGTGCTCTTAGGAAGTATTAAGTGTAACATTAAAAAAAGAGCTTAAATTCTAGCAAGAGGAGACAACAATCAATCGATAAATGGGGAAATCTTACATATTTTTTCAGTTAATAAGAAAGCTCTTAGGGAGTGCTGGTGGTAACACTAGAAGGAAATAAATTATCTTTCTTAGGACATAAATTAGTTCTGATATTTGTTCTGGATCAACAGTTGTCTCTCAGGAAAAGATATTCTGTTTATCCTGCCACTATTTCTGATGGAAAACAGTGTTCCTTGAACACCTGTCATTCAAGGAAGGATTAGCGAGGGAGAAAAAGTCTGTTCCTAAAGGAAAAGATAACTTTTGTTTCCACACCGAGTGGTCTAGGATCTGGCCAGAAAAGACTAAAAGAAATTCCATACCAGCTATGCCCTTAGAATCATTTAAGAGTGGTACTTCTCAAGACCTTTTCATTCTGTTGATATTAGGCAACACTGCATCTGTATTGAATTAGTTTCAAAATTCTCCTAAAGCTGAAAACACTTATGATGACAAAATAATGCTGCAACTTCATTGAGCTCAAGTTACTCTTTATTTCATCAAAAAGGCTATAAGTCCTTATTTTCCAAGATCTCTGTTATACTTCCTCGTTTGGAACTTGAAGGAGAGCATGTCTTTCTTTTTGTTCTTGTTGTTCAGTCTCTAGATCATGGACTGAAGCATGCCAGGCTCTTCTATCCTCCAGTCTCCTGGAGTTTGCTCAAATTCATGTCCATTGAGTCGGTGATGCTATCTAACCATCATATTCTCTGCCATCCCCTTTGCCTTTAGCCTTTAATATTTCCCAGCATCAGGGTCTTTTCCAATGAGTCAATTCTTTACACCAGGTGGCCAAAGTATAGGAGCTTCAGCTTCAGCATCAGTCCTTCCAATGAATATTCAAGGTTGATTTCCCTTAGGATTGTCCTGTTTGATCACTTTGCTGTCCAAGGGACTCTCTTGAGTCTTCTCCAGCACCACAGTTTGAAAGCATCAGTTCTTCAGCGCTCAGCCTTCATTATGATCCAACTCTCACATTCGTACAGGACTGCTGAAAAAATCATAGGTTTGACTACGTGGATGTATGTCAGCAAATGATGTCTCTGCTTTTTAATATGCTATCTAGGTTTGTCATAACATTTCTTTCAAGGAGTAAATTGCTTTTAATTTCATGGCTACAGTCATCATCTGAAGTAATTTTGGAGCCCAAAAAAATAAACTCTGCCACTGTTTTCTACATTTTCCCCTTCTATTTGCATAAAGTGATGGAACTGGATACTATGATCTTAATTTTTAATTTAATTATGTATTTTTTGTAGCTCAAACAGGCAGTATTTTATTAAGCAGGCAGCAGGCTGCTTTTGTAATGACAAACTAGTTACAGATCAAGCNATTTTCCCCTTCTATTTGCATAAAGTGATGGAACTGGATACTATGATCTTAATTTTTAATTTAATTATGTATTTTTTGTAGCTCAAACAGGCAGTATTTTATTAAGCAGGCAGCAGGCTGCTTTTGTAATGACAAACTAGTTACAGATCAAGCAGGAAGCAGGCAGTCGGCTCCCAAAACACAAGGACAGGCCAACCGTTAAAGTGGCCAATCATAGTTTTCTGAATGTTGAATTTCAAGCCAACTTTTTCACTCTCATCATTCAGCAACATCAAGAACCTCTTTAGTTCCTCTGCAATTCTGCCATTAGAGTGGTATCATCTGCATATCTGAGATTGTTGGTATTTCTCCCTGCAATCTTGATTCTAGTTTGCAATTCATCCAGCCAGGATTTTGCATGATGTACTCGGCAGAGAACTTAAATAAGCAAAGTGACAAAATACAACCTTGCCATATTCCTTTACCAATTTTGAACCAGTCATTTGTTCCATGTCTGGTTTTAACTGTTGCTTCTTAACCTGCATAACAGGTTTCTCATTAGACAGGTTGGGTGGTCTGGTATTCCCATCTCTTTAGAGTTTTTCATAGTTTGTTGTGATCCACACAGTCGAAGGCTTTAGTTTAGTTAGTGAGGCCTAAGTGGATATTTTTTTGGAACTCCCTTGCTTTTTCCATGATACTGCAAATGTTGACAATTTGATCTCTGGTTCCTCTGCCTCTTCAAAACTCAGCTTGTACATCTGGAAGTTCTTGGTTCACATACTGCTGAAGCCTAGCTTGAAGGATTTTGAGCATAACCTTGCTAACATATGAAATGAACACAATTGTATGGTAGTTTGAACATTTTTTGGTATTCCAGTATTTAGGATTGAAATGAAAACTATCCTTTTCCAATCCTAAGGCCGCTTTTGAGTTTTCTGAATTTGTTAGCATACTGAGTGCAACACTTTCACAGCATCATCTCTTAGGATTTGAACTAGCTCAGCTGGAATTCCATCACCTTCACTAGCTTTGTTCGTAATAATGTTTCCTAAGGCCCAGGTGACTTCATATTCCAGGATGTCTGACTCTAGATGACTGACTGACCATATCATTGTGGTCATCCCAGTCATGAAGATATTTTTGTATAGTTCTTCTGTGTATTCTTGCCACCTTTTCTTTTTATCTCTTCTGCTTCTCTTAGAACCTTATCATTTTTGTCTTTTATCATGTCCATCCTTGCATGAAATGTTCCCTTGACACCTCTGATTTATTGAAGAGATCTCTAGTCTCTCCTGTTCTATTTTTTCCCCTCTATATATTTGTATTGTTCTTTTAAGAAGGCCTTCTTATCTCTCCTTGCTATTCTCTGAAACTCTGTATTCATTTTGGTATATTTATCTCTCTTGCTTTTTGTTTCTCTTTTTTCTTCAGCTATTTGTAAAGTCTCTTCAGACAACCACTTTGCCTCTTGCATTTCTTTTTCTTTGCAATGGTTTTGGTCACTGTTTCCTGTACAATGTTAGGAACTTCCATTCATTGTTCTTCAGGCACTCTGTCTATCAGATCTCATCCCTTGAGTCTATTTGTCACCTCCAGTGTACAATCATGAGGGATTTGATTTAGGTCATATCCAAATGGTCTACTGGTTTTCCCTCCTTGCTTCAATTTAAGCCTGAATTTTGCAGTAAGGGATTCATGATCTGAACCACAGTCAGCTCCAGTTCTTGTTTTTGCTGACTGCATAGTGCTTCTCCATGTTTGGCTGGAAAGAATATAAACAATCTGGTGATGTCCATGTAGAGTAATCTCTCTGGTTGTTGGAAAAGGATGTCTGCTAAGACCAGGACAACACTCTCTTGATCATTGCCCTGTTCCATTTTGTACTACGAGGCCAAACTTTCCTGTTATTCCAGGTTTCTCTTGACTTCTTAACTTTGCATTCCAATCCCCTGTGATGAAAGGGACATGTTTTTTGGTGTTAGTTCTAGAAGGTTTTGTTGATCTTCACACAACCAGTCTTCACAGAAGCAGTGATGCTTATTCAGCATCAGTGGCTGGGGCATATACTGGGATTACTGTGATGTTGACTAATTTGCCTTGGAATGAAACGAATATAATTCTATCATTTTTGAAACTGCACTCAAGTGCTGCATTTCAGACTCTTGTTGACTATGAGGGCTACTCTATTTATTCTAAGGGATTTTTGCCCAAAGTAGTAGATATAATGTTCATCAGCATTAAATTCACCCATTCTCATCCATTTTAGCTTACTAATTCAAAGATATCAGTGTTCACACTTGCCCCCTCCCACTTGACCACATCCAATTTACCTTGATTCTGGACCTAACATTTTATTTTCCTATGTAATGTTGTTCTTTACAGCATTGAACTTCACTTTCATCACCCCACACATCCACACCTGAGCATCATTTCTGCTTTGACCCAGCCACTTTGCAGTGCTATTTGTAGCACTTCATTCTTTGTAGAGCTATTTGTAATTGCCCTCTGCTTTTCCCCAGTAACAAATTGGATATCTTCCAACCTTGGGGGCTCATCTTCTGGTGTCATATCTTCACTATAACCCATCCATCTTTGGTGGCCCTGTGAGGTGTGAGGCCTATACATTCATTGAGTTATGCAAGCCCCTTTGCCATGACAAAGCTGTGATCCATGAAGGGAGAGCTTATCTTACCCCATTATGAAGATGATAGTCACTTTAGTTTCTATCTCTTTTTCTCCATAGGACTCACATTTATGAGTCATGTCAGAAAATAAATGCATGTTGTCTCAAAACCCTAAAGTTATTTCTCTAAGACTGGCACTCATTTGAAGGGAGGTAAACTTTCATTTTAGGCTGTGTCCTCAACATGAACCAACTCAAGCCAAAACTGATTATGGGTTCTGGACACATGATTGCTACTGAATCAAACTTTAGGGTTTTCTCAGCCATCTTTGCCTTCCTTACTAAAACAGTCTTTTCATCTCTCTCATCATACTATTTCTAGATGATTTCAGGAACTTCCATGGCCTCAGTAAAAAATAATAATAATAATTTTCTGATTCTTAAAATAATTATTTTTTGCATCATTTACTTAAATCTTATGGCTTTCCATTTCTATTAATTGTTGTCAACCAGTCAACTTTTGTCTAAACAGATCTGTTTCTGATTATACGTTATTTTATATGATTCATACTAATAAATTATCACAATTATCTCACTCTTTAATTCCCTAAAAGTTCTCATGGAGCATTGTTGCTGAATATTTGACTATGAGATAAACAGACTTTTCTGTTTCTTTGCTATCTGCAATCAAGTGTTAACTCAGTCACTCTTGCTTCCTCTTTTCTTCTTTCTTTCTTTCCCGTACTTTGTTTTCTTCAACACTCTCCTTTCTTTCTTCTACTTTTCTATGAGATAATTTTATTTACCATATAATTTCTATATTATTCAGAATACAATTAGGGCTGAAACAATTTATTTCATATCTTGAATAATATAATAACATAAAAGTTTTTTTTTTTAATTTGCTCATATTAAGCTGGATGGTTTACAAGCTGGAATCAAGATAGACAGGAGAAACATCAGCAACCTCATTTAGGCCGATGATACCATTCTAATGGCAGAAAGCAAAGAGGAACTAAAGAGACTCTTGATGAGGCTGAAGGAGGAGATTGAAAGAGCCAGCTTAAAACTAAATATTAAAAAAACCAAGATCATGTCATCTGACCCCATTACCTCATGACAAATAGAAGGGTAAAATGTGGATGTAGTGACAGATTTCCTCTTCTTGGGCTCTAAAATCACTGCAGATGGTAACTGCAGCTGTGAAATCAGAAGACAATTGCTTCTTGGCAGGAAAGCGATGACAAACCTAGACAGTGTGTGGAAAAGCAGAGATATCACCCTACCAACAAAGTCCTTATATTCAATGTGATGATCTTCTCAGTGGTCATATACGGTAGTAAGAGCTGGACTGTAAATAATGCAAAGCACCAAGAATTGATGCCTTCGAACTGTGGTGCTGCAGAAGACTTCTGAGAGTCCCTTGGAGAGAAAGGAGATCAAACCAATCAATCTTAAGGGAAATCAACCCTGAATACTCATTGAAATGACTAATGCTTAAGTTCCAGTATTTTGGTCATCTGATAGGAAGAGCTGACTAATTTGAAAAGTCCCTAATGATGGGAAAGATTGAGGGCAGAAGGAGAAGGGGGGAATCAGAGGATGAGATTGCTGGATAGTATCAGTGATGGAATTGATATGAACTTTGGCAAACTTTGGGAGATGATG
Organism: Neotragus pygmaeus; assembly: GCA_006410875.1. Taxonomy (NCBI): domain Eukaryota; kingdom Metazoa; phylum Chordata; class Mammalia; order Artiodactyla; family Bovidae; genus Neotragus; species Neotragus pygmaeus. Next base: position 19,697 of record SJYV01003554.1, read on the forward strand.
AGGGACAGAGAGGCCTGGCCTGCTGCAGTCCATGGGGTTGTAAAGAGTCAAACACAACCGAGCAACTGAACAACAATATTGAAATCCAGTATAGATTAGCTGATGGTGTGATGGAGGCTACTGCTTAATGAAATTATACAGAATCGAGGCTTCTTCTAACTTGTTTCTCCTTAGAATCTTCTCTACTAAACTAATGTATGGAAAAATCAGTCATAGTGATAGTTAGGGATTTACACTGTATAATCCAATGATGGAAGTAGCATGTCTACACCATTGACCAAAACTTAGCCACAAGTTCATACCTAACTGTGGCAGTAGTCTTGTTACCTATTGCTTGCAGCAAACTACCCCAGAATTGTTAATTAGAAGTAATTTTGTTTTACTCGAAATTTTGTGGATCAAAAATCTGGCAGGGATTATGTGTCTCTCTATTTGTGTTCCACACAATATCAGCTGATATAGGGGCTCACCCTCCCTAATAGCTCAACCAATAGCTGATAAATTGGTCCTGGCAGTCTCCTGATAGGTCAGTAGTTGGATGGAGACCCCATTCCTTCTCCATTTGGTCCTTTCAATGGTGCCTCTTGGGATCCCTCTGAATTTGGTGGCTGACTTACAGGATGGCTGACTTCCAGGTAAACTGTTTCAAGATACTAATGTAGAAGTTACAAGGTCCTAATTAATACAGTCACAGAATTACACAGATTCATTTCTGACACTATTTGTCAAGCACATCACTAAGACCAGTCCTTTTTTGACAGGAGGAGGAGTAGTTTGAGAAGTAGCAAAACAAGCTTATTTTAACCACAGAAGGGTAGAAAATATAGTTTGGCAGTATTCTCAAGGATGAAATAAAAACATGAATCTTGGTGAACACAGATAGGATGAAGAAAAAAGAAGCTACCTTCATCTAATTACATACATTCTACAATGCCTACTCAGTATATACACTTAAAAAATCAAAAGGAGCTACTCAACATGTGAGAGACAATGTGAGGTGGGAGGTGGGAGGGGGAATCAGGATTGGGAGCTCGTATACACCTGTGGTGGATTCATGTTGATGTATGGCAAAACCAATACAGTATTGTAAAGTAGAATAAAGTAAAAAAAATAAATTAATTAATTTAAAAAAATAAATAAAAATGCAGAATAAAAACCCTTTTAGCTACCAAAAAAAAAAAAAAATCCTGAATTTCCTTGGTGTGCCTTATTTCAAAGAAAGTCAATCAATCACTATATTGTGAAGCCAGAAAACTAGGAGCCATCCTTGACTACTCACTTTTCTTAATTCCCCATGTCTAGTCCAGTTCCAAGAACTGATAATATTATTGGTTTGAGTCTTACATCTTTCATACCTTATGACTCTCTTCTCATGAGTCTATTTATGCTAAAGTTAAATTTTATACAAGTCAGAATGAAAAGATTTATCCTGGATTATCAGAAAAACCTCCCAACTGATGTATTAATGTTATTATTTCTCCTATTCTAATTGATTCCACAAACTAGAACTGCCTTCAGAATGATTTTTCTAAAATTCAGTTCAGTGTGTTGAAAGCGGGGATTCAAGATAGGGAGCTCGTGTACACCTGTGGTGGATTCATGTCGATGTATGGCAAAACCAATAGAGTATTGTAAAGTAAAATAAAGTAAAAAATAAAATAAAATAAAATATTCCAATAGCTCTTCATTGCTATGAAAATAAAACACAAGCTACTAAACCTGGCCTAGGCCTTTCTTGATCTTATCTCTGTTACTCTCTCAGGCTCCATGATCTAGTACTCCCCCTAGGAACTCTGAACTTCCTCCCTACTTACCTCCATCACTTTTATTAAGTGCTGTCATCTTTCCTGTTGCTGTCCTTTGCCCATTCTTCTTCTGTCTGGTTTAGTCTTCCCATGTTTCCTATGATTTACTCCCATGCATGCTCAGCACTCAGTTCTATCCGACTTTTTGTGACCCCATGGACTGTAGCACCCCCAGTCCTCTGTCCTTGGAATTTTCCAGGCAAGAATACTGGAATGGGTTGTCATTTTCTCCTCCAGAAAATCTTCCTGACCCAAAGATCAAACCCCTGTCTCCTGCATTTCCTACACCACTGAGCCACTTGGGAAGCCCATGATTCTGTAAAAGTATTTATACTGTTTATATTGCTTCTAAAAGTTAGCTGTAAGCTTTATGTGATCAAGAACATACCGTGCTTGCTACAGTAATCTTTCATCTTCTGTATTCTGATTAACACAGGGAAAAACCTCAATAAGTATTTGAAAATACGTGAATTAATGAGGAAATATAATCCTCATGGTGAAGCCATGTTTATCTTGCTTCAAGTTAATGGTAATTAATTTCAGATTTTCAGGGTTATTGTAAAATTCTTTATTTGAAAATAAGTCCCAACTAATAGGTGAGTTTCAAAAGTACAAATGTTGCAGAATTGAGCATATACCTGTCAAAATTTTGAGAAGATTGAGAGTCAATGATTTATACAAGTGAAATTCCATTTCAAGGTCTGGTTTCCAGTCATACAATTTTCAGGACCTCTTTTTTTGTTTATTGCTTAAGAAAATATCCACTAGGCTTTCAAATACTGTGATAAGACTGTATTATATTTATTACTATCTTACTACAATGTCTGCAGCTTAATCATATAACCACATTTGATTGTCTGTAAATAAATAATTTTTTACCTAGTAACCAGAGATCAAATTGCCAACATCAGCTGAATCATTGAAAAAGCAAGCAATTCCAGAAAAACATCTGAAATTTATTGGAATTCCAGAAAAACATCTGGAAAATATGGGAAAACATCTAACATTCATTGACAATGCTAAAGCTACTTTGACTGTGTGGATCACAACTACCTGTAGAAAATTCTTAATGAGGTGGGAATACTAGACCACCTTTCCTGCCTCCTGAGAAACCTGTATGCAGGCCAAGAAACAACAATTAGAACTGGACATGGAACAACAAGTTGGTTCCATATTGGGAAAGGAGTACATCGAGGCTGTATATTGTCACCTTGTTTATTTAATTTATATGCAGAGTACATCATGCAAATTGCCAGGCTGGATGAAGCAAAAGCTGTAATCAAGATTGCTGGGAAATATCAGTAACCTCAGATATGCAGATGCCACCGCCCTTATGGCAGAAAATGAAGAACTAAAGAGCCTTTTGATGAAGGTGAAAGGAAACAGTGAAAAAGCTGCNATTGCCAGGCTGGATGAAGCAAAAGCTGTAATCAAGATTGCTGGGAAATATCAGTAACCTCAGATATGCAGATGCCACCGCCCTTATGGCAGAAAATGAAGAACTAAAGAGCCTTTTGATGAAGGTGAAAGGAAACAGTGAAAAAGCTGCCTTAAAATTCAGCATTAAAAAAACTAAGATCATGCTATCTGGCCCCTACATCTCACAACAGATAGAGGGGGGAACAATGGGAATAGTGACAGGCTTTATTTTATTTGGCTCCAGAATCGCTGTGAATGCTGACTGCAGCCATGAAATTAAAGGATGGTTTCTCCTTGGAAGGAAAGCTATGAGAAACCTAGACAGGATATTAAAAAGCAGAGACATCACTTCACCAACAAAGGTCCAAATAGTCATCCTATGATTTTTTTTCAATAGTCATGTACAAATGGGAGAGTTGGACCATAAAAAAGGCTGAGCACCAAAGAATCGATGCTTTCAAACTGCTAGAGAAGACTTGAGCATCCCTTAGACAGCAAGGACATAACATAGGTCAATTCTAAAGGAGATCAACCCTGAATATTTTTTGCAAGAACTGTTGCTGCAGCTGAAGTTCAAATACTTTGGCCACCTGATGTAAAGAGTCAACTTATTGAAAAAGACTCTGATGCTGGAAAATATTGAGGTCCAGAAGAGAAGGGAGAGACAGAGGACAAGATAGCTGGATGACATCATCAACTCAATGGACATGAGTCTCAGCATTCTCTGGGAGGTAGTGAAGGACAGGGAAACCTGGTGTGCTATAGTCCATGGGGTTGCAAAAAGTCAGACACGACTGAGTGACTGAACAATAATTGGTGTTACTCTAAACCTATAATGATTGCATTTCAACTAAAAAGAAACTTGAAGAAAAAAATGCATATAGTGAATCATAAATTTATTCTGTTCTAGTATTTTTTTCTATTCAGCATTATTTTTAGATAGCTCTGAATGTAAGATTGTGTACAAATTGGCTATTAAAAGGAATACATATGCGTATATATACATTTCACTTTCATTTAGGTGTATGAAAAGAATATTTAAATTTAAAATATATATATTATTGTCCTAGCTTTTCTGGAATTTTTAGCATAGAATGCTTTTATGAGTAACTAAGATAAACCAAAATGTAATATATAAATTTAGAATTTTTGTTTCTAGAATGAAAGAAACCTATAGTTTATTCAGAGATCATATGACAGTACCTTTTAGCTTAGCATAGTATTATTGAACATAAAATACAGTGGTTCATGGAAGATAAGTCTGTAAAATTACTTTTGGGTTTCTTGTAAAATTTGAAAGTATGTGCAGAGAATATAATAAAAAAGACTATGATTAACTTCTGAACTTAAACATATAAACTCTCAGGAAATCAGTGTTTGATTTTGTAAAATGAATATAACCATCTTTTCTAATTTCTTAGAAAGACTGTAAGCAAGTAAAATATTTTTAAACTATTTAGTGAGGTTAAAAGGGCAACCAAACCCTAGGCAACATAATAATAAGGAAATTTAAAAATTGCTGAATTTGTAAACTAAGCATCAATCTTTTTTTTTTTACTTCCTTACTCACATTATCATGTTGTAAATCCAAAGAGTAATAATAATAACCTGCAGATTTTTAAATTGCAAAATTAGCCCTTGCCTGTCATGTTTTTTCTAAGTGAGCAGGTGTCTTGGAGATGGGTATTGCCATACAACAGGGCAAGTTATAAAACTTGAAAATATTTCATGCATTTGTTGATAACTGATTAATTTATCTCACTTGGCTCTTGATCCACTCCCTCTAATAAAGTCACATGCAACGCTTCACAGTGTGGACAACCACATAAAGATGCTGTAGAACATCTCAGCAACATCTGCTGTTATTATGAGTCAAAGAGCAGAAATAAAATCTTCAGCAGCAGGTCTAATAGAAGCCAGCATTTTGTATTTAGCAATGATAGATGATAATAAAGGTATAAATTGTGTTTTAAATCATTGTAGGTTGTTAATCACAGACTTTCAGTCAGGCATTTGTGTGTGGGTTTGGGTCATGGATTTCTGGTCCACTTTGTTGTACTTGGCAAGTGAATTATTTTAGCATCTGAATACTAAAAGCTCCACTAAATGCACAGAGATGCCTACAAGAGGGAGGCAGTGTTTTAGGACAATGCATTTGTGATCATGTATAGATTATAAACAGAAATGAAAAACTTCACAATTTTGAACATTTTCTGAAATGTATTCTAGGTCTGGCTAAAGTATTTCATTATACACATTAGCAATCCTGGACACATTAAATAATTATGCTAAAATGATAATATATATTTGAGATGAAAAAGTGATTACATGGTAGATAAACTTAATGGAATGAATTGTTTCAAGGTATAATTCAGTAGCACTATTTAGATATATTTTACCTAATATTTAACAACTTTATACACCTTTGCATCTAGAATATCTAGTTAAGCATTTGTAAAAGCATACAGGATGATAGTTATGAAAATTTTCTTCACTGTTGGAGATAAATTACTTACTTTTCCACACAGGGTCAGATGTCCTTATGCATTCACTTTTATTCTCTGGGGACAGAAGATGAATCTTTCTTCTCATGGATTTGACCTGTATATTCTTTTCACTGCTTTTATNTTCTTCACTGTTGGAGATAAATTACTTACTTTTCCACACAGGGTCAGATGTCCTTATGCATTCACTTTTATTCTCTGGGGACAGAAGATGAATCTTTCTTCTCATGGATTTGACCTGTATATTCTTTTCACTGCTTTTATGTCAGAAGTGCATGTAGTGTGAAATCAAGCATTCAGTGATTTCCTAACATATTCATTTAGTAATTGGACATAGAAAAAAGTGTTTGCTCATTAGTCACTAATAAAAAAAAAATCTGAGTTTAGTAGCAGCCAAGGAAATATATGATTTCTTAGGAATAATTTACTTAAAGAAAGTACATATTCACCAATGATATCCCTCAAATGTAAAGTCTGTATATATGCAATGTGTGGGAAAAATATATATTTCCCCCCTTATGTGGCAGAAATCAGTATGATGTGCTTTTCGTTGGGATACTTATACTTTTTCATCTTTCAAATAGGTGAACCACATCTCCAAATGACTGCCCTTGTAAAATCCAAGCAGATTCAATAAAATGTCTCAGAATGTTCCTTCTTCAGCTGCTAGCAAGAAATCCAAGGATATCTTTAGTCAGTATGCAAAATAAGTAATGATATGCCTTATTCTATGGAGGGTTTTCTGTACTCCTATAGAAGGGCAAACCTATGGGAGAGAGGTCTCCCTGACTGTAAAAATTCTCTGCAGTGAGAAGTCAGTGGAATTCTATAAATATTTAACTCCACAGACTGACACACAGTGAATCTATAGGGGAGAGAGGCTCACTCCTAATAGGGCTACTTCAGTAATACACAACAAAACCTGGTGTCATGAATAGCAGGAAAATATTGTTTTAGATTTCCAAAGCCTAAATTTAAAGACAGGTGTCTTTTATTCCATATTTCTTATGGAAATTGTCTCACTCAGTAATTTTAAAGACAGGTGTCTTTTATTCCATATTTCTTACGGAAATTGTCTCACTCGGTATTTTATAGTTTTATCATATACCCCCCTTCCCCAATCTGGGAACCTTATATGATGAGGTTAACTGTTGTCATCTTCTTGGGGAGCTCAAGGGAAGACTTGAAATTGGTGAAATTGGACCCTTTACAACAAATTTTTTCTTAATCTCTTATGGATGATACTAATGTTTAAATTTCTTTAGAAAATAAAAGTATTTCATATATTAATTATTCCAAAAATGCTTTTCCTATCAGTCCTTTCCCCTGAGTCTGTCTGTCCTTCTTTCCTACTGTTAAATTACCTTGCATGTGTTTGGCAGAGATGCTTGCAAGTGAAAGATCATGATGATGCCTGATGAGGAAATTGAAAGCTTTCAAAGCTCAGTGTTTATTAGCTCAATATATATAGTTATTCAATTAGTATTTTAGTGCTATTACTGATAGCAATGATATTACTTCATGAACACTAAAACAAATACTGTTGGAAGTTTAAAATTATATACGAGCTTTCTTTTCATGAACATAGTTCTTTCAAATAATTATTGTTTTCCAATCATATCAGTCATAGAGATATATCTTGAATATTAATCACAATCAAAATTATTTTTTCTACAAGAAATATATTTTTTCAAGTTTTTGAAATATGTGGCCTTTTCAGTTTACCTTTTTTAATATAAATTTATTTATTTTAATTAGAGGTTAATTACTTTACAATATTGTGTTGACTTTGCCATGCATCAACATGAATCTGCCACAGGTTTACACGTGTTCCCCATCCTGAACCCCCCTCCCTCCTCCTTCCCCATACCATCCATCTGAGTTGTCTCAGTGCACCAGCCCCAAACATCCAGTATCATGCATTGAACCTGGACTGTCGATTCATTTCATATATGATATTATACATGTTTCAATGCCATTCTCCTAAATCATCCCTCCCTCTCCCTCTCCCTCAGAGGCCAAAAGACTGTTCTATACATCTGTGTCTCTTTTGATGTCTTACATACAGGGTTATCATTACCATCTTTCTAAATCCCTTATATATGTGTTAGTATACTGTATTGATATTTTTCTTTCTGGCTTACTCACTCTGTATAGTCAGCTCCAGTTTCATCCACTCATTAGAACTGATTCAAATGTGTTTTTTTTAATGGCTGAGTAATACTCCATTGTGTATATGTACCACAGTTTTCTTATCCATTCATCTTCTGATGGACATCTATGTTGCTTCCATACCCTGGCTATTATAAACAGTGCTGCTGCAATGAACATTGAGGTACACGTGTCTTTTTCAATTCTGGTTTCCTCGGTGTGTATACCCAGCAGTGGGATTGCTGGGTCATAAGGCAGTTCTATTTCCAGTTTTCAATTTATCTTATGTTTTTCACACATAAAGATATATGAGAAGTCATTTCCTGGTATGATNCTGGTTTCCTCGGTGTGTATACCCAGCAGTGGGATTGCTGGGTCATAAGGCAGTTCTATTTCCAGTTTTCAATTTATCTTATGTTTTTCACACATAAAGATATATGAGAAGTCATTTCCTGGTATGATATTCAATTAAGAAAAAACTCTGAAATAAGTTATTGAAGGATGGCTAAAATTTTCTTTTTATAAATATTGTATTTATAGGTATGGATGCCAGCTGTAAATCCTAGTCCTACACCTGCAGCAGCCCATAGGTCTATAGAAGGCAAGAAATCTATGCTCTGTGTACCTCCAACCTAGTAGAATCTTCACTTTGCTAGCATTTTGTATATATACCATTTTTGACCTTTGATCATTTGTGACCAGTGGACTCGAGGCAGAGATATCAACCTATCTTGTTATTCATAGTCATAAGAGATCAAACACCTATATTCTAATTTAGGCTTCTGTACAGAGCAAAGGCTAATAGAGTTTTGCCAAGAGAATGCACTGGTCATCGCAAACACCCTCTTCCAACAACACAAGAGAAGACTCTACACATGGACCTCATCAGATGGTCAACACTGAAATCATGTCGATTATATCTTTGTNCCAAGAGAATGCACTGGTCATCGCAAACACCCTCTTCCAACAACACAAGAGAAGACTCTACACATGGACCTCATCAGATGGTCAACACTGAAATCATATCGATTATATCTTTGTGGTCAACTGTGGAGAAGCTCTATACAGTCAACAAAAACAAGATCGGGAGCTCACTGTGGCTCAGATCATGAACTCCTTACTGCCAAATTCAGATTAAGTTGAAGAAAGTAGGAAAAGCCACTAGACCATTATGGTATGACCCAAATCAAATCCATTATGATTATACAATGGAAGTGAGAAATAGATTCAAGGGACTAGATCTGATAGACAGAGTGCCTAATGGCACTATGAATGGAGGTTCATGACATTGTACAGGAGACAGGGATCAAGACCATCACCAAGAAAAAGAAATGCAAAAAGCAAAATGGCTGTCTGTGGAGGCCTTAAAAATAGCTGTGAAAGAAGAGAAGTGATAAGCAAAGGAGAAAAGGAATGATATACCTATTTGAATGCAAAATTCCAAAGAATAGCAAGGAGAGATTAAAAAAAAAAAAGGCTTCCTCGGTGATTAGTGCAAAGAAATAGAAGAAAACAATACAATGGGAAGGGCTAGAGATCTCTTCAAGAAAATTAGAGATACCAAGGGAATATTCCATGCAAAGATAGGCTGAATNGCAAGGAGAGATTAAAAAAAAAAAAGGCTTCCTCGGTGATTAGTGCAAAGAAATAGAAGAAAACAATACAATGGGAAGGGCTAGAGATCTCTTCAAGAAAATTAGAGATACCAAGGGAATATTCCATGCAAAGATAGGCTGAATAAAGGACAGAAATGTTATGGACCTAACAGAAGCAGAAGATATAAAGAAGAGGTGGCAAGAATACAAAGAAGAACTGTACAAAAGGGATCTTCCTCACCCAGATAATCACAAAGGTGTAATCACTTAACTAGAGCCAGAGATCCTGCAATATGAAGTCAAGTGGGCTTTAGGAAGCATCACTACAAACAATGCTAGTGGAGGTGATAGAATTCAAGCTAGCTGTTTCAAGTCATAAAAGATAATGCTGCGAAAGTGCTGCACTCAATATGCCAGCAAATCTGTAAAACTCAGCATTGGCCACAGAACTGGAAAATGTCCGTTTTCATTCCAATCCCTAAGAAAGACAATGCAAAAGAATGCTCAAACTACCACACAACTGCACTCATCTCACATGCTAGTAAAGTAATGCTCAAAATTCTCCCAAGTCAGGCTTCAAAAACATGGAACCATGAAATTCCAGATGTTAAAGCTGATTTTAGAAATGGCAGAGGGACATTGCCAAAGATCAAACTGNCAAACCGTGATTCACGTGTATTTCCTTTTTCATCATGTGAGGGAAAAATGAGATTACAGTTGAGCCTCAGTCCCTGTTTTATGATTTTGCAGTACAGAAATGAAGATAGAAAAAATTAGAGTTCTGATTAATGTGCTTAAGGTGAAATATAAGTTACACAGATTTAATAGAAATTACTGTAAAACTTGAAAAATTAAAACTCAAATGTTAAAATTTTTTTTCATAAATAATCTAATGTTTTTCAAAGAAAGACTCCTACTCTTATTTTATATCAGACTACAGACGACAATGAATTTAGCTCTTCAAAGAATGCAATTGAATATTTATTCAGTAGAAAGGAACAATTGACTCCAGAAAGAGTTTTACTTTTGTGACTTTTATAGCTCAAGTTTATAAAGTTTTTGCAAATGTTTATTTAATATCAGTAGCATTATTTTAAAACACTTTTAAGAATGCTGACTCTAGTGTTCCATTCTTGGCTATTAAAAAATAGTTTTTTTTAAGACTTCAACAAACTGTTTCTCTATTATTCTTGAAATATTCTGATGCATAATCTTTGTGCATATTTACATACAGACTTTTTTAAAAAATGTACATATTGTATTTCCCTGTATGAATCTGTTAATGCTTGTTCATTTCAGTTCAGTTCAGTCACTCAGTCATTTCCGACTCTGTGCGACACCATGAACTGCAGTACACCAGGCCTCCCTGTCCGTCACCAACTCCCTGAGTCCACCTAAGCCCATGTCCATCGTGTCAACACTTCGCATGAGGTGGCCAAAGTATTGGAGTTTCAGCTTCAGCATCAATACTTCCAATGGACACCCAGGACTGATCTCCTATTTAGGATGTACTAGTTGGATCTCTTTGCAGTCCAAGGAACTCTCAAAAGTCTTCTCCAACACTACAGTTCAAAAGCATCAATTCTTTGGCACTCAGCTTTCCTTATAGTCCAGCTCTCACATCCATACATCACCACTGGAAAAACCATAGCCTTGACTAGACAGACTATTGTTGACAAACTAATGTCTCTGCTTTTTAATACACTGTCTAAGTTGGTCATAGTTTTCCTTCCAAGAAATAAGCTTTTTTTTAATTTCATGCAGTCACCAACTGGAGTGATTTTAGAGCCCCCAAAACAAATCCAGCCACTATTCCCACTGTTTCCCCATCTATTTCCCATGAAGTGATGGGACCAGATGTCATGATCTTAGTTTTCTGAATATTGAGCTTTAAGCTGGCTTTTTCACTCTCCTCTTTCACTTTCATCAAGAGACTCTTTAATTCTTCTTCAGTTTCTGCCATAGGGTGGTGTCATATGCATATCTGAGGTTATTGATATTTATCCCAGCAATCTTGATTCCAGCGTGTGCTTCATCCAGCCCAGTTTTTCTCATGATGTACTCTGCATATAAGTTAAATAAGCAGGGTGACAATGTATAGCCTTGACGTACTCCTTCTCCTATTTGGAACCAGTCTGTTTTTCCATGTCCAGTTCTAACTGTTGCTTCTTAACCTGCATATAGATATCATAAGAGGCAGGTCAGGTGGGCTGGTATTCCCATCTCTTTCAGAATTTTCCAGTTTATTGTGATCCACACTGTCAAAAACTTTGGCATAGTCGATAAAGCAAAAATAGATATTTTTTCTGGAACTCTCTTTTTTTTCGATGATCCAGTGGATATTGGCAATTTGATCTCTTGTTCCTCTGCCTTTTCTAAAACCACCTTGAACATGAGGAAGTTCACAGTTCATATATTGCTGAAGCCTGTCTTGGAGAATTTTGAGCATTACTTTACTAGCATGTGAGATGAGTGCAATTGTGTGGTAGTTTGAGTATTCCTTGGCATCGCCTTTCTTAGGGATTGGAATGAAAACTGACATTTTCCAGTCCTATGACCACTGCTGGATTTTCCAAATTTGATGATATATTAAGTGCAGTGCTTTAACAGCATCATCTTTTATTATTTGAAATAGCTCTACTGGAATTCCATCACCTCTAGTAGATTTTTACAAAGTGCCATCATAACAAATTTGTGAACCAACTAAGGCGAAATATAAAGCAAAAATTTTGTAGGTCAAATTTCTACAAAGTAGAGAAGTATGATAATGTATGGTATGGATTTTACATGGAGAATTATTTCACTGGATTCCTGCACACATTCATTCCTGTAAAATTTGAGTCTCATCTCAGAGTTTATTTATCTGTAACGTTAAGAGGGTGGAATTCAGTTTTTTAATTCACCAATACTATGAATGTCTCCAGTGTCAGAACTCTGGTTAATCCAACCCACAAATGGTAAAATTTTCTGTTTGAAATAGAGACACATGATTAAGCCCCTAGATATTGTATGTGACACTTTACTACTTTTAATGTATACTATAATGCTGTGTGCTCAATTGCTACAGTTGTGTCCAACTGTTTGTGACTCATGGACTGTAGCCAACCAGGGTCCTTTGTCCATGGGATTTCCCAGGCAAGAATGGAGTATGCTGCCATTTCCTTGTACAGAAATGGACTATAATGCTAATCAAATTTAAAGACAAATTCTCTGGAAGTAGATGATTTCTCTATAAGAAAATTATAATAAGAGGAATACAATTTTATTAAATTTATAAAAATAGGCTTGGGCTATGGAAGTTTGACCTTTGCCACAGAAATTACTCTTGCCTGAAACCAAAGTCAATTTTTGAGAAGATTTTTGATTATGATTTAATCTGAGCAATTGACTTTCATAATTAATTTTTGATAGATGGAATCATGTCTATAAATTCATGTTTGGAGTAGAACTTCAGTGAATTCTAATAATTCTGCCTCTCATTTTCTATAACTCACACATAATTGGTATGCATTACATTTTGTATTAAGGGATTAAGTAGATAGTGGTTTTCACATCTAAATATCTAATCTTCAGAAAACATTCTCCATGACATAGGTCACCAAATTGACTGATTACTAATATGCAGCTCTCCAAAGCTTTCTGCCTTAATTAAAATTTGATCCATATATTCATTTACCACCTGGACTCTTGTTTTCTTAGTATAACATATAGATATATATATGAATTTAATATAATCAGTCATGCAATGCAATGGAAGCATTCAGTTCCTTAAACTTCAAGCACCCAAATAGCCAAACTGGATATTTCATACAGTTGGATATTACAGCTAATTAAATACAAGTTGATTTGCAAATAAACACAAATAGAAAAGAGAAATAATATAATCAAAAATTACTCATAATTAAATGTAGAATTTCATTCAGAGTTAAGCCTGTAAAAATTTTAATATCATATTCTTATATGAGTTCATTTTTATTTAATTTTTATTGTGTAATATAATCATCACAGAAAATGTGTGAGGTAAGTTTTGTTTTTATGTTAAGTTTTCAGATGTAGAAAATGATCAAGTCACTTGATCTCCATAATAGCAGAGAGAACTCATTGGAAGACATTTCCAAAAGGCCAGGACCTCTCAGTAATTAACTTTAATGTATGAGAATATATTCAACAGATTGTAGAATCTACTCATTCTGTCTCTTCTTCTCTTTTACACAAATGCAAACACAGGCAGACACACCACTGCCCAAACTGAAGTACATGTGGCTATATCCTCTCTCTCTCTCTCTCCCCGTCTCTTTTCCCCCTAAAACTTTTATCTAACCATAACCATTCCTCTTACAAATATATGGAAAGGGAAGATGCTACCTGACCATTTATAGGCAATATTCTGGTGCTCCTCACAGAAAGCCATAGGTTACACATTGCACATAACATTTCCTCTTATTTGTACTGTTCCACACACCACACAAGCAAACAGAAAACTTGTGTGCTGTATTAAATGAGTAGCGGCTTAGCAGAAAGTTAACCTGAAGACAAGTTTAGTTATCTATGCAGTTTTTTTTTTTTCTGTTTTCTCACACCAACTTAATAAAAGATGTAAAACCACTATATAGAAAGTAGGAAAAATTATAAAATTTTTAATAACACAGTAAAATCAATGGGTTCCCTACCATAAAAGTACATCCATTTTTTTTAAACAGTAGCGATGTTTGCCATAAAGTACACACAAGGCAGACTATAGAGTGCTGTCTTCATCCAGAAGATCAGTTCTTGGACATGTCATAAAGGTTCCTATAGAAACACACCTCCTTATATTTCTATCTTATTCACCTCTCAGACCACAGATGTATCTGTGAAGTAAACAGATTTCCTTACAATTTCAGAAGACTGATTCTTTGTTCATTGTTATACTGAAAGAAGAGTGAAAAGTGTTAACATATCAAAGAATTTATCTAACTGTTAAGTTTTGCAGTTAATGTAATGGCCTAAGACTTCATACAGGGATGTTGGCAGTGGTTTGGCATTAATATGTATTTCAAGTGCCTACAAAAGATGCACCAACAAGATTACCTTGAATTATAGTGCAAAGAGAACACTCTATTGGGAACATTTTAGTATCCTACATGAAGAAAATTCATGAATACTCTTCATAAAATTAGCTTTATTTACCCATTCTAGAATAAATGATAGAACATTCTAAAGAATATGTCCTAAATCAATAGCAATTTGTCCCTCCTAAATCTCAATAACTGTCTAGGGTAATCTTCGACAGCTGGGTGCTATTAGGATTTGTTCTAATGGTGACAATGTGGAATTCGCTAACACAGGGCTTATTGCCACTTATCCAGCAGGGGCATGAAATGAGGTGACATGGTAATGAGTTGATACAAATGACTTTTGTAACTTTCACACTGTTACCAGGCTGAGGCAGGCAATCAGAGGGAAACTATTGTCTGCCTTTCATGATGGTTTTAATGTGTTCCATTTGATTTAATACTGCTAGTAGGCAAAATGTGAAAGGAAAGTAGGTCACTGCCTCTTTGCTTTGCTCAGATAATAGGCCACTACTTACCTGGTTTATCCTAAGAATTATATTTACTTTCACTGATGAGAAAGAGATATAGTTTGAGCTAGGACTTAAGCCATTCTGTGTAAATATAGTATCAAATACTATTGAGAGTAATTGTGAAGCAATAAAATAAAAAAATATCTCATTTAAAGATTATTCATATTTATTAAAATAAAATTTAGCTACTTCCATACTCATATAGAATCAAGGCTGTCATATGAATAATCAGCATTTCAATTTTGGAATTTCTTAGGTTATGAGACATAATTTGTGAATATATGTAAATTCATGCTTTTTACAAGTGCACCATTATCACAGATAAACATCTAAATTAGAAAATTTGGTAGGTTTGAACATAGCGGTTGCTAAAATTTTTACTACAAAAACTAAAAACGACTTCTTTTTTTAAATAGTTTTCCATTTACTTTTAATTGTCCTTTTAATAAAGACTTACTGGCTTAGACAGTAAAGACTCTGCCTGCAATGCAGGAGACCTAGGTTCAATCTCTGGGTCAGAAAGATCCCCTGGAGAAGGAAATGGCTACTTAGTCCAGTATTCTTACCTAGAGAATCCCATGGATTGAGCAGCCTGGCAGGCTACAGTTCATAGGGTTGCAAAGACTTGGACACGACTGAGCAACTAACACTTTTACTTTCACTTTAATAAAAACTTCGAAGCATTAAACAGGCAAATGTATAAAATGCTGACCACATTATTACAATATGTTACGTTTGTTGACCTAATTATTTCTGTTTGCAGAGCTTTTATTGGATTTTATTATAAATGTCATTTTGTATTAAAGAAAGTGAAGAACTAAAAATCAGTATAGAGGTTGAGATGTTTCTATATGGGCAAATAGTGTATGATGAAAAAGGAATGCTTATACTTTGCAACAACGCCATAGTCTTTTCATAAGTTTCATTTATCATAGAAACTTGATGAATTTCAAGAAAATAGCTAAAAAGAAGCTTCCATAAGCAATTTTGATGTGTACAATCTTAATTTATATATGTGTCATTCAAATGACTTAACTTTTTTACACTTCTTTCCTACCTAGCACAGAAAGGCAGATATTTGTGAAATTAGTTAGATGGAAGCTACACGGTCCTTCGTGAAGGAGAAACCACGTTTTGCCATATACATTAGATGTTGTGGGGAGTGGCAAGCTTGCTTCTGAATTTGTACCTTCCAAGAGAGGCGGCAAGTCAAAGGAAGCACAGCCTGGGACAAATTGGGGGCAGAAGTACTGCCGCTGCCCAGCAATTTCTCTGACCCATTGCTCTCCTGGGGTGGAATTATTTTTTCTTTAAAAAGAGCTTTAGCTATTCACCTTCCATTGGCAGCTTCTCAGTCAGGGACAGCCAGGCTTTTTGCAGTCACCATAATGAGAAAGACTTTTGTTTGATATAACAGCATGGCTGGAGACTGAAGAGACGGGATAGAGGCAGGGGAGTTCAATCCTCTTCACTTTTGTGTGAAGGACAATTGAAGCACTTTTTTTAGGATGAAAAAGGTAATTTCCTATATAGTAAAATTCAGGAAAAGAATTTGTTTCTGAGAGTCTACAGAACATGTAAGTGAAAAGCAATATATAAAATACTGAAGATGCTAGGATGAATGTTATGCAAACAAAAACTCTAAAAGTCAAGCTTCAAAATTCAAAAGAAAACTCTGTTCTAAAAAATCTCTGAAGAATTTCAAATTAACCTCATGCCTTTTGGGAAGTTTAAGCATTGTTGGAGAGATTGTCTATAAAAATTGAAGGTATTTGATTTAAAAATCAGGGTAAAGGGTATACTCAACTTCCATTTGTACTCGGAGAGCTTTGAGTGACATGCTAGACCTCCTATCATATGATGCCCTCTAGAGCAAAGTTTCACAAAACGCCAAGGGCATCTTGCTATTTAATGGTGAATTTTAATGATTCAGAGCCAACAATTGCAAAAATATTAAAATATAAAAAATAAAATAATGTTATAGTAGATAAATGAGAGCTAGTACATTAAAAAAGAAAATAAATAAAGTGTATCTGAGAGAGCAAAGTTAATTGTACTTCCTGAACTTTTGTTTCAGTTGTGTGTATGAGAGAGATACTTGTCACAATTTTAATTGCATATTTTAATATGTTATTTTTCTGTGGGTTATGGTGAAAAAGTTTGAAAAATCTTTGCTCTAAAGTAGCAGTAGATGGAAGATAACAAGTAAAATGTTTGCTGATGACTAGGGTCTATATGTATGTGTTATGATGCCAAAGATGGAGAATTTAAGCCAAATCCTGGCTTAGATTTGTACCCCAAAGTGAAAGTCACAGGTTTTTGAATAGGCATGCTTGACTTCAACAGTAGATACACTCAGTGAGCTGAGAGGTATGTAACTGCAGGGATCCACTCATTTTACCAGGGATAATAATTCCTCTGGGCAATATACTGGAAACTAGCGAGGATGAAATATGTTTTACTTTTTTCCTCGATACAATGTATATTTATAAAACACTACTCTGGGCTCAGGGCTTCAGCTGGAGGCAGTGATAGAATAAATATTATATATTAATCATTTTTCAATACCTTAAGAATGTATAATATGTAAAGGAGGATATTTATTGAACACTAAAATTTTAAACCCATATATTAAGATAGTTTTACAGTTTCAAAGAGGTCATGATGTATAGATAAATATAAATCAACTATTAAATAAATCGCGATGCAATTTTTTAAGTATAAATATAGCATATCTAAAAGAAAGTACAAAGAATAAATCAGAGAAGACTTATAAAGCATCATTTGAAATTAGTATTATAGAATTATTAGAATATGGATGATAAAATAAAAGAAAATTGTAATAACTGGAAGTGGTAAAGGCACTGAAGTATAACTGTATCAGGGGAGCTTGTAAGTTACCTAGTTCAAACAATAAATACACATGTGAATATATGAACATTATTTATACTAAGTCATATGTGATTCTCCTCGGACATGTGCAGGCTCCTCGGTACATGGGGTTTCCCAGGCAAGAATACTGAAGTAGGTTGTCATTTCCTTCTCCAGGAGATCTTCCTAGAGCAGGAATCAAACATAAGTCTCCTACATCTTCTGCATTGGCAGGTGGATTCTTTACCACTGAGCCACCAGGGAAGCCCATATTCATTATACTATGTATTATTATTAATTATGGACTCTAAAATACTACAGTTAAATACCAATAAACCATGTCCAAAATTATGATTTTCAATTAACTTACTGAGCAATTTCTTATAATGTGCCAAGTATTTGCATATAATAGTCATCCACAATATTATCCCAATTTCATCTGATAAAACTGGGACCAGAGAATGTAACTAACCTGCACAAAGCCACAGAGTTAATTAGCTGAATGTCTAGCCTGGGGTAAGTAATCTGAGTCAATTTACTATTTTGTCCTTGTTCATGATCTGTTACATTTATCTTTATCAGATATTTTTTATCCTTTAATTTTGTGCCTAAATGCACTTGCAATTTACTGTATACATTTAGGCAGTAGTAACATACATTTCCATTGACTTAAAAACAGGTATGTATCCAAATGTATCCAAGGAGCAATTCAAATCCTGTCTCTTATACACATCTAGATGTGTATNCTGGGCTCAGGGCTTCAGCTGGAGGCAGTGATAGAATAAATATTATATATTAATCATTTTTCAATACCTTAAGAATGTATAATATGTAAAGGAGGATATTTATTGAACACTAAAATTTTAAAGCCATATACTAAGATAGTTTTACAGTTTCAAAGAGGTCATGATGTATAGATAAATATAAATCAACTATTAAATAAATCACGATGCAATTTTTTAAGTATAAATATAGCATATCTAAAAGAAAGTACAAAGAATAAATCAGAGAAGACTTATAAAGCATCATTTGAAATTAGTATTATAGAATTATTAGAATATGGATGATAAAATAAAAGAAAATTGTAATAACTGGAAGTGGTAAAGGCACTGAAGTATAACTGTATCAGGGGAGCTTGTAAGTTACCTAGTTCAAACAATAAATACACATGTGAATATATGAACATTATTTATACTAAGTCATATGTGATTCTCCTCGGACATGTGCAGGCTCCTCGGTACATGGGGTTTCCCAGGCAAGAATACTGAAGTAGGTTGTCATTTCCTTCTCCAGGAGATCTTCCTAGAGCAGGAATCAAACATAAGTCTCCTACATCTTCTGCATTGGCAGGTGGATTCTTTACCACTGAGCCACCAGGGAAGCCCATATTCATTATACTATGTATTATTATTAATTATGGACTCTAAAATACTACAGTTAAATACCAATAAACCATGTCCAAAATTATGATTTTCAATTAACTTACTGAGAAATTTCTTATAATGTGCCAAGTATTTGCATATAATAGTCATCCACAATATTATCCCAATTTCATCTGATAAAACTGGGACCAGAGAATGTAACTAACCTGCACAAAGCCACAGAGTTAATTAGCTGAATGTCTAGCCTGGGGTAAGTAATCTGAGTCAATTTACTATTTTGTCCTTGTTCATGATCTGTTACATTTATCTTTATCAGATATTTTTTATCCTTTAATTTTGTGCCTAAATGCACTTGCAATTTACTGTATACATTTAGGCAGTAGTAACATACATTTCCATTGACTTAAAAACAGGTATGTATCCAAATGTATCCAAGGAGCAATTCAAATCCATGAAATTCTGAATAAGCCTACTATTACAATAATTCTTTCAAGGTGAAAGGTTGGATGCAGACTAAATTTGATTTTGTATCAGGCTAGCAGACACATTTCAGACGATGGGACAATTTAACAACCGATACATATACTGAACTCTCTAGAAGGTAGTTTATTTTTATTCATAGCTGTCAACTACCAGAGTCCACAAACAACAAATTCAAAATAATATTAAAAATTAGACCTTGATAGATGACTAGACAAATATTTGCAAGATTAATAATAGATTATTAAATTCCTGTAGAATGTACATTATAGAAACAATTATCCTAAATATAACAGCATTTTTAAAACTAACAAACAATTCTGTGGGCATACTGATACAAGTAACCAAGCTCATGATTATTTACCTAATGTTTCTGATTTCTTATTTTGTTGTCGTTTTTCAATATTTGAACTTTTCTGATTCCCTTTTTTTACCCTATTGTACACTAAGTACTTTCTTTTTCTCCTCTTGATCTTTTCTATGAATACATCACTACTTTTTTCTCCCCATGTAAAAATGGAGTTTAATCAAATTTGTACACTCTGTAAATGTATATTGTGCTATTTGTAATGTGCTACAAGTCTTAGTTCTTCTCAGTTTCTACCTTCTTAGACACACAGTAAATATAAAGCATCTTCCCTTATGCTTATGTTTTTCCATTTAGATGCAGAAACAAACTCTACTATGGTAGAAATCACATATGCTTTTTATTGAGCAACTAAAATCCAAGTAAAATCAGTTCCTAAGGTGATAAAACTTTTTAAACAATTTCTGTAGAAACTTTTCAGCTCTTTTCTGAAATTGACAGCAGATTCTAAAAATATCCTGAATATTCCCAGAAAGTATCATACATTTTGGAAGACTGTGTCAAGACGTGAAACTTTAATTTATAAGATTTAAGCACAGGGTCTTGAAATATCTATATTAAGTTCTGTTGCTTTGCCAATAAAGGGGCCAGGATAGATGGGATACAGTTAAAGGTTAATGTTTACATGTCTCTCAGGTCACAAATAAATGTTTTATTTTGGGGGGAATCCTAACTTTCATTGCTATAAATAATTGCAAGCACTAGATGATAGTTGTTAAAGATCATAATGGAGACAGGATTTTAATGTTCCTATTAACAAAGAATGGTGCAGAGGACTCAGAAATAGAGGTACTACTCAAGCATTGGTTTTATACCAACAATTAAACTGAAGAGTGGCTAGGAGAGAAAAGTCTTTTTTGAATTCTTTTTTGGCGTACGTATAATTCATAAAACACTACATTAGGAGTTTCTTTGTAAACGTTCATGGCTTCATATGTGTAATTTTTTTTAATTGGTGCTGCATTTTTACTGTATTTTTCCCCCTGTGTTGCCTAGTTCAGTTTTCTTTATACCTACTTTTTTAAATGCATTTTTTATTGAAGTATAGTTAATTTATAGCATTTTGTTAATTTCTGATATACACAAATGTAATACAGTTATATACATACAAATATATATACATACATTTTCATATTCTTTTCCATTATGATTTGTCGTAGGATATTGAGTATAGTGTCCTGTGCTATACGGTAGGACCTTGCTGTTTATCCATTCTATATATAATTATTTGCATCTGCTGAACCCAAACTTCCATTCCATCCCTGCCCCTTTCCCCTTTTGGCAACCACATCTGTCCTCTACGTCTGTGAGTCTGTTTCATAGATAAGTTCATTTGTGTCATATTGTAGATTCCACATATAAGTGATATCATATGGTATTTGTCTTCCTCTTTCTGACTTACTTCACTTGGTATAATAATCTCTAGGTCCAACCATGTTGCTGCAGATGGAATTAGTTCACTCTTTTTTTGGCTGAGTAGTATTCCATCATATATATGTATATTTATCCATTCATCTGTCAGTGGACATTTAGGTTTTCTGCATGTCTTGGCTATTGTAAATAGTGCTACTATAAACAGAGGGTGCATATATCTTTTTGAATTATAGTTTTGTGGATATATGTATATGTACATATATACATATATATGTGGATATATGTATATGCGAATTATAGTGTGGATATATGTCCAGAAGTAGGATTGCTGAATTGTGCTGTAACTCTATTTTTTGTTTTGTAAGGAGCTCCATACCGTTTTTTTAGTGACTACACCAGTTTACATTCCCATCAAAACCCCTGTTGACTCTTTATTTTAAAACTTATTTTATTAAGGCATTTATTTTTATTTATTTTAAATTGGAGGATAATTGCTCTACCATGCTGTGTATTTACTTATTTTTATTGCTGTATAGTTGATTTTTGACTTGTGTCAGTTTCTTCTGTGCAGCAAAGTGATTCTATTATATATATGTTTACATTATTCTTTATATTCTTTTCCATTATGGCTTACCACAGGATACTAAATATAGTTCCCTGTGGTATATTGGAGAAGGCAATGGCAATCCACTCCAGTACTCTTGCCTGGAAAATCCCATGGACGGAGGAGCCTGGTGGGCTGCAGTCCATGGGGTCGCTACGAGTCAGACACGACTGAGCAGCTCCACTTTCATTTTTCACTTTCACGCATTGGAGAAGGAAATGGCAACCCACTCCAGTGTTCTTGCCTGGAAAATCCCAGGGATGGGGGAGCCTGGTGGGCTGCCGTCTATGGGGTCGCACAGAGTCAGACACGACTGAAGCGACTTAGCAATAGCAGCAGCAGTGGTATATAATAGGACTTTGTTTTTTTACACCTTCCTTTTGAAGTGCTCTTCCTACACCCATGGATCCTCTGTCTGTCTCCTAGGGCGCAACACTAAAACCTCATAGGCTACAAGAACTTCATTGCTCCTGTGTTTACCTAAACTCTACCCAGCCTTCAGAAGTTAATTTAATACTAAAATATTCACAGTAAGAAAGGATTATAAGAAAAAAATGTGTTTTTTATTGTTTGCTCTTTGCAAATCAACTGTGGCTACTATGCAAATTATAATTGCTTTATGGAATACAATTCTTTATTCTGTTTTTCAAATCCAGAGGAGTGATAGGAATTTATAATTTTAGGCTAGTTATGAAAACCTTAACTGTTCAGGTGACCAACATACTTGCTAAATTTCTTGGTTGATGGGCATAATTAAGGTTCTATTTCTTGGGGAAGAAAAAAATCTTTCATTTTTTCAGGCTTATGTAGGGAGGTAGTTGTAATATTACTTCATAGAGAAAATAGCCCTCACAAGAACAGTCATTTTCAGAGAAATTTAATAGCAGTTTAAGAACTTTCACAACTAATTATTACTATTTTAAAGAGATTCATTTTCAAAGAGTAGACTTTAGGATATATTTTTATTTTGGGAGATGATGGCTATGCTCAAGGTTTTTAATGGCATTAAGGCAGTAACTTTCTCCTAAGTTTAAAATCAAGAACTTCCAACAGGCATACAGTGTTTCTTTGCTTGATTTTTAATATTTATTTAACATTTACCTATGTCTTAATTAATGTTTATTTTCAAAATGAATAATAATGTGTTAAATGTTTACATGGAGAAGGAAATGGCAACCCACTCCAGTATTCTTGCCTACAGAATTCAAGGGACAGAGGAGCTTGGTGGGCGACAGGCCATGGGGTCACAAAGAGTCAGACGTGACTGAAGTAACTTAGCACAAATGTTTACATATATAAAGTTTAGATGTATCTCTGATAGTTTACTTAAGTTAGATTATGAGCTATAACACAAAGAATTCTATATCTATAGAATCATAGATATGATAGGAACTAAACAATTTGAAGATTCTTAAATACTCTGACAAAATTAACATCCAGAAATATTGTTACTTAAATTATTATGTAAATCTGAATTTTTTAGGATTGTAATTTTTTTTTACAGTTGATTGGGAGAAGGTAGTATTGAAATACTCTTTGTAGTTTTGAATTGAGGAGTAATAGAAAAAATTATATCCTCTAGATTCCAAAGTTTTACATCTGTCTAAAATCACCTATTAATTGTGTGTGACCTTACAAAAAATGACTCAATTTTCTAAGCCCCAGTTTATGCATCAAAAAAATCAGATAATATTTTATCTTATTCAGTTTGGTGACTATTAACATTCACAGTTTTTATATAAGTAATCACATAATCTAAAATAATCACACTTAATCTTTATTTTAGCATTAATATCATTTGATATTTTTTCTGATTATGACATTGATTCATCCAAACATTGGTAATCTTGCTCTTTCTCTCTGTTCAAAATCCATTTGCCATTTTACTATCTCTCACCTGCATGTCAGTTACCATCTGCCAACCTACTGCTCCATCTTTCCTGGGGTATCATCAGTTCAGTTCAGTTCAGTCGCTCAGTCATTTCAGATACTTGGGAAACAATGAACAGCAGCATGCCAGGCTTCCCTGTCCATCACCAACTCCTGGAGCTTTGTCAAACTCATGGCCATCGAGTCAGTGAAGGCATCCAACAATCTCATTCTCTGTTGTCCCCTTCTCCTCCTGCTTTCAATATTTCCCAGTATCAGGGTCTTTTCCAAAGAGTCAGTTCTTCACATCAGGTGACCAAGTATTGGAGCTTCAGCTTCAGCATCAGTCTTTTCTTGAATATCCAGGATCACTTCATGGGAAATAGATGGGGAAACAGTGAAAACAATGTCAGACTTTATATTTTGGGGCTCCAAAATCACCACAGATGGTGATTGCAACCATGAAATTAAAAGATGCTTATTCCTTGGAAGAAAAGTAGTGACCAATCTAGATAGCATATTCAAAAGCAGAGAAATTACTTTGTCAACAAAGGTCCATCTAGTCAAGGCTATGGTTTGTCCAGTGGTCTTGTATGGATGTGAGATTTGGACTGTGAAGAAAGCTGAGCATCAAAGAATTGATGTTTTTGAACTGTGGTGTTGGAGAAGACTCTTGAGAGTTCTTGGACTGCAAGGAAATTCAACCAGTCCGTCCTAAAGGAGATCAGGCCTGGGTGTTCATTGGAAGGACTGATGCTGAAGCTGAAATTCCAATACTTTGGCCACCTCATGCGAAGAGTTGACTCATTGGAAAAGGCCCTGATGCTGGGAGGGATTGGGGGCAAGAGAAGGGGACAACAGAGGATGAGATGGCTGGATGGCATCACCAACTTGATGGACATGAGTTTGAGTGAACTCCAAAAACTGGTGATGGACAGTGTATGCTTGATAATATGCTGTCTAGATTTGTCATAGCTTTTATTCCAAGGAGTAAGCATCTTTTAATTTCATGGCTGCAGTCACCATCTTCAGTGATTTTGTAGCCCAAGAAATAAAGTCTATCACTGTTTTCATTCTTTTCCCATCTATTTTCCATGAAGTGATAGAATCTAGGTATCGTAGTTATCAATTTACAGGTCACTACTACAGTTACTGCACTCCTAGATTTTATTTTTCCCACAAAGACCAGAGTTGTAATTTTCATGTTAGTTATTTTCTCAAATTTATGCAATAAATTTAAAATTTGTTAAATAATGCTATGCCAGTTGTTTGTGCTAAACATTTTAAAGTCTTCTCATTGCATTTAGAATAAGTTTCAGTGTGTGTACTAATTGGGATATAGGTCATTCACTGTCAAGGAATTATCTTGCCAAAACATTTTTCTATCTACCCTTCCTCTTTCTCACTTTGCTCCACTCATACTGATATCCTTCTTTGTTCTTAAATATTCTTTCTTCCCTTGCCTGTAGTGTTTTATTCCAGATTTTAAAGTGACTCACTTCCTGCTTTTTTCCTCATCTCTTCTGAAATGTCACACCTCAGATGATTCCTTTCAACACTCCATCTAAAATGATATCACCCTGTCACATACTGTCTCTACTTACCTTTTCTTTTTCCATCTAACACTTACAGCTGCTGAACATTATACCTTTTCTATCTCTGCTTCTGATATATACCTTCAATGGGGGAAGGAAAATTTTTTCAGTATTCACTGATGTACTTCCTTCAGTGCCTCAAACTGCACCCAGCATTGGTAGCTAGGCAATACATATTTGTTGAATTAATAAACTAATGCATGAATGATCTGGGGGAAAAACTTACTGGACAATATTGAGTGATGCCAGTGATAGCATTGTTTGTCAGTTATGCATTTCTGCATAACAAAACCTATTGTCTCAAAATAACATCACACATTTAGAATTTCTGCAGGACCCAGCAAGATTATCACTGCTTTTTACCTGGTATTGGCTGAGAGAGCTTGAAGCCTGAAATAATTCACTCAGTCTCACATCTCTGGAGGTTGACGCTAATTGACAGCTTGGACATCAACTAGGATCTGGGGCACAGCACCTACATCCCACCATTTCGTGTGACTGCTTGGCTTCCTTACGCTGTGATGGGTTCCCAGTAAAACCATCACAATGAAAAGAAGAGAAAGTCAGGTTAAATGCATATTGCCTTTTATCATTTTGTCTGGGAAGACAAGTAATGGCACTTCTGCCCCATTCTATTCACGAAAAAGCATGGCTAGAGCTGGCCCATATTCAAGGGAAAAGATAGTAGACTCTAGTTTCTGATGGAAGAAGTGTCAAATATTTTGCTGACATATTTTAAAGTTATTGTAGACTGTGTTGTTATTTTAGTTCCCATTTTAATGGAATTGCCTCTAGGGTTTTCCTATTATATATATATTTCCTGCTCAACAATAGCAAAGGCAAGATTGATAGGCCAGCTTATTACAAATGAATAAATGAGTACAATTTTGTAATGTATTTTCCTGCTTCTTCAAAGAAAAATTGCAACTAAATGGTTATCAATAAATATTAAATTGGTTTAAAAAAACTAGTAAAATATTTTTAATATTTTGAAACGCGGAGATTTATTTAGTAAAATATACTAAGTATAATCTGTCCTTACTGGCTTTCTGCATGTATACATTCCCATCCCAGCTACACTGGTTTCTCTTCATCTGCCATTTTTACTGTCAGCTTGATAGCATCCATGAATTTAGTGAACATTATCAGGACTCAGAATGGTTTCAGTGTGATGGCAAAATTCATACGTGAAAAATTTTTACAGGATATTATTTGGTGCTTCTTTTCAAGAAGCCAACCTTCTCTTAGCAAAGTAAATCTAAACTAAGTTAAAGGTATTCACATTTCAGAAATAAAAATGAATAATATTTTCTACTATCACTGAATATTGGGCTACTCACATTGACTATTTAGTTACAATGTTAATTTTTATGCAAAATCTCTTCTTTCCTCTTCCAGTAGTGACTTCCATCTGACATCAGCTACTGTCTATTTTTACTTAGTTCAACAGTGCTGACATATATAGATTTTTACATAGAGAGGTTACCTATGTGATTGTACCTATATCTACTTTGTAAATGAAAAGAAAGCCTGAAATTATTTCTTTTCTTTAGGGATAAGCAGTTTCATTAAATAAGAAATATTATTATATCCAGTAGAATATCTTTTTATTAAAAAATAAAAAATACTCCCTGAAAAATAAAATATAATTACAAAGTTAGACTAGTGAGAAATTAAAACATAATTAAAGAATCTTACCACAAGTCTCAAAGTATGGAGAAAATGCTACCATCAATGTTTTGATAGTTTTGAATACATTTACCTTTTATAGTATACATAATAGATGGTCTCAAAGAATACTGTAATATCTTTTCATGATATTTCCTTATTTTCTCAAAAACAAGATAAAAATTATCATATGGAAAGAAGGATTTGGTTCTCTCAGGCGATTGAAGAACACTTGTCTTTGTTTTGAGTGCATGTGTGCTCAGTAGCTCAATTGTGTCTAATTCTTTTCGACTCCATGGACGGTAGCCTGCCAGGATCTTCTGTCCATGGGATTTTTCAGGCAAAAATACTGGAGTGGGTTGCCATTTCCTCCTCCAAGGGATCTTCCTGATCCAGAAATTGAACCTGTAACTCCTGCATTGGCAGGTGGTTCTTTAACACTGAGCCACCTGGAAAGTCCTTCTTTTAAGCAGTTAAATGTAAACTTCAATTATAAAAGAGAGATTTTTATCATTAAATTTTTAGCATACAAAGGATGTGTACAGCTCCAAAAAGCCAACATGATTTTAGCTTCAAATTCTTTTTCTTCCTCAAATATTAAAGGTATTTGCAGATCCTTAGGCCTGTTTGTCTACTTAGCCAAGTTAAATTAAAATGCAAGATGATAATCTATTGTTAGATTATTTTTCCAATATTGACAATCAGTTCCCTTTCATAATGAACTTTTCTCTGTGCTATCTACTTCAAATCTCTGTATCCCGTACCCATAGGATTGAACATGATTATGAAAGATAAACCTTAGTAATAAAAGATGAAAAGAGGTTATGATGTTCTTATTAAACAGAAAAGGCAACTTCTTTTGATTCTAATCTTATAGTTACCAGCATTATTAGAACATTATTAGAAGGAAAGGAAACAGGCATATTTATTCATAAGTCCTGCTCTCATAAATTATACTTCATAAAGAGTAGATCTTTTATAAAAACTAGATTATCATGACTCTCTTTTTTGTCTTGTAAAATATGTACTATAAATTTTATTTTTCTGTAGAGGAAATGTTAAAAATATGAATATATGTTCACAAATAGACTAAAATATTATTGTAATTCACAAATATCTTCAAGAGGGTAATTAATAGAAAAGAATAAAATTAATCATTCCAGATGATTTACTTTTATGTTTTTCTTTTATTATTTTGTCTTCCCAAGAATTTAAAGAAGAGGTCAAGTTACTTAGTTGTAGGCAACAGATTCCAAGCTAGTTAATTTAAGTGGAAATGGACTTATTACATTGCAGAGAAAGTTCACCTAATTGTTTGGAGAAATAAAGAGACTCTAGACTTAGCTTTTGTGATTATAGAATTGGGCCACCATAAAGGCCATTGTTAGGAATCTGAAACTCAGGAAGCTATCCATGCTGCGAATTCCAGAAATGAATGCCTTTCTGTGAAAAACCCGAAACACCAAACTGGAAAGTCTTCTGAAAAATTAAGAAGTTATCACTATAATCACAGTCTAAAACTATATTGCTCTAATTCAATTACTCAATTCCTAAGTCCAGGGCTTCCTTCGTAGCTCAGCTGGTAAAGAATCCAGCTGCAATGCAGGAGACTCTGGTTCAATTCCTGGTTTGGGAAAATCCCCTGGAGAAGGCAGAGGCTACCTACTCCACTGTTCTTGAGGTTCGCTGGTGGCTCAGCTGGTAAAGAATCTGCCTGTAATGCAGGGTACCTGGGTTTGATACCTGGGTTGGGAAGATTCCCTGGAGGAGGGCATGACAACCCACTCTAGTATTCTTGCCTGGAGAATCCCCATGGACAGAAGAGCCTGGCTGGCTACAGTCCAAAAGGGTTGCAAAGGGTCAGACGTGACTAAGCATGCACACAAAGTAAGTCCATCATGAATTTAATTGCAGGAAACAAAATTACACCTGGTGCCTAGGTTCAAGATAATGCAGGGATTGTAAGTAGAGTCCAGACTCTGTATGCTTAAAGGCATTAGAGTGAGTATTGTGAAATATGTCAACTATTCCCATGGAGGCCACCCTTCCACTTGGTTGCAGAGCACCAGTAAAGATCCTGTTCCAGTTATGATGGTAGAAAAACAATATATCTCACAGCTTAGCTTCATATACCATCTTATTTTTCTCACAGTTCTCTTTGGGTCTCTTTCGGGCTTCAGTCATCCAAATACTCTGCTAGGCTAAAATTCCGTGATGGCCCCATTGCATGGCAGGGCATTTAGGACCTCTGTTGTAGCATAAAACCCATAAGGTGGCCTGGGCTTGCCCACAGTATAGGAATTCAGCACTCAAAGCATAAAAGAAAAGATCTATTGTACAATGTAGATGCTCTATAACTTTTGATTTTAATTTTTATTTATTTATTTATTTATTTTACTTTACAATACTCTATTGGCTTTGCCATACATTGACATGAATCCACCACAGGTGTACACGAGCTCCCAATCCTGAACCCCCCTCCCACCTCCCACCCCACAATGTCTCTCTGGATCATCCCCAT
>SJYV01003562.1:0-10669 GCA_006410875.1 Neotragus pygmaeus
GGAGTGAGGAGGATAGTAGAAAAGTGGGGGCTTGTGTGTGTCCAGTGGCCTGAGGCTGAAGAAAGGGGTAGCAGACAGTGCAGGACAGGGTGAACGGGCCCTAGAGAAATCAGCCAAATAGGCTAATCCTTAGGCTGTGATGCACGCACAGACTCTGGCCCAAATCTAGTCCAATGGCCAAGAGCATGGTGGGGGGCACTCTTATGGACACGCCCCTCGAACGATGAACATCTTCCACAGTTCCTGGGATGCAGCATACCCACATGGCATATACTGTTCTAGGGAGGTAGTGGGTTTTGCATCTGCTGATACCCCAGGTGCTGTCATTGATCAGGCTCTGGAAATTCCAACGATGGGTTCCTGCTCCACAGTCTGAACAGCACACTCCTGTGCCCCTCAGGGCCGTCAATAACTGAGAACTCTCCTTGAGTATCCAAAGGATAAGCAGGGGCTCCATGTGGCTGGATATTTTCCTCCATGGGGCAGATAACCTGTTGTTGTCCGGATGCTAGTGGAGAAGGTAAAACCCTCACTGTTTGCTACATTGATCTCCACTATTCAGGGACACCAGAGCCTTAGGGTACAGAGCTTGCTCTGTGTCTCTTTATCTCTGCTTCTGGCCTAGCATTGTTTTGAGCAATCCTTCTATGTGTGTACCAAGGGCTGGTGTCTGTTTGTCCCCATCTCTCTAAGTGGTGCTGTTGCTGTCTGCCACTATCTGGACACCAGTGCTCATTCAAGTTTATCTGAGAAGTTGATATGAGAAGGCAAACCCTTCTCCTCCTTAGTGAATTGCACCTATGTGAGATCAAACTTTGTTAGTCCACACATTCGGAGAATGCTTTCTCAAACTAGAAAGTCAAAAGTGGTGCTCACTTCTGAACTGCAGAAGGTGTGGTGCAATGCTCCCTCCCTCGCTGGACAGAAGTGAACGCTGCAACACACTTTGCACAGAGAAACGGGGAATGCCCTGCTGGCCTGAGGGAACTCCCTGAACATTATTTGAATACCTACCAGGGAGACGGTAATGATAGCTCCCCATTAAATTCCATGACCCACTGTTGCTGGAAACATGCATGGCTGCCGATTTTCTCTATCGAGGCACTTTCAAAGTACTTCTGTTTTCCATGTGAGAACACATTCAAGCCTGCCCGATCACCCAAGCCTGTGTGGCTGGGAGCAACAAGAAGATCAAACTAAGCCATCCATGCTATAGTCCTGATTCCCAATATATATGTCGTGCAAAGACTGATCATTCAGATTGGAAGACTGAAGGTAGCAGGTGATTATGCTACAGTTCTGATCCATCACTGAAACCACACAAAAAAGGCAATGATTGCTCATGCTCATTGTAATCAGGGAAAGTATGCCTTGCACTTGAGAAGGACAGAAGCCCTTGTATTCAGGTGTTCAAAGGGCTGTGAGGTCACCCACCACGGCTTCTGTGTCTGGATTGCAGCCTGTTCTGTGCTTCAGATCTTCTGCACTCTCACTGGTTGCCCCAGGCACTTTTTTACTGCCTCTCCTTTCTGTGCGGCATCCTTGCTGTACCACTGTGATTCCACTTAGAACTTGCTCAATCCATGAGATAACAGGGATTAGTACCATAGCTTCAGTGCTTCTTCTAGCTAGAGTCTACTTACCTTTCCCTATGGCTTTCATGTTTTTACTATTCAATTTCCATCACCTGGTAGGGTCAGTTTTGAAGGCTCATACTCATAAGCGTACTGGTGTCGAGGTCCAGCCTCAGCAGAGTCCAGGG
Source organism: Neotragus pygmaeus (assembly GCA_006410875.1). NCBI lineage: Eukaryota > Metazoa > Chordata > Mammalia > Artiodactyla > Bovidae > Neotragus > Neotragus pygmaeus. The sequence goes on from SJYV01003562.1 coordinate 1,763, forward strand.
ATATCCTCAGGATGGACGACATCAGTGAATGAAGAAAGATAGAGAAAGAGGTAAGGAAAGAGACAGGGGTGACAAAGCTTCTTCGGTAAGTGAGACTCCATTTACTTTATTCTTCTCAGGGCTTTTATACACTGAGTTATACATACAGCAAGGTGAAAAATGCAGTCAACTCAACATTTCATCCATAATAACTTTTATCAATACCAGGTTATTTTCTGCAAGAGTCTTATTTTTTGTACATCATCTTCTGTTCCAGAGGCCGGTTGATATTCCATGACCTCTTTCTGATAAATGTTGGTCAGCCAGAACAATGATCTTTCTTTAAAGTGTTTCTCCTTAAATTCTTAGCCTGCATCACCCTTAAAGTACAGAGCTACATTTTTATGGAGCAAAGATTCAGCAGGTTACAGCAAAGAAGGAATTTATTAACTCAAAGTCTAATGTTGCTAATGCTAAGGCTGATGCTTGTAATTTCTATATCTTAACTATATGCACTCCCAGGAACACAATCGATAAAGGATGTGAGAACATGACAGAAAGCATAGGCTCAACAATATTGCAAGAATCTGGATAAATCTGCCAAATAAGCTAGAATGCTAACAGAGTGTTTGAAACACTCCTTTCATTCCCAAGAGATTTATTAACTAAAGCCCTAACTTAACTCTTTTGGTCAGGGACAGCCCTCTGCTAATGTTAGAAGAGCTGGTGAAAGACATAAAATAGTAAGACAGACAGATTCTGGTTCGGGGGTAGATGCTCGAGCAGGTTGAGGGGGTCCGTCGAGTCCTGAGGCCTTGTTCATCAGGACTCTTCTGCATGACCTTGTAATGGGTCGGATGGCCCAGGGATTCCCTTGAGTCCTGCATGACCTTGTCATGGCTTGGATCTCCCATGCTGGCTCCCAGTATACTGGCAGGTGCATCTGCATGCACATGCGTGAACACACCATCATGGACAGAGTGTGCTGGCTGATGGGCTCATCCTGGGCCACACAGGCCCAAAGCCTTCCAGGTTCTCCTCATGTGTGTGGAACAAGTCTCCAGTGCAGCAGACAATCTGTGCCTCTTTCTCCTTTGGGTCTCCTTGTCTGCAGGACCTTAGCCTCCTCAACATCCCAGTCCTGCCATAGCCACATCCACATTTCCACAGAATGGCCCATGTGCCCACAGACTGAGGGCTCCAATGTCAGTTATTTCAAAAACCCACCCCATCTGATTTTTGCTGGGTGAATCCTCAGACCATGCACCCCCTCTTCCACGTCTAAACACACGCAATAACAAGGTAGAAATGGTGAGCATGTTTTTATATTTGGTATTTTATATTTGGTCTAATTGCAGATGTCTGGAGTCATAGTCTGGAGTTATCATTGGCTGTCCTTTCCTCATTCCTATCCTAGACAGGGTCACTGCAGAGATATGGCGAACAACCACCCTGAAAATGGGGACGCCTCCTGCCTCCTCTTGTGGTTGCTCAGCAACTCCTCTTCTGTCACCTTTATCTCTATGTCTACCCTAGGCTGGACACACACACACACACAAAAGCACATGTGTATACACACACATGCTCGACATGGGGATGCAAACACAAATAGGAAACAAAGGTGTTTCAAGAGCCTGTGTGCCCTGTTTGTGTTTATGTCCCTGTGCTGAGCAGGTGTTTGTATACATGCATGTGTTTGTGTCAGCTGTGTGTGTGTGTGTGTGTGTGTGTGTGTGTGTTGTACATGTGTCTGGTCCAAGGAAGACATAGATATGAAGGTGACAGGAGAGGAGGTGCTGAGCAACCATAAGAGGAAGCACGAGGAGTTCCCAGTCTAAGGGTAGTTGGTCACTGCAATGTTGGAGATGGAGTCAGCAGTCATCATGTCCTGTCCTTGTGGCTTCCTGCTCACCTCCTCCCTTCACCACATGTTCTTCCATACTTTCCCAAGGTAGCCTGAAGCTGCTTCCAGTGCAGTATGTGTGGTGGTGGTGAGCCACCGAGTGGTGGATGTGGAAATTCACAGAAAATCCCAAAATCAGCACACAGGTACAGCATGGGACCCTGGAGAGGATGCCCTTGCAATGATAAATCCCAAAATCAGCACACAGGTACAGCATGGGACCCTGGAGAGGATGCCCTTGCAATGATAGGCTTTCTCGGAGTAAGGGGCAGGAGTGAATGGGCCAGGCAATCTCAAACTCAGTGAGCAACAGGAGGCCAGGGGATGGCAGGACCCATGGGAGGATGATTCTGACAAAGAAGGTTAATTCACCCTGCTTCTAGTAGTGTTACCTAGGAATCTCACTCTCCAACCACAACTGATTTGAGGGGACTTGCTTCACTCACGGACACACTGAATCCACAAGCCCCCAGTATCAGCAGATCACCTGCTACATGCATGGCCTAAATTCAGGCTCTGCAGCCCAGCTTGCATGAGACTGAGCATCCCCATTTGGGAAAGGACAGTGTCCCAACTAATACGCAACTGTCCCTTCATGGCCCACCTCCAGACCCCTTCACCACATGTGTTTATGTCAGTTACCTCTTATGGAAGAATCTTCCCTCTTGAGGTAGTCCTTCAGAGAATCATCCCCCTCGTCTTCTCTGATGATCTGCTGGCAACACCTTGCTGCTGAGCAAGATTAGCCCTGGGCAGACCAGGATCCGAACCCTCACATGAGCAGCCAAGAACTCCAACAACAATCATCAACTGTATGCAGTACCAAATCAACCCCACCTCAGCAATCCTGTTTGATTCTGGGCAGTTGAGGCCTGACAACCAGCTGAGAAAGTTAAGGCTCCTGGTGTCCAGCTTTCAGCTGGTGCTCCCTGTTCAAAGTCCCAGAACCAATGGACTGGAATGGAACAATGTCCCCTATACCTGGCAGAAAGACAGGGGAGATGGGTGTGGATCCTGCAGGTAGATCAACTACACCCCTGCACACCCACAATCATTATCCTGGGTGCCACGTTTTACCAGTGATGTCAAGGTAACACTCCTTAGTGATCACTGCTTTCAAGAAGTAGGGGTGGTCCCATAAGGAAAAGATCAGCTTGCTGCATGACCATGGATGGCTTGTATCTGTACCTGCTATGATAAGGAGGTGGGAAAATGTGCAAGCTTCCAGGGTCCTCACCTTGCCTCCCAGGCAGGCATTAACAGCTTCCACGAAGCGTCTCCAAACTCTCACAGTGTAGGAACATGGATAACATGATCCTTACACTCCCCACCAAGTCCCATACCCGCCTGTCCTCAGTCTCCCTCACTGACATTCAAGTCGATCATGTAGCTAAGAAAGTCTTTATCTTGGTAGCTGATCATGACAGAAATGAGGGTGGTTCATAATCTGCTTGAGGTCAAGGAGACTTTTATGCCATATGCTGGGCAAAGAAGAGCCAGGAGCATCAGCCCTAGTCTGGGGTAGAAGAAGGACACTGGAACAGGCATCTTCAAGGATGCTGAACACTTCCGCTTACCCAGTCACTACTGATGTCCTCAGGCCCTGCCCCCATACCATCAGACAGGCTCATGACTCTGTCTTCCTTGTGGTGTTCTGCATCTGAGGTAGTTTGCATTCCCCAAGCAGTGGCTGTTTCTGATCACCACTCTTCTCCAGGCCTGTGTATGCTGAGTAGTGGCATGTCACTGCTTACATGGTCAGAATTAAAGTCATTGTGACAAACCGTGTCTGAAAGCAAAGGGGTTGGTGTTTGTTAGTGTATGTGTATGAATGTTGTGTGTGTGTGTGTGTGTGTGTGTGTGTGACTCCCATGTCTCAATTACTTTTGGCATCATTCATCTTTATTGCAAGAACTGTCTGCTAAGGCTGCTCTGGTGTACTGTCTCTGGTCATTCCTGACTTAGAGGCCCTGGAGCTGTTCCTCCTCAGATGAAGGCCCGAAGTAGACACACAAAGTCATGGCTGTGACAGGTGTGGCCCGGACTCTACTCAGTTGTGCCTTTGGAGCCTGCTAATTGCCCAGTACCACACTTCCTTCAGGGTCCACCAGCGCCCATCCTAGACCCTCGCCTCCAACCCTCCTCCTTCTCCTACCTCTGCACATCCCCCTCCTCCTGAGCAGTGGACCCCAAGAAGCAACAGAAAGGATACTACTTTGGCCCAGAAGCTAGGGATGCCCTGGATAATGGCACTCTCCTGAGCCAAGTCACACTTCCTCCTGTGATGGCTCTTGCACTTGAACCCAACATAGGCTCTGAGGTTTTTCTCATCCTCAGCGCTCAGTTCCACTTGTAGGGTTGCCAACGCCTGCAGCACATCTAGTTCCGGAAGCTCACTCTGGCCTCCAGGACTTTCCTGGCACTACTCCTCCACTGTCTTCTTCTCCAACTCCTGGGAGTACCCCGTTACTGCTCCTCATCTGGCACAACCTCCATATCCTCAGTGATGTCCTCTGCAAGCAGCTGGAACACCTGTCTGGTTTCTTGCCATGTCTCTGTCCACCTTGGCCTTGCCATCCTCTCCTGCCTCCACCCTGAAGAGAGTGGCATCTTTGCCTTCCGTGACAGCTGGTGGCTGCAACATCCTAGCCATGCACAGCATCACTAGGGCAGGCCACAGGGCCCCATCCCCCTGAGCACCAGCGTTCACAACTAAGAAGCTCTGTAGTCCCAGGATGCTCTCACATTCCTCTGACTGCCTCTCGTGCTCCTCTGGGCTCTGGCCATGATCCCAGGCTGGGTCAGATGTGAAGATACTGGACATAATAACACCACAGCAAGTCATGTGCAGTGGCAGCCCAGGGTGCAGTAAACCTGTGGGCCCCACTAGCGTTTTCAGTGTGGGGAGTGTGGGACATGGTTGGGAGGCTATGGCTAGTAGGTTTAGGGGGTGCCCTGAGACTATATAAAGGGGTGATGGCAGCCCAGGACAGGGTGAATGGGACCTGAGACATCAACCAAACAGGCGGGGCCAAAGCCCAGGTCCTTCAGCAGGCTGATGCTCAAGCAATGCGACAGGTACATCAGGTTTCACTCCAAAATCAGGCAGTTGGTGATTGACATGGTCTCGAGAGGCATCTTCAGGAACCTGGGGAGAGACAGGGCAGTCAGTCTCAAGGGCAGAGTTGGCAGGTGGAGGGATGTAGGGAGAAGAGGCCTGGTTCATCAGAACACAGGGCATCTCACTGGCTTGGAGCTGGTCTCTCACCTTCTTGACGGGAAGGCAGGAGGTCTACTGGGCGGAAGGTCATGCTCATGTGGGTATGACCTCCCCTTGCACAAAATGATAAACTATAGTCAACGTGAGAAACAAACACTAAACAAACGTTATTTGCCTATTTCAGCTTACTAGTATTTGATTAACAGGAATTAAGATGTTTTTACAGGACATGACTAGTTGAATTCAATGACAGGATGGTTACAGTGGGCATGGGCTGGTGGGCCCCAGCAGTTACAGACAATCCTTGGTGAATATCCCCCAATATTCTGGGACCACAAACCTTCCATCACCACCTACGATTCTTTCTTTCTTCTTCTATTTTCTTTCTTCTTTTTTATTTCTTTCTTCTAGTTTCTCATTGAACATATTTATTCCTAATGCTTGGAGTTTTCAGCTGCCAAAAAGGGAATAAATGCAAATCATTCATACAGTCAGACTGGGCTGCATCTTGTCAGCTTTTATCACTGTGTTCAAGGCAGAGTGATAACCTGTTACTGAGGATTTCCTATGTATTCAGAAGTCTTAGAGGAAAATAATAATTGTAATTTGGACTTAGAGCATTGGAGCCACTTCAACGATTGTGCCAATTTGACTTTTTACCTTCTCTGGACTGCTTAGGAGTGACAGTTTTCCCTCCTAATATCTCCTTGTCACCTTGAGGATCACCTACTTCTCTCAGCTCACCTGGAGCCTAAAACAGATCAGGACAAAAGTGGCAGGTTGGAGGGAGAGACAGAGCTTCAGACTTCAAATCTCAAGCCTGATGGACCAATGTCCTCCTTGCTTAGTTATCTGTCATCACCTCAGCTAAGATATCACTCTCTTAGAAAGAATTCCCAAGAGTAGCACACCTGTACCCCACTATGCGGACTCCCAGCAAGAAGTCCCCTTTGACAGCATCTGACCTAGGTCACACCTCTGAACCTAACCAGGGAGGTGACTTTACAAGATGCTCGGGAACAGAACAACAGCACCATGAAGACTTCTGAATTTCACGGGCACCTTGGCAATGTCCCCAGCAGGCACAGTCGATGTACTGATGGTAATGAATATAAAGAGGTCCGTTCTGGTCTACGGAGCTGGCGACAAGCCTTACCTGAGCATCTGGTGCAGGCGGCCATTGAGGAAGGAGATGGAGTTCAGGTAGAGGTCCTGCAGGTAGGGCAGGTTCAGGAACTGGGCCGTGAGCTTGGCAACACAGTGATCCTCCTGATTGGGAGTGGTGTGTGGTAACACGTGGATGTGCCAGAGCAGCAGCTGGTGTAGGTTGCCCATCCAGTCCAAGTCCAGCACAAACCTCCCAGCGTGGCCAGCCTCCAGGTGCAGTTCACCTCCAGGTCCTGGACGGTGTCCAGCTACAACACCTTCAGGATCCTCCTGGTTCTCTGCATGGGCATGTTAAAGATCCTCAGCTTCTGGCAGCACAGGTACAGCAGGCTCCTCCTGTTTGGCTTTCTTCAGCAGGTAGCTGAGGGTCTGGTCCAGGGTGTCCTCGCTATGGCACAGGTCAACCAGCACCTGTATGGGTGCCCGTGCTGGCTTTAGCCCTGCCTGTGTCTCCACCCTATGCCTCTTCTGCATGGGCTGGCCTGTCTCGGGCTTCAGCAACAAGTAAACGCTGGCTCTAATGCTTGACCCCATGGTCCAGAAGTACTGGTGGGCTTTCTGGCACAAGTTCAGCACCTGCAGCTTCCACCACCTGCAGGGCCACGGNCCCTATGCCTCTTCTGCATGGGCTGGCCTGTCTCGGGCTTCAGCAACAAGTAAACGCTGGCTCTAATGCTTGACCCCATGGTCCAGAAGTACTGGTGGGCTTTCTGGCACAAGTTCAGCACCTGCAGCTTCCACCACCTGCAGGGCCACGGGGGACACACTGAGCTGTGCAAGAGGCCAATGGGCACCAGGACCCAACAAAGGCTATGTAATCCACACACCACAACTCCTCTGGCTTCAGGACCCCCTATCGTCCTCACTTTAAGGTACACTGTGTGTGTGTGGGGGGGGGGGCACGTGCCTTTTGTCCCCTCTGCCCCTTAATGAGCCCTGTATACCTGAACGCCTGTTCCCAGGTGATCCCTCATCCTCCTGCCCTGGCTGCATCTTGCTCACACAGCCAGGCCCCACCAATCTGCCAAGTAGACCTTACCTGGATTGGACCTCCTGAGCAAGCAGGACATCAAAGCTGTCGAGTGAAGCCTGCAAAGTCTCCAGATGAGGTTGGTGGCCCTTCATCAGGGCCCCTGGGAAAGGACCAGTCCTGCACTATCGTATTCAGGGCCTGGGTGTGCCTGTTGGCAAATGCCGCCACAAAAAATGGTGGGAAGAACTCTATGGCTAGCTCCTCCAGAGCCATGATGGTCAAGGCCTCATTCCTCAGCAGGCTCTGGTCGGCCAGCTCCAGGAGTCGGGGTGGGGCCTGGATGCCCATCCTGAAGAACCTACTCTGAAGCGAGTCCTGGGGGAATGCCAGTGAACAACTGAGTGTGGGTGCTTTTCTGGCCAAGGATCTGGGCAACTCTGCTGTCCCTCCACCCTAGGGGAAGCCAAGGCAGGATCAGAGACATCCTCTGGCCACAAATTTACAGCTTTTGCCCCACTGGTACCAGGACACTCTTATCACCACGCAGTAACAAAGGGACAAGTTGACCTCTTGCCCCATCCCATATCTACCGGCTGCTGCATTTAATCCCAGCTCTGCTGGCCCATAGGTACCTAGGAGTCTGACAGCTAACTGCACTTTCTTCAGAGAAGCTCCTGATTATTACTCAAGGGCTGAAAACAGGAATAAGGAGTTTAGCCCAACACAGGCTTTCTCTAAACTCCAACCAATAACTCATGTATTGGATGCTGTTATGTCACTTAATAAAAAGACATACCTTTCACGGTGTGTCTCTTCTACTAATGTCATTACCATTCAGTTCAATGGAGCAAAGCACTCACATTCAGAAAAAGTCACCACTATTTAAAATGTTCTACAGATTTTTTTTTTTTTATTCTATGGAATTTAAAAACAGTTTTTAGCTTTTAAAACAAAAAGAATCCCAGAAGCCCTTTAAGCTAGTAAAATCACAAAACTATAAAATAATATGAACTATAATCACTGGCAACAAACTAAAATGCAAAATGTCACCCAAAAGTTCCTCCTAATTGGATGTCTTTCATTAAATCAATTTCAGGAAGTACCCTTGCATTTCAGTGAGGAGGACTCGGTGCTTTCACTGCAGGGGCATGAGTACTCTCCCCATCAGAGAACTACAAACCTAGATGCTGTTTGGTGTGACCCCATCCACTCACTCTTACCCTACCCTAACCCATCCACACCACGCCCTCCCATCTGCCAAATTCTATTTGTTTAAGAAATATTGTAAACAGTCAGTGCAATCTTGCTAACAGATCTCCATCCAGTTAAGGCTGAGTGTTTTTGTTTGTTTGTTTGTTTTAGTTTTAGTTTTGTTTTTTGTTTTTTTTTTTTTTACTTTTTCACTACATAAAACTGATGGAATCCTAAGTCTGTTCACAAAAGAAAAATGTAAAGCAAGAAAACCAACCTGAAGTTACATTCTTCTGGGGATTTTGGGTCACATAAAAATCACCTAAATGTTCACATTCAGATAGCTTTGTGAGGATGGTGATTTAAGTCTAGAAGGGAAAGAAACAGAGTGAGATTCCCAAGTGTCACACTGTCACTTATCATTACATCAGAGAAATATGTGCCCATTCACGAGGGAACAGAGGTGTGATGGAG
>SJYV01003564.1:0-17735 GCA_006410875.1 Neotragus pygmaeus
TGCAGCAACAAAGACCCAGAGCAGCCAAAAAAATAAAAATTAAAAATAGGGCTTCCCTGGTGGCTCAGTGGTAAAGAATCTGCCTGCCAATGTAGGAGATTTGGGTTCGATCCCTGATCTGCAGAGATCTCCCAAGCCATGAAATAATTAAACCTGTGTGCTACAACCACTGAGCCTGTGCCCTAGAGCCTGTTCTCGGCAAGGGTATGACAAGAGACGCCACTGCAGCTAGAGCCCTCAATCACCACAACTAGAGAAAAGCCTGCTCAGCAAATGAAAATCCAGCACAGCTATGAATAAATAAAACCTAGTGCTTGAAAAAAACATATAATGCATTAAATGAATCAGTATGTCAAAAGACTTCAGTATGTATGAGAACACTTTCAATTAAGATGGTTTAAGTGGAGGTAAAATGAAATAATTTAAAATATAAAATTAATTCAAAAGAAGAGAGGAAAAAAGAAAAAAGGAATGAAGACAAGTTGTGACAATTGGAAAACAACTAGCAAGATGATAGATGTAAATCCAGCATAGCAATAATTACATCAAGTATAAATAGTCTAAGCCAACCCTAGTAGAAGTCAGAGATTATCAACTCCAGTACTTTGGCCACCTCATGCGAAGAGTTGACTCATTGGAAAAGACTCTGATGCTGAGAGGGATTGGAGGCAGGAGGAGAAGGGGACGAGCGAGGATGAGATGGCTGGATGGCATCACGGACTCGATGGACATGAGTCTGAGTGAACTCCGAGAGATGGTGATGAACAGGGAGGCCTGGCGTACTGGGATTCATGGGGTCGCAAAGAGTCGGACATGACTGAGCGACTGAACTGAACTGAACTGATCAGATTGAATTAAAAAGCTGGATCAAACTGTAGGCTGCCTACAAGAAACATACTTTCCATACAAAGATGCAAATTGTTTAAAAGTAAAAGGATAAAGAAGGATAAATCAAAAGAATGCTGGATATATTAAAAAATAAGAAATATTACCAAGGATAGGAGGTACATTACATAAAGATAAAAAATAATTTTATTGAGAAGACATAACAGTTCTAAATGTGTAGCACCCAATAACAGAGCTTGAATATATCTAAAATAAAAACTGATAGACTAGAGAAATTTATAATTATAGTTAGAGATTTCAAGACTCTTCTCTAGTAACAAGAAAGAATAAGCAGATAGAAAAATGGGAAAGATAGAGAAGACCAAAACTATTAGGCAACTTCACCTAATTGATCTTTATAAGATACTCGACTCAAGAGTGGTTACCCACTCTTTTCAAGTGCATATGAAATATATCCCACTATAACCTGTACCCGAAAAACAAAACTTCACAATTTAAAAATAATTGACATCAAAGTATATTTTCTAATCACAGTGAAATTAAGCTAGAAATCAATAAAAGAAAGATTTCTGGAAGTACCCCATGGATCAAAGAAGAGATCACAAGGGAAATTAGAAAATATTTTGAATTGAATACAAAGTCAAAAATGCTGACATTTTACAAAGTCCACCTGGTCTGAATCAGTGTGATTTGCCCACAGGTTTTGAGGCAATGTGCCACTGAGGCTATTTTATTAAAACACAGGGGCAAGGATACCATGCCTTCAGCAGTCTTTAAAATGAAGAGCATATGAGTGTTGTCTGTACAGTCTCCCCTCCTGCTCCCACTCTTTCTGCAGCCCTGGCTCTTCCCTGGTTTCAGGGAAGGAACACGTACACAATAGAATTTCACTTTAGACACTGTGCGTGTGTACTAAGTCACTTCAGTCATGTCCAGCTCTCTGAGACCCCATGGACCTTAGCCCGCCAGGCTCCTCTGTCCATGGGATTTTCCAGGCAAGAATACCAGAGTGGGTTGCCAGGCCCTCCTCCAGGGGATATTCCCAACTTAGGGAGTGAACCCACGTCTCAGTATGTATGTCTCCTGCATTGCAGGTGGGTTCTTTACCACTGGCACCGCCTGAAAAGCCCCCTAGACACTACTGTGCTGTGAAGTATTTCTGGGACAGCATCTTGCCCATAATAAAATCACTGTGCAATGAAGAAAGAGATAGGAGGCTTTCATCTCAGTGAGCAGGAGTCAGCTCTCTTCCTGGCTCTGTGTTTAAACACTTTCCAACCACAACACCAAGCATGTCTTGCCCTGTGGCAAACCTCTGAAGAGAACCAGAGGCCTGTGGGAAATTCATGCCATCGACATGGGTGACACAGGCAGAATGGGGGCTTACATGACAGGGGAAAAACAACCTAAGTAGGGGGAGGTATAGATTACGGTGTTATTAATATAATCATAGCATGCATGTACTGCTCACTCTGTCCCAGGCATCATCTCTTTGGACCTTACAGTAACCCCATGAAGTGGGTCCATTCTGCAGAGGAGAGATTGAAGCCCAGCAAGTTAAATTACTTAGAATTCCACAACCAGCAAGTGGACAGACCATGGGTACCATTCAAGCAGTTTGCTCTGGCAGCTGAGTGGCTCCAGGGGTTTCATACTGAAATACATGGTCTCAGCTAGTCCCCACAAGGACCCTGAGGGAGGCCTTGTAATCAAATGGGGAAATGATGCTGGGGACCTGACAGAGATCCGGAGAGGTTACATGACTTACCCGTGGTCATTAGGCTTTTATGGCAGGTCTCGGGCTAGGACTCAGTCCTTCTAATCCCCAGGCCCGCGCCCTTTGTGCCACACAATGCTGCCTCCCTCACCTGGGAGCCCTGGGAGAATCACTCATATTTCTTCCATCCTGCTGTTATACTTACAAAGTACCAGTGTGACCAGGTGCAGATGCACGTATGGATACAATGAACAGAGCAGAGGCGGTATGACTGCCGCCCAGGTCAGAGAGCTGCCAAGGATGGGAGCCAGGGGAGGGGCTGGGAATTACAGGGCTGTGTGGGTCCATATAATTAGGGCTCTGGTCTGAGAGCCTTAGGCCATACATATGAGCTGTGTGATCTCAAGCAAGTGACTTAATTTCTCTGAGCCTCTATTTCCTTGTCTAAAAACTTGGGGTAAAAACATTAATGATTTCATAGAGTCACTGTGAATATTGAAGGAGTAAATGCACATAAAGCATTGAATCCAATGCCTGGCACGTAGGAAGTACCAAGGCAGAAAGTGAAAGTGAAGTCGCTCAGTCGTGTCCGACTCTTTGCGACCCAATGGATTGTAGCCTACCAGGCTTCTCCATCCATGAGATTTTCGGGCAAGAGTACTGGAGTGGGTTGCCATTTCCTTCTCCAGGGGATCTTTCCAACCCAAGGATTGAACCCGAGTCTCCCACATGGTAGGCAGATGCTTTTACCATCTGAGCCACCAGGGAAGTCTTGAAGGCAACACAGGTACATTTTCTAAGTGTTGCTTCTAAGGGCTTGCTTGTAGCTATACTCCTATAGCTATAACCCTGGATGGAAAAAAAAAAAAAAAAAACTACAAAGGTTTTCTCTTCCCGCTTCCCTTCTGGAGAGTGGTGGTTTTTGCCTCGTGCCTCCCCTGCTTGCTCACCAGCCTAAAGGCTTGGAGACATTTGCCTGTCAGGGCCTGTCTCCATGGTCCAGCAGAGCCTCTCTGCTTTTAGTACAACCCCAGCATTTAGGAAATTCTCCCTGGGTCCAGAAACAGTGTGTCTAGCATTCATTCTTTTTTTAAAATATATTTGTTTTTGTTTTTTACTGCCTCAGGTCTTAGCTGCAGCAAGTGGGATCTATTCATAGATTCCTGACTTGGAATCAAACCTGTGCCCTGCACTGGGAGCACAGTCTTAGTCACGGGATGACCAGCGAAGTCCCAGTTGAGATTTTTAGAGGTAACATCTCTAGAGTCTGCCCTGAGATTTGTAGGGGATTGCCCTTACAGTGGGCCTTCCCGAGCAGCGCTAGTGATAAAGAATCTGCCTGTCAATGCAGGAGATGCTGGAGTCAAGGATTCAATCCCTGGATTGGGAAGATCCCCTGGAGGAGGGCATGGCAACCCACTTCAGTATTCTTTCCTGGAGGATCTCACAGACAGAGGAGCCTGGTGGGCTGTGGTCCATAGCGTCTCAAAGAGTTAGACACGTCTGAAGCGACCTAGCACACACGCACGCCCTTAAGGTAGGTGATTATCCTTAAGGTCCAGTTCAGTTCAGTCGCTCAGTCGTGTCCGACTCTCTGCAACCCCATGAATCGCAGCACGCCAGGTCTCCCTGTCCATCACCAACTCCCGGAGTTCACCCAAACTCATGTCCAGCGAGTCGGTGATGCCATCCAGCCATCTCATCCTCTGTCGTCCCCTTCTCCTGCCCCCAATCCCTCCCAGCATCAGGGTCTTTTCCAATGAGTCAACTCTTCACATGAGGTGGCCAAAGTATTAGAGTTTCAGCTTCAACATCAGTCCTTCCAATGAACATCCAAGACTGGTCTTTAAGACAGAATGGTTTGATCTCCTTGCAGTCCAAGGGACTCTCAAGAGTCTTCTCCAACACCACAGTTCAAAAGGATCAGTTCCTCTCTGCTCAGGTTTCTTTATAGTCCAACTCTCACATCCATACATGACTACTGGAAAAACCATAGCCTTGACTAGATGGACCTTTNATATTTAAAAGCAGAGACATTACTTTGCCAACAAATGTCCGTCTAGTCAAAACTATGGTTTTTCTAGTGGTCATGTATGAATGTGAGAGTTGGACTATAAAGAAAGCTGAGTGCTGAAGAATTGATGCTTTTGAACTGTAGTGTTGGAGAAGACTCTTGAGAGTCCCTTGGACAGCAAAGAGATCCAACCAGCCCATCCTAAAGGAAATCAGTCCTGAATATTCACTGGAAGCACTGATGCTGAAGCTTAAACTCCAATATTTTGGTCACCTGATGCTAAGAACTGACTCATTTCAAAAGACCGTGATGGTGGGAAAGATTGAAGGCAGGAGGAGAAGGGGACGACAGAGGATGAGATGGTTGGATGGCATCACCGACTCAATGGACATGGGTTTGAGTAAACTCTGGGAGTTGGCAATGGATAGGGAGGCCTGGTGTGCTGCGATCCCTGGGGTCACAAAGAGTCAGACACGACTGAGTGACTGAACTGAACTGAACTGGACAAGATCAGGGACTAGTACACCATGGCCTGGTTCATATGTGAGTAAAGTAGTTAAAAGGAAAGAAAAAGAAACTTGGAGATGGAAAAGATAACAGGAAAGATAAAGAAAGAGGGTATTTCAGGAGGACTGTGCTCCTCATTGGGCTTCCCAGGTGGCATTAGGGGTAAAGAGCCCACCTGCCAATGCAGGAGACGTAATAGGCGCAGCTTGGATCCCTGTGTCGGGAAGCTCCCCGGGGAGGAGGGCACGGCAACCCACTCCAGCATTCTTGCCTAGAGAATCCCACGGAAGAGGAACCTGTTGGGCTACACAAGTTCCATGGGGTCACAGAGAGTCAGACACGACTGAAGTGACTTAGCACACACGTACATGATCCTTATTACACAGTGTTACTAATAGCCTATCTCGTGGTTCCATTCTAAATCTAGTGGGGCAACCACTCAATCACTGATAACATAAATATTGATGATTTTCCATGTTAAGATACCTGTTACCCACGATGTATTTCCAGATGAACCAACTGTCAGGGATGGCTGCGAGTCCTTCCCACGAGAAGCTAAGGCTTTCTTTCTGATGGAACACATGTGTGTAAATTATATAAGATTTTGAGTTTTACAATACAGACAAAAAAAAGACCCAAAGAAATGATAAAATAGTAATATAATAAGAATGAAGAAATAGAAGGGAAATATGATATTCTTTGAAATATTTTCGCCTATGATTAATTTCTCTAAAATTAGTTTCAAAAACAGTCACCACAAATGTGAACATCTGCTGGGTCATCTGGCTGGCAAATGCCCACTGGATGAGCAGCGGGAGGCAGGCCAAAGGCTTCCTGCATCGCTCGTCTAGACTCTGGGGGATCTGAGGCGCTTCACTGTCACTCTCTCAAGGATATGTCTTGTGAAACGTGGGAGAGCTATCCTGGAGAAGCTACATCCAGAAGTAGGAGACTGAAGTCTCGACGAGTGGGAACAAAGTTGAGGACTCCTGACAGTGCTTTCAGGATGCACCCGAGCCCCTGGGATGACTCCCCCATGATCAACCCACATAAGGAGCGGGACCAGGCTCTGCAGCTCGGGGTGAGGTCTGCTTCTGCTGTGGATGACTCACCCTGGGTTAAGAGCAGGAAGCCTGAACACAGTGCTGCAGGTGAGAGAGTATTTTATTTCTGTCTCCTTTCTCTTTCCCCCCAACCTTCCCTGGAGCTAAGAGATTAAGATGCATCAGAATACAATCTATAAGGGACTCTTTTAATACCAGAATAAACTCTCTTGCTGGAGGAGAAAGCCTGTGGCATAAAATACAAGAATGTCTTCAGGTCAAAGAAATAGAGGCAAATACAAAAGACCATCTTCTCAGTACAAACAGCCTCTCTCACCATCGTTTGACCCTGATGTCTCCTAGGCTGCTCACCGGGAATTTTAAGCCACAGAAGGCATCCTGCTTCTGGCTGAGAATTCAGTCAATTCAATATTTAAAGATGAATATTCATCTTTATCTTCATACGACTCATTGGGATGCTATTTTTAAATACATTGATTCCTAGTGTCCACCCCCCAAAATGTGGATTTGTCTATTTGGAGAGGAGCCTCAGCATTGGTCTACGTTTAAAACCTTCCCAAGCAGTTCACTAGGAACTAAGGTTAAGAACCACTGGTCTGTCTGGTCTCCAAAATCTTTTTTTTTTTTAATTACAAAAAAAATTTCTCCTTAATCCTTAAGCAGTACTCCATCATCTCCTCCAGAAATAAAAGCAAAGGAAACACTCTGTACTCATCCCAGGAGGTCAGCTCTATGCTAATACCAGAACCAGATGAAGGCACTACAAGAAATGGAAACTACAGACCAATAGCTTTTATGAATATGGGTGCAAAACACTTCAACAAAACATTATCAGATTAAATAAAACAACACATGAAAATAATTACACACTGCTAGCAAGTGAAATTTATTTCAGGGATGAAGCCTGGCTCAACAGCAATTGATGTACTCCCCCATATCAACAAGCTAAAAAAGAAAAACCATAAGAATATTGTAATGCTACAGAAAAAAACATTTGAGAAAATTTAACATCATGAAAATTCTCAGCAAATTAAGACTAAAATAAACATTCTCAATTTGACACAGGATACCTTCAGAAACCTACAGTAAACATTAATGATAAGATGGATACTTTTCCCTACAGGTCAGGAAAAATGAAGGGTTCTTTGTTTCACCCTCAGTGCTTACCAATCTACAAAAGTCAATTGCTTTCCTAAAGATCACAAATGAACATTTAAATTTGAAATGTAAAGACCAATACAAATTACAATAGTATCAAAAAATAAAATACTTAGGTGAAAATCTTACAAAATATGTATAACATAATTATGCATAAAATTATAAATTACTACTGAAAGAAACAAGAAAATCTAAATAAATAGATATTCTGTGTGCACGAATTGGGAGGTTCAATACTGTTAAGATGTCAGTTTCTTCCAAATTGAACTATGGATTCCAGGGAACCCCAACTGAAATCCTAATAAGTTATTTTGTAGATATTGACAAACTGATTCTAAAGTTTATAGGGCAAAATAAAGGACCTGGAATAACCAACACAATTCTAAAGAGAAAGAGTGCTGTTAGAGGACTCTTTCTCTGTACCCGACTTCAAGACTTGTTTTAGCTCTACAGCAACCAAGACGGGGCTTCCCAGGTGGTTCAGGTGTAAAGAACCTGCCTGCCAATGTAGGACACTAAGGAGACTTGGATTCCTTGGGTTAGAAGGATCCCCTGGAGAAGGGAATGGCAACCCACTGCAGGATTCTTGCCTGGGAAATCCCACGGACAGAAGAGCCTTGTGGGCTAGAGTCCATGGAGGTCACAAAAGGTCAGACACGACTGAAGCAAATGAGCACCCACACAACCAAGATGGTGTTATATTGGTGAAGAAATAGACATATACATGAAAGAGAAAGGGAACCTAGAAATGCATCCACATCAGTGCAGTCAAATGATATTTGACAAAAGTGCAAAGGCATTTAAATGAGAAAGGAAATCCTTTCCTCAACTGGTGCTGGGAGATTTTGATGCCCATGTGAATAAAAACATAGACACAAACTTGGGGAAGGCAATGGCACCCCACTCCAGTACTCTTGCCTGGCAAATCCCATGGGCGGAGGAGCCTGGTAGGCTGCAGTCCATGGGGTCGATAAGAGTCGGACACGACTGAGTGACTTTACTGTCACTTTTCACTTTCATGCATTGGAGAAGGAAATGGCAACCCACTCTAGTGTTCTTGCCTGGAGAATCCCAGGGACAGGGGAGCCTGGTGGGCTGCCGTCTCTGGGGTCACACCTCCACCCTAAAAAAAAAAAAAATTAATTAATCAGAATGGAGCAGAGAACTAATGTAAAGCATAAAACTATAAAACTTATAGAAGAAAACATAAGAGAAGATATGCGTGAATTTGAGTTTGATGATGAGTTTTTACGTGCAACACCAAAATCAAGATCTTTTAAAAAACTGATGATCTGGATTAAAAACTTGTGTTCAGGGGAAGACATCTTCTATAGAGTGAAAGGGTAGGCCACGGGATGGAAGCAAATCTTTGTAAAATGAATACTTGATAAAGGACTTATTTACAAATATACAAAAATTCTAAAAACAGCAAATATAATAAAATAATCACCTTTCTTAATAGTGTTAGAACAAGCAGACAGAAAAATCAATAAGGATACAAGATATTAACAACACAGAACTTGACCTAACTAATTAAAAAAAAAAACCCACCATCAACAGAATTTACATAATTTTTAAGGGCTAGTGCCACTTATACAAAAATTGTCTACAACCAGTCCCATAAAGAAATCTTCAAGAAATCAAGATTAAAATTAATCACAGGATACCTTCTGATGATAAAGTTAGAAATCAATAACATAGTAACCAGAGAGTTCTTAGCTATATGAAAAATAAACAGTATAATTCTAAATACCACAAAAATAATAGAAATCACATCATTTTAAAATATTTAAACTAAATGTTAATATGATACTGCATATGGAAATTTTACAATATACTGACAAGGCAATGCTTAGAGGAAAATTTAGGACAAAATGTGCAAATTAGAAAATAAGATTGAAATTCAGTCTAATTTTCCATCTTAAAAATCTAGAAAAAAACAAGCAAATCAAAATAAAGAAAATGATAATAAAAATAAAAAAATCAATAGAACAGAAAATTAAAAGTAGAGTAAGTCAAAAATGCCAAAATTGGTTCTTTGAAAAGATTAATTCAGCTAGCAATCCACTGACAATATAGATCAAAGAAAGAGAGAGAGAAAATTTACCAATATTAGGAATGTAACAAGGATACATGAATAAGTCCCAAATACACAGTATTTGATCTTTCCTATATATCAAGAATACTTGACATTGGCCATTCTACTATTAATTCAACAGTTTAACAATTTCAGGACTAGTCCTTCCCTCTGGGCTGCTAAATGGCTGCCACAGCTCCAGACATCACACCCTTAAAGAACCATGACTAAAATCATTAAACAGAAGTGAGACTTTCTCCTTACCTGCCCTATTTTATCAAAAGGAAATTCCTCCCCAAAATTAAGTCAATAGGCTTCTTTTATAAGCTATTCCTCAGAATTGAGATTATAAGCTCTTCAGAGACTATGACAACATACCACAAGATCAAAGGTTCCTCAACTATTTATCCCTGTGTAGTTATATGTATTTCTATGGGAATTCTGAATATGTATACTGATATATTCCAACTATATTTGGAATTTTTTAATGATGAAGAGAGATGAGGAGTGGTAATTTAGGGACAGGCAATCATGTTCTCTNTGAAATTCAGTCTAATTTTCCATCTTAAAAATCTAGAAAAAAACAAGCAAATCAAAATAAAGAAAATGATAATAAAAATAAAAAAATCAATAGAACAGAAAATTAAAAGTAGAGTAAGTCAAAAATGCCAAAATTGGTTCTTTGAAAAGATTAATTCAGCTAGCAATCCACTGACAATATAGATCAAAGAAAGAGAGAGAGAAAATTTACCAATATTAGGAATGTAACAAGGATACATGAATAAGTCCCAAATACACAGTATTTGATCTTTCCTATATATCAAGAATACTTGACATTGGCCATTCTACTATTAATTCAACAGTTTAACAATTTCAGGACTAGTCCTTCCCTCTGGGCTGCTAAATGGCTGCCACAGCTCCAGACATCACACCCTTAAAGAACCATGACTAAAATCATTAAACAGAAGTGAGACTTTCTCCTTACCTGCCCTATTTTATCAAAAGGAAATTCCTCCCCAAAATTAAGTCAATAGGCTTCTTTTATAAGCTATTCCTCAGAATTGAGATTATAAGCTCTTCAGAGACTATGACAACATACCACAAGATCAAAGGTTCCTCAACTATTTATCCCTGTGTAGTTATATGTATTTCTATGGGAATTCTGAATATGTATACTGATATATTCCAACTATATTTGGAATTTTTTAATGATGAAGAGAGATGAGGAGTGGTAATTTAGGGACAGGCAATCATGTTCTCTCTCACACTTAGCCTTTTTCTCAGTTCCATGAGTAAATACATGGTCTCTTTTGAAAAGCTACTACTGGTTGTCTATTATTTGCCAATGAAATTGTGCAGTCTAGTACAAACTGTATCTTATTTATTCATTGATACCTGTCCTTGGAAATCAAGTTAATAAATATATCAGCTACAAATCACTCATAGTCATTAAGAAAACACATTCATCTTTCATTTATCATTTCTACTTCTGTTACTTATACATGTTATAGATAATAAAATTATATTTACTTTACAATATTTTAGAATGCAAGGTTATATTTTACTCTGCTATATGCACATATCAAGTACATGAATAAATACCAGGCAGTTCAAGACAGTCGCAGTAGCCTACCTTGGACCAGATCTCTGTGCTGTGGTGAACTCATTGGTCTCTACAAGTCTCAGTCTATAACATGCACAAATAATTCCAATATGTGTATAGGAGCTAAGAGAGAAAAGACAAGGATTCAAGAAAAATTAGAAAAATGTTCCTGGAAGAGAGCACTGGGTAAAAACATACATCCTGATGCTTGATCACATGCTTTTTCCTGCTATAACTTTACACAAATAGAAACAGACACTGACTGATGTAGTGTTCATTGTGAATTGTGCTGCCACTTTGTGATGGAAATCTAATGTAAAATGTTTACCCTAAACTGGGTGGGGGACAGAATACTGATGCTCTGATTGAATCAGAAATGTAACTGGATCCTCGGCATATCCTATCATTTGTTTCCTAAACAAATCTGGTTAGAGAAAGCATCAAAGATACTTTTGAGAAAATAAAACTTGGGGAAATAAATTCAGTCCAGCTGACATTAAACTCTGCTCCTGTCAAACCAAACAGGATTTTAATGTTTCTTGCCTGTTAAGTATTAGTGAGGAATCTGTCCAAGCAGTAAAAAATAAAATCCCACAGTCATTAAATCAAAGTAATTAGAACTCCGGTGATGGGTGAAAGTGGAATCAGATGTTTTCCCTCCCTGGGAAGTAGCCGTTGGCTGCGGGATTTGAAAACCCACGACTTCAGATGGAGAGCTACAGCCAGGTATTATGCTGGTTACACTGAGTCATATTTTTGTCTGTTTCATGTAAGACATGAATCATACAGAGAAATTCGATTTTTAGAAGTCGTGTGCTGACTTTTTTGCTGCAACCTGTAGAAACTAGCTGTGTCACTGCATATGTTAAAATATTTTCCCTGAGAATTGTTAGGGTAGAATTCTTTAGTTTGGGATTCCAGTATATTTTACTCCCTACTCCTGCAACAGGATGGAGATTCTATTAACTGTTGTTCACGTAAATCACCTCCATCAAAAAGTGGGGCAAAACATTAGCGAAACAGCAGCCATAAATGCCTCATGGATCCAAAGAGCACTAAACCCTATGTGGTTGAATGGCAAGCGGCTTTCTCTGTTAAGCAGATTTACACATTTCAAAATGATTTTTTACATCTATTTTAATCTCGAATTACAATGTATATGCAGTACAAATAAACTCATAAAATAGAAAAAATTTCAGCAAAATCAGTCACTATAAATTNGTGGTTGAATGGCAAGCGGCTTTCTCTGTTAAGCAGATTTACACATTTCAAAATGATTTTTTACATCTATTTTAATCTCGAATTACAATGTATATGCAGTACAAATAAACTCATAAAATAGAAAAAATTTCAGCAAAATCAGTCACTATAAATTGGTGCCATTTATAGCAAGAAAACCTATAGTTTTTCAGTGATGAATAGTATTTGGGATGAATATAGACGTTGACATGGCTTGCATTTTTAAATCTAAAAACTAATAAAAATAACACTGGTTTCAGACACATATTGACCCATCCCTACAGGGGAGGGAAGGCAGACCAAGCCTTCTCTTCTCATTTTCAGGGCAGTGAATCCATAAATCCTTGCACTGACATTTAAGTGTTATTACAGATGAGGAACTTACGGTCCTGCCTGAGTCACAAAGGCAAGTTGCCCAACAACACACATCTGCTCAGGTGGGCCTTGGGTCTGAACATTGCACAGTAGAACCATGAAGCTGATTACTTTAGCCACTATCCTCCACCATTTCTAACTCAGAGACATGGCAGGTCAGGAAAGTTTGGGTCATTATCTGGGGTGGAGTGACTTTCTCAGTAGTCATTTTCCTCCTTTAATCTCCAATTATTATATCGCTTTTGTAAGAAATTCCCATTTCCATCCACAGTGTACCTCACTGGCATTAATGAAGATAAAGTATTTTATAGCCCAGCAGGGCTTTGGAGGACAGAACTTCCTGCCAAGGGGGGATGAAGCCCCTGTTCATCAGGGAGTTAGTGCTACCGTCCCATCTTGACCAGCTGCTGGCCTGTCTATATCTCTGGGCACCTGCTCCTGGCCAGTGCTGGGCATGAGCAGTTCTTTCTCTACTTATTTCATCGTCCCAAACCCAGAATCAGGGTTGTGATGGTGGATGTCCCTGGAAGATGGGCAGGACATGCATGACCCTGTGGGTGAAGACATCAAACCACCTTATTCGGGCGTACAGTGTCCAGCATGCTGTTTACCCTGCGGGTAGCAAGCCTCCTGACTGACCCTAAAGTGTCACCTGGAACAGACAGGCTATGAGCTGGTTCCTTCCTTGCGATGCCCAGGAAGAGGTCAGCAGGAGAGGAAGGCCTGACAGGCAGTGATGTGATGCTGCCTCCTCTCATGAGTCCCGTGTGGCCGATAGGAATATCTACAAGTTAGAAAAGTGAGTCTTGCTGTGGCCACATCCCTTGCTCAGGGTCACAGAGTTGGAAGGTATCAAAATCCGAAGCCAAACCAAGGCACCTGGTACCCTGGGAAGACAGCGGCATCTCTTGGAGAAGACAGAATCCCTGCAGCCTGAGCACACGGAAGTTGGGCATTTTGCCCAGGGTGGTCTTGGATAAACCTACAGTTCCAGCTGCCTTCATCCCTCTCAACTCAGACATCACCGTAGTTAAAGGCAGTTTCTTTTCTTGCACCTTCAGTTCAGAAGACTGACCTCCTGAGAGTCACTTAAGTAGATAATACCTCCAAAGAGTATTTTTCCACCCTAAATGTATCAGGAGGACTCCTCACTTCTCTTTTAACCAAGGTACTCCCGGGTCATTGTGCTTTATCATTTCAACCTCCAGGCAAACACAGAAAGAGTAGATACCAGGAAACCCAGGGGGTGGTTGGGAAGTGAAAAACATTAACTGCAGACCTGGAATTCTATTCCAGTCCACACTTAAAGCACTCTGAGATGGGCCTTTTTGTAGGTGTTTTCTTCTTTCAAATAAGGATTCTTCTGTGTGCCGTATGTTTGCTCAGCAGTGGTTTCAGTGTCTCTTCATTTGTGAACTGCACGAAGCCCATGAGAGGGACAGTTAGAAGAAGTGGTTTCTGGACCTGCTGTTGCCATAGGATATGGGTAGAAATTAAGTTCTTAAACGTCTTCGTCCCTTTACTTTTAAAGTGGGAAAGAAAAAGACAAGAACTTCACAAGTTATTTTGAGATGGGACACAAGTCAGATGAGGTTTCGTTTGTGAAACTGTTAATGCAAGTTCGTGTGCCTGCTGCACAGTGAGGCCTGAAACATCAGAGTTTGAAGCGGAGAAAGGCTTATTGCGGGGCCCTGCCAAGAAATAGGTGGCTCGTGCCCTAAAAAATGTCAAGCTCCCTGAAAGGTTTCAGCAAAGCATTTTTTTTTAATTTTTTATTTTTTTTTACTTTATTTCACTTTACAATACTCTATTGGCTTTGCCATACATCGACATGAATCCACCACAGGTAAGCGAGGGGAGGGAGATGGATTGAGGGTCTGTGATCAGTTCAGTTCAGTCACTCAGTTATGTCCAACTCCTTGTGACCCCATGGACTGCAGCACGCCATGGNTTTTTACTTTATTTCACTTTACAATACTCTATTGGCTTTGCCATACATCGACATGAATCCACCACAGGTAAGCGAGGGGAGGGAGATGGATTGAGGGTCTGTGATCAGTTCAGTTCAGTCACTCAGTTATGTCCAACTCCTTGTGACCCCATGGACTGCAGCACGCCATGGGGTCACAAAGAGTCAGACATGACTGAGTGACTGAGCTAAACTGATCAGCTTGTTCACAGTTCTCTGACTGGCTGATGGGGAAGTAACAGAGTGGCTTCACAGGCGTTAACAGTATCAGTCCTTAGGAACCAGGAGGCTTAGGGCTGTGTGCTCATGGTCAAGAAGTTAAATCTTCTTGGAAGATTAAATGGAAGTTAAATCTTCCATTTGGTGGAGAAGGGGACATCTTTTACATGTGCAAAACAGCTCAGGAAATGAGCATCAAATACTGTCATCTATTCGACAGGTACTTCACAGAGGAGCTAAAGCAAAGGATGTCGGGGAGGACTTGTCCCAGGAAGGACCCTAGGCTCCTGTTCTGTGGTGAAACACTGAATAAAACTGTAGGGCACCATATCGATGCTGGCTAGTATTATTGCTAGTGCTGTTGTTACCATCATTACAGTTATTGCACAACTATGGAGCTGGTCATATAAGTGGGTGGAAGGCTTCATTGTAATTAATGATGGGGTGTGACACAAGGGGTCGGAGAGAGTGTCACTGGAAAGAGAACAGTCTGGGAAGACAGTGAGTTGAGCACTGGTTGTCTTGCAGAAAACGATCTTAGAAGACAAGAAAGAATATAAAACACAGGCTTTGTCAAGCTTCTGGGTGGAAGGAGTTCCTAACACCAGAAGCTNGAGAGAGTGTCACTGGAAAGAGAACAGTCTGGGAAGACAGTGAGTTGAGCACTGGTTGTCTTGCAGAAAACGATCTTAGAAGACAAGAAAGAATATAAAACACAGGCTTTGTCAAGCTTCTGGGTGGAAGGAGTTCCTAACACCAGAAGCTGCAATCATCCTAAGGAACTGTCTGAGGGACGAAGGTTCTGAAGGGGCTGTTGGCTCGTGCACTCCGCTCTGCAGACCCCGAGCTCTGATGGACCTAGGTCCCCTAGCCACACTCCATAAGCGAGTGATCTCAGCACTGACAGCCCTGGATCTGCAACCTCTGCCTGGAACACGTGTTACTCAGATGATTGAAAAGCAATCTCCTTCCCTATCAGGTTCTTGTGGACAGAAACTTATGCTTGCCTGCTGAACATGCAAATGCCATTGGTCTTCCATCTGTGTTTATTCTAGAGGATGTTCTGATCAAGGTTTGGAATTAGCATAGAGAAATTCACCCACTTTCCAACACTCTCGGAGTTGCTACTGCCATAATCACACTCAGATTTCCATCATCAAATATGTATAAGGCAATGGCAGGGAGAGAATGAAGATATATTTCCTGGGGACCAGAAGGGTCTGAAGCTGAGAAAAGGAATGCCTGATTTGCAAATGTAGACTCAGCAGACCAAGGAGGACCACCTGGTCCTTTAATAAACTAATGATGATGGATTTTGATTGTTCAGTAGATCATTTAGCACATGATTTCATCCACAATTGAACTTGGAGAAACACTGCCTGTCTTCACTAAGCACGCACAGTAGCAGAGCAGCAGGACCTGCCTGAGTCTTTCAGATGCTAGTCCTGGCCGGGAGGCAGGGTCTTACAGGACCACTGGACTGGCCACTTCTCACAGGGCCACTCTAACGCCCCTAGACATGCAACTCTGCTGGGTACAGTGCTGGGGAGGGAGATTTTCTTTCTCTTAAACAATTGTGGGTCATGCAATGAGTCTTTGACACCATAACAAACTTGAAATGAGCAAGCACCTCTTGTGTCTCAGGACTCTACACTTGCTACAGATGCAGATGGGAATAATGTCCTCTGTTCTAACAGAATTCACATTGAATACTATCGTGTGATCAGTACTTTAGTGTTAGCGAGCAGTCTGTCACTGGCATACTAAGGAGAAAGTGGTGGATTCTTCCATTGGGAATCAGGAGGGATTTCACAGGTAGGTGACATTTGAGCTGGGTTTTGNTCTGTTCTAACAGAATTCACATTGAATACTATCGTGTGATCAGTACTTTAGTGTTAGCGAGCAGTCTGTCACTGGCATACTAAGGAGAAAGTGGTGGATTCTTCCATTGGGAATCAGGAGGAATTTCACAGGTAGGTGACATTTGAGCTGGGTTTTGAAAGCTTTCCATTTGGGGAAGGAAGGAATGAGAGTATAGGGACTTGTATCTTGAAAGACACAGAGTTATGGAAAGCCCTGGAATTTTCTGGGGAACATAAGAGACGAAATTCATCAGTTGGAATGGCACTTGCTTTTGTGGGATGGGGGGGTGCGGAGGGGGCGTGCAGTGGCTAGACAGGAAATAGAAACAGGGTAAAGTTTTGAAGGGCTTATGATACTGTTATGTGAAAGAATTGAGTCCATGTTGGATCTGTTTCTTTTACATTAACCTTTGCTTTCCATTGCTATTGTTCACTGAGAAGACCGTTTATACGTAATGGCCTGTCATGGGGAACCCTGCCCTTCTGCCTGAATATTAAACAAAAGTGTCTTTTTTCAGGACGCTGTCCACCTGTGGCTATAGGGACACATTCCCTCCCCAAGTCTTGCCATTCTAGGAGATATGTGCAAGATTAGCGGCTACTTTATTCCCTTACCTCTGAAATGTTGTTGCTGAATCACGACGCCAGGATCCTTGGCCCCCAGAGGAGAAGAATTCAATCTGGGGCCAGAGACGAGGCTTGATCACTCAGAGCTTTTGTGTAATAAAGTTTTATTAAAGTATAAAGGAGATAGAGAAAGCTTCTGACATAGATATCAGAAGGGGCAGAAAGAGTGCCCCCCTGTTAGTGTTAGCAATGGGGTTATATACTCTCCAGTAAATCCAAAGAATGTCTGGAGGTTGTAAAGACCTCACCAGACCTACTCTCATACTTTACATTTTCAGTTCGGTTCAGTCGCTCAGTCGTGTCCGACTCTTTGCGACCCCATGAATCGCGGCATGCCAGGCCTCCTTGTCCATCACCATCTCCCGGAGTTCACTCAGACTCACGTCCGGTGAGTCCGTGATGCCATCCAGCCATCTCATCCTCTGTCATCCCCTTCTCCTCCTGCCCCCAATCCCTCC
>SJYV01003569.1:0-11040 GCA_006410875.1 Neotragus pygmaeus
GGAAGGTCAGTTTTCATTCCAATCCCAAAGAAAGGCAGTGCTGAAGAATATTCAATCTACTGCACAATTGCATTCATCTCACACACTAGTAAAGTCATGCTCAAAATTCTCCAAGAGGCTTCAGCTTTCAGATGTTCTGGATTTAGAAAAGGCAGAGGAAGCAGAGATCAAATTGCCAACATCTGCTAGATCATCAAAAAAGCCAGATAATTCCAGAAAAATATCTACCTCCGCTTCATTGACTATGCCAAAGCTTTTGACTGTGTGGATCACAACAAACTGTGGAAAATGCTTCAAGAGATGGGAATACTCTGACCACCTTACCTGCCTCCTGAGAAACCTGTATGTAGGTCAAAAAGCAATAGTTAGAAGGGGTCATGGAACAACAGACTGTTTCCAAATTGGGAAAGGAATACATCAAGGCTGTATATTGTCACCTTGCTTATTTAACTTATATATAGAGGACATCATGCAAAATGCCAGAGTGGATGAAGCACAAGCTGGAATCAAGATTGCCAGGAGAAATATCAATAACCTCAGATATGCAAATGACACCACCCTTATAGCAGAAAGCAAAGAGGAACAAGGAACTGAAGAGCCTCTTGATGAAAGTGAAAGAGGAGAGTGAAAAAACTGGCTTAAAATTACATTCAAGAAACTAAATCATGTCATCTGGTCCCATCACTTCATGGCAAATAGGTGGGGAAACAGTGAGATTTTATTTTCTTGGGCTCCAAAATCACTGCAGCCATGAAATTAATAGACACTTGCTCCTTGGAAGAAAAGCTATGACAAATCTAGACAGCATATTAAAATCAGACATTATTTTGCTGACAAAGGTCCATATAGTCAAAGCTATGGTTTTTCCAGTAGTTATGTATGGATGTGGAAATTGGACCATAAAGAAAGCTGAGCGCTGAAGAATTGATGCTTTTGAACTGTGGTGTTGAATAGCACTCTTGCTTGTCCCTTGAACATCAAGGAGACCAAACCAATCAATCCTAAAGGAAATCTGTCCTTTATATTCATTGGAAGGACTGATGCTGAAGCTGAAGCTTCAATCCTTTGGCCAGATGATGCAAATACCTGACTCATTAGAAAAGACTTTGATGCTGGGAAAGACCGAAGGCAGGAGTAGAAGGGGATGACAGAGGATGAGATGGTTGGATGGCATCACCGACTCAATGGACATGAGTTTAAGAAAGCCCTGGGAGTGGTGATGGACAGGGAAGCCTCGCATGCTGCAGGCCATGGGGTCACAAAGTGTTGTACATACTGAGCAACTGAACTGAACTGAAAATGAAAAAGTAGGGTATAGTTTATGAAATTTGACTTAGAAAATCTTGAGAAAAATAAGTCTTATTGGCACAAGTATTGATACTATTCAAATTCAAAGTGTGATGCAAGTGATTTATCATTTCAAAAAGATCATACGATGAAGTTTTGTTCACATCTGATGGTCAAGCACAGATCTTTAAGTTTTCATTTATACATGCTCTGAGTCTTATGATATAATGCAGGATTCCTCTTAAAGTTTGGTCTCCAATTATACTGTAGCTCCATAAAACTGTAATTATTTCTAATGGTTGTAACCTATAACATGAAGATAATGAAGCTTCACTATCAGTGTAAGTATGCAAGTGACATTTAATTGTATTTAATATGTGTTATAGAACATTTAGGAAGATGTAAGCCATAGTTGTAAGAAAAGTTTAATTTGCTTGTGAGCCTGGTGATGACTGGCTGGCTGTCTCTGGTCTTGGTATTGTTATCCTACCCAGAAGAGAAACTGTAAATTCACCTGCATGCCTGAAAAATACCCCAGGCCATGGACTTTCACTGTGAAGCCCAGGTTAGCTGAATAGAAAGGATGTTTATAGCAGATTCATTTTCAGAAACACTGAAGTCTCTTGCTTCCTGTGGTTACTGCCCAGTGTCAACCCCTCACTGAAACGCCCTTGCAATGGTCTCTTTATTGCTCTCTGGTTTGTTCCTGCCTCTCTTTCTCTTCCCTTCCTCCAGCCCTTGTGTTCTCTGTTCTGAGACACACAGACTCTCTGCCATCTTCTGCCTCCATGAAAGCCCCCTCCCCTTTTATAAAATATTTTATTTTCTAAAACTTTTTATTTTATATTGAAGTATAGTTGCTGTTGTTTTAGTTTCAGGTATACAGCAAAGTGATTGTGTTATACATATACCTGTATGTATTCTTTTTCAAATTCCTTTCCCATTTAGGTTGCTATATAATATTGAGCAGAGTTCCTAGTGCTATACAGTAGATTCTTGTTGGTTATCCATTTTAAATGTAGCAGTGTGTACACGTCAACCCCAAACTCCCTAACTTTCCCTCTCCCCACCCTCCCCGCCTGGTAACCGTAAGTTCATTCTCTAAGTCTAGAAGTCTGGTTTTGTTTTGTATAAGTTATTTGTATTATTTTTTAAAGATTCCACATATAAGTGATATCATAAGATATTATCTTTCTCTGACTTACTTCACTCATCTCTAGATCCGTCCATGTTGCTTCAAATGGCATTATTCTTTTTAATGGCTTAATAATATTCCATTGTGTATATGTACCACANGAGAGCCACAGAGTTGATGTTCTGCTGTCTATTCAGAGAAAGATCTTCCGTAGCATGATTCTCAAAAAGGGGAGTCCATCCCACTTTGGTTCACACACCCAATTTTGATCATGAGTCTCGATCTCAGGAAGTGGGAGCCGTTCAACAGGGTGTGCAGTTATTTGCTTGAGACGTCCCAGTCCTGTGACTCAGAGCCAGGAGATACCGTTTTGGCTTAGAACGCACTGTGCTTGGGTTAGCGTGCATTGTTACAGATGAAAAGGCTTAAGGGTATTGTTGTTCTTCAGTGGTTTCAGTTTTGAGCCTCACAGTATCCCCTGGTGCCCGCTGGGATGAATTAGATATGAGGTCCGCCCCGCGTAGTGTGCCCTCTTGTGTAATTAAACCATGAGGAGGGTTTGCCCAGAACAGCCTTTTGTAGGGTCTCCGTAGCTGTCACTGAGCTCTTTCTAACAATTACTTTGCACCGTAGCCAACTATTCCTTGAACAGTGGAGATTGCATGCGCACCCTGAGCCCTTGGTCCTTGTGCCAGCCGCAGCCTTCGCTGCATCTCTGAGCACTGTATCGGGCAAAGTTCTGAACCCACTTGGTACTGAGCTCCCCCCTGCTTCACTTACCTGAGCCAGTGGGTGTGTAAACATTTGTAACACAAGTAGACAGTTTGAAGGGGCTTCCCAGGTGGCACTGGTGGTTAAGAACCCACCTGCTAATGCAGAAGACACAGGAGATTGCAGGTTCGATTCCTGGGTCGGACAGATCCCCTGGAGGAGGGCATGGCAACCCACTCCAGTATGCTTGCCTGGAGAAATCCCAAGGACAGAGGATCCTGGCTGGCTGTGGGGTCGCAAAGAGCCGGATACGACTGAGGGAGCTTAGCACACATGTATAGGTTTTGAAAAAACTCGAACTGTTTTTTGTTTCTTCCCACTGATGCCAGCGAGTGTGTGCCTGAGCCAGCTTGTTGGAAATAAGACATCTCTGGAGATGTTCATTGGTTCACACCACACCAATGCACACCCTATAAGTGAACTGAGCAGGCAGCAAAGAGCCGCCCAGCTGAACACAGTTTAAATGTCCACCCCTCTGCCTCCTGAGCTAAGTCACTGCAGTTCACTTATGCATCCGTTTATGCATTTGATGTGGACCATTCTCAAAGTCTGTATCGAATTTGCTACAACATTGCTTCCATTTTGTGATTTGGTTTTGGGGCCACAAGGCATAGAGGATCTTACCTCCCTGACCAGGAATCGAACCTACATCCCCTGCATTGGAAGGGAACATCTTCGCCTCTGGGCCGCCATGGAGGTTTCCAGCATACTTTCTTTGAAGCCATTGAGCTTAAGGATATTTGTTACGGGATTTTATGGCAGTAGTAGATAACTGATCTTCTTTTCCAGCATGCCCTTGTTTGATTGGAAAGACTTTGAAGTCAGCCGACTTAGAATATAGTATGTTGGTGTTAATTTGCTGTGCGTGTGTGCATGTGATCAGTCCATTTTACCTTAAATTCATAAATTTAAGTAATTATAAGTTACTATAACACCCTCGGTCCCTCATTTATTAACATAACATGTTAATAATTATAGCAATTATGTTAATACCAAAAGGGCCAAGTTTTATCACTTCGTCATACCATTGTGAGGTTAACTGCTCACCGAGCATGAAAAGTGACCCGAGATGAAAAGTGGGTTGAAAGGTTATCACTTCTGAGGCGTGTTATTAATGCTTCATCCTGATGCCTTGTGGATGAAATCAACTCATAAAGGAGGAGGACTTGCCTGGTTTTTTAAGACACCACTTTCCATTACAGGTGGCTCAGCTAGTAGAGAATCCACCTGCATTGTGGGAGACTCGGGTTCTATCCCTGGGTGGGGAAGATCCCCTGGAGAAGGAAACAGCAGCCCACTCCAGTATTCTTGCCTGGAAAATTCCACGGGTGGGGGAGCCTGGTAGGCTACAGTCCATGGGGTCGCAAAGAGTTGGACACAAGTGAGCAACTTCCCTGGTTCACTGGTTCCATTATAGGGCGTGGCGGTTGATTCCCTGGTTGGGGAGTTAAGATCTCACATGCCTCATGGTCAAAACAGCAAAACATAAAACAGGAGGAATATTATAACAACTGCAATAAAATCTTTTAAAACAATGGCCCACATCAGAAAAATTAAAAATTCTAAAAAAAAGGGAAAGTCTTTCAGATATCATCAAATGCCCTTAAGAACACCAAGAAATTGCCTACATAATCAAAACTGCAGGGAAACCTGGGTTTACATTCTTGCCTGAAAGATAAAGCAATAAAGTGGACATTGCTGTCGAATCACATGGCATGGCAGTGTGGCTTGCCTCGCTCCTCAGCAAAGGAGCCCCGTGTTTAATTCCGGGCACGGTCGCTTATTGGTTTGGGGAAGGTAGATATGATTCTCAAATTCTGTAAGCATCAGCTTTCTCATAAAAAAAACGAGGCTATTAATATTACTTCCATAAGAAGGTTGCTTCGAGAATTAAATCCAGTGGTATATTCAGGATGCTTTGCAGAGCACCTGGCATATATTTAACTACCCAATAAATTACAGTTATTATTATTAAGACGGCTTGCTGCTCATATAAGCCTGAAAATCCGGGAGCAGCAGTTTATTGGGAACAAAATTAGTGTAGCATTCTGATGAGCTGTGCAGAAAAGTAATGAATCACAGTGTCTGTGATGTAGAGGGTGCCTCTCTTTGAAAATGGGTCCCATTTTTTTTAAAAAAGGAAAAAAAAATTCACCCTGAGGGTCTGAGGCTCAGGGGATGAGAAGAAGCATGGCCGGTATTGGGGTGTCTCCTTGGAAACCAAACGTGGACACTTCTGGAGTAAAGAGATCGGTGCAGAGCCTTGCTCAGGTAGGTTATCAATCACACGAATTCGATCAGATGCTTGCCGGTGCTCCTAAATCACTGATGACTTTTGGACTCACACAACGGCTTCCCTGGCGGCTCAGCTGGCAAAGAATCTGCCCGCAAGGTGGGAGGTTCAGGTTTGAACCCTGGGTTGGGAAGAGCCCCTGGAGGAGGGCATGGCAACCCACTGCAGTTTTCTTGCCTGGAGAATCCCATGGACAGAGGAGCCTGGTGGGCTACAGTCCCTGGGGTTGCAAACAGTCAGACACAACTGAGTAACTAACACTTTCCCTTTTAAAAACTCTAGGAACTATGGCATGACCACCTTAGATACATGGTAAATGATCACAGTGATAAAAAGCAGTTTATCCATTAGGGGAAATGCAGAAAATATAGACAAGTGAAAAGAAGAAAAAAAAATTTTTTTTAACAGAAATCTTTTTTTTCCCAGAGCTTACATGTTGTAGTATATGGTCTCCCAGTCTTTCTTCTTCTTGACATTTAAAGGAATACCACCAATAATTGGAAATTATTTCACAGAAAAGCGACACTTTTTTTTTTCTTTTGCAAACAAAGTAGGTGTTATTTCATTGTCTCTGACAGAGAATGCTGAACAATGGATCTCAGATTCCAAAGAAAACATTTCAGCAAAGTATCAGGGTTAGCATCTGGACCCTTAACGTCGCTCTAATAGACCTCATCATTTCTGAATCTTTGTTCTGCTAAAAGGTGAGAGGAGAATGTATGCAGGTGTCTGACATAAGCAAGATGGTATGAAACAGCCCTGCGTTAGTGGGTTGGAAAAGTGCTGATGAAATAGAACCAACACGATATTTTGAATAAAAAAAGAGAAGCACTTACATTGTTCTTTCTTTTAGAAACAGATCAGGACTCTGAAATGTGCTTCGGTTTTGAGTTTCTGGGCCGTCTGGCTCATCTCTTTTTTCTTCCTCAGGGTGTTTAAGAATGACTCTAGAATTCTTTCTTTGTGTATAACTCATGGATCATAGTGGTAGAAATCTATCGATTCCTTAATACCCATCCTAAGTAGGCATGGGAGCCAGGTTCTGGATGCCTCACAGTTCTGTTCAGAGTCCTCCAAGGTTATGTATCCAACAAGAAGTGGAACACAGAACAGATCACTGCAGATGGTGACTGCAGCCATGAAATTAACAGACGCTTGCTCCTTGGAAGGAAGTTATGACCAACCTAGATAGTATATTCAAAAGCAGAGACATTACTTTGCCAACAAAGGTCCATCTAGTCAAGGCTATGGTTTTTCCTGTGGTCATGTATGGATGTGAGAGTTGGACTATAAAGAAAGCTGAGCGCCAAAGAGTTGATGCTTTTGAACTGTGGTGTTGGAGAAGAGTCTTGAGAGTCCCTTGGACTGCAAGGAGATCCAACCAGTCCATCCTAAAGGAACTCAGTCCTGGGTGTTCATTGGAAGGACTGATGTTGAAGCTGAAACTCCAATACTTTGTCCACCTGATGCGAAGAGCTGACTCATTTGAAAGGACTCTGATGCTGGGAAAGATTGAAGTCAGGAGGAGAAGGGGATGACAGAGGGTGAGATGGTTGAATGGCATCACTGATTCAATGGGCATGAATTTGAGTAAGCTCTGGGAGTTGGTGATGGACAAGGAAGCCTGGCATGCTGCAGTCCATGGGGTCACAGGGAGTTGGACATGACTGAGCGACTGAACTGAACAGATCGACCCTAAGAAAGCTGTTGGAAAACTTAACGGGCCAGTTGACCTTTGAGTTTTAAGACTGACTCCATGGATCTTTTCCGTTTTTTGATACTTATTGTTGCTGTTCAGTTGCCAAGTCATGTCTGACTCTTTACTACCCCTTGGACTTTAGCATGCCAGGCTTCCCTGTTCTCCCCTGTCTCCCAGCATTTGCCTACGTTCCTGTTCATTGAGTTCTGGATTTCTTGGGGTACACTTATATATCCAGCTACAGAGCTCAGAGGCGATGATTTCTCCAGGGAGCCAGCCTACTCTCCATTACCTTTCAAGAGTGTGAAATCACTTCAAATATAGAGGCCTGGTTTTGAAGAAAGTGGCCCCAGTTCAAATTTCAGCATAATTTCAGGATGAACTGTGAGAGCGGTGCTTAAGAGGTTTGCATATGCAAGTGAGTTCATAGCTTATAGCTGTTCAGTCACTCAGTCGTGTCCAACTCTGCAACCCCATGGACTACAGCGTCCAAGGCTTCCCTGTCTTTCAACGTCTCCCGGAGCTTGCTCAAACTCATGTCCATTGAGTCGGTGATGCCATCCCACCATCTCATCCTCTGTCGTCCCCTTCTTCTCTTACCTTCAATTTTTCCCAGCATCAGGGTCTTTCCCCAAGGAGTCAGTTCTTCGCATCAGGTGGTCAAAGGTTGGGGCTTCAGCTTCAGCATCAGTCCTTCCAGTGAATATTCAGGACTGATCTCCTTTAGGATGGACTGGTTGGATCTCCTTGCAGTCCAGAGGCCTCTCAGGAGTCTCCTCCAGCACCACAGTTCAGGGTGTTTGCTTTTAGTTGTGGACTGTGAAGTCTTGGTTGCAGTATGTGCGCTATAGTTCCCTGACCAGGGATCGAATCCCAGGCCCCTGTTTTGGGAGCTTAGAGTCTTAACCCCTGAACCACCAACTCAGTTGATTTTTTTTTTTTTTTAATTTAAAGGTACTTTTGAGTGTGCTGGCTCTCACGGCTCCACACGGGGTTTGTCTAGTTGCGGTGCATGGCCTTCTCACTGTGGTGGTGTCTCTTGTTACAACACAGTAGTTGTCAAGCATGGCCTCCGCCGCCCCGTGGCCTGTGAGATCTTCCCGGACCACGAATGGACCCACTGTCCCCCACGTTGCCAGACTCCCAACTCCTGGACCATGACAGAAGCCTCCGTCTATCCCCTCGACTCAGGGGACCTTGATGGAAGCAGATATCCTGAATTGCAGAGAGCTATAGAAGGCAGCATCTTGCCCTGAGGGATGTAACTTGCTTGCCACCACACATGCCTAGGTCTCCAGGGATGGATCAGCACCCAGGCTCCCAACTAGCCCGCTCTGAACGTACACGTGTGTTTCCTGAATGCACAGCCCAGAACGCTGAGGGCCAGTGTGTACGGGAAAATTGCTAGTGAATGCCTTCACTCAAAGAGCGAAGGCATGTAAGCCAAGGGATGCCTGTTTATCTTCCCCACTTCTGCGTCCTGCAGAGTCAATGAAACAACAAAAGAGGACCTTTGAACGCGTGTGCCAATGCAAAGAATTTCCCTTTTGATTCTCTGCAGAGTTAATTCCCAGAGATGCAGCAGAATTTCGCAGTGATGAATCTGCACCTGGCAGATTCATAAGTCTTAACAGAGCAGAGAGGCATGACTGGTCGTCTGCCAGATGACACGGGAATTCCTTCTCCGATCATTGCATTAACTCAGATTTACCAACAGATAATAAAAGTACCGAAGGGAGGTCCCAAATCATCAGCCTTCAGAGAGAACATCCAGAGAACTCAAAATCATGTTTCTTTTTCTAGTGATTAGCTTTTCTTTAGCCATAAGTATACATACATACATCTATCTCTCTATCAACTATCTATCTGTCTAACTATCTATAGTTATGAGCTTCCCTGGTGGCTCAGACAGTAAAGAATCCACCCCCCAGTGCAGGTGACCTGAGTTCCATCCTTGGGTCAGGAAGATCCCCAGGGAAAGGGAATGGGAATGGTTACCCACTCCAGTATTCTTGCCTGGATAATTCCATGGAGAGAGGAATTCCTGGTGATTACTGTCCATGAGGTTGCAAAGAGTCAAACATGACTGAGCACCCAACACACTTTTCATAGATACAGATATACATTATAGATATAGATGTATTTAAAATATTTATTAGGGTGCTTTGAGTCTTCGTTGCCATGCCTGGGCTTAGTTACTTTGTGGGATTTTTATTTTCACAACCAGGGACTGAATTTGCATCTCCTGCATTGGGAGGTGATTTCTTAACCACCAGGGAAGTGCCTTTAGCATATGTTAATTAAGCCCTTACTTGAGTCTTTCTGTGTCTGTCAACAAACAATGGTTATGGTACTTCCTAATCTATGTTCATTCAGTAAAGTTTACTTTACTTTGGTAGACTTCAAGCAGCTAGATGACTGATGTGCTATACAGCTAGCAAATTATACATGCAAAACATCAGAATTATGAATGGCCTCATGGAATTTCTCCCACTATAGTTTAGTGTTTCACTAGAACCGACTCATTGGAAAAGTCCCTGATGCTGGGAAAGATTGAGGGCAGGAGGAGAAGGGGACGACAGAGGGTGAGATGGTTGGATGGCATCACCAACTCGATGGACATGAGTTTGAGTAAACTCTGGGAGTTGGTGATGGACAGGGAGGGCTGGCGTGCTGCAGTCCATGGGGTCGCAAGGAGTCAGACACGACTGAGTGACTGAACTGAAAGAACTCTTTTATTTATTTATTTTTTATTTTTATTTTTATTTTATTTTACTTTACAATACTGTATTGGTTTTGCCATACATTCACATGAATCCGCCACAGGTATATACGAGCTCCCAATCCTGAATCCCCCTCCCACCTCCCACCCCATATCATCTCTCTGGATCATCCCCGTGCACCAGCCCCAAGCATCCTGTATCCTGTATGGAACATAGACTTGGCGCTTCATTTCTTACATGATAGTATATATGCTTCAATGCCATTCTCCCACATCATCCCACTCTCTCCCTCAGAACTCTTTTAACAGTATGCTAGTTGCTAGGTGCAGTACGTGACTGAAAAGGAAATTTGGCCACTTCCCCTGCCCCCAGGTGCCTCAGTAGCTGTCTTCTTTCTTCTTTGCTGGGCTGACCCTGAAGTATTGGTCCCCAAACTTTTTGGTACCAGGGGCCAGTTTAGAAGATGACAATTTTTCCACAGACCAGGGTGAGGATGGTTTCAGGGTGATTCCAGCATATTACACTTACTGCACACTTAGCGGCTATTATTACGGCATCAGCTCTGCCTCAAATCAACACTCATTGGATCCCCTCGGTTTAGAACCCCTTCCCTGAAGGAAGGGCTTCCCAGGTGACTTAGTGGTAAAAAATATGCCTGCCAATGCAGGAGATGAGGGTTTGATCCCTGGGTTGGGAAGATCCCCTGGAGGAGGGCATGGCAACCCACTCCAGTATTCTTGCCTGGAGGATCCTATGGACAGAGGAGCCTGGTGGGCTACAGTCCATGGGGTCACAAAGAGTCCGACATGACTTAGCGATGAAACCACCACCATCATGATCGCTTGCTAGTATTTCAGTGTTATTACTACGTCAACTCTACCTCATATCATCAGGCATTAGATCCCCTTGGTTAGNTATGGACAGAGGAGCCTGGTGGGCTACAGTCCATGGGGTCACAAAGAGTCCGACATGACTTAGCGATGAAACCACCACCATCATGATCGCTTGCTAGTATTTCAGTGTTATTACTACGTCAACTCTACCTCATATCATCAGGCATTAGATCCCCTTGGTTAGGAACCCCTACCCTGAAAGAAGGGCTTCCCAGGTGACTTAGTGGTTAAAAAAAAAA
>SJYV01003576.1:0-13047 GCA_006410875.1 Neotragus pygmaeus
CGCACAGAGTCGGACACGACTGAAGTGACTTAGCAGCAGTAGCAGCAGCATGTATGAATGTGAAAGTTGGATTTTAAAGAAACCTGAGCACCGACGAATTGATGCTTTTGAACTGTGGTATTGGAAAATTCTCTTGAAAGTCCCTTGGACTACAAGGAGATCCAACCAGTCCATCCTAAAGGAGATCAGTCTTGAGTGTTCATTGGAAGGATTGATGTTGAAGGTGAAACTCCAATATTTTGGCCACCTGATGAAGACTTGACTCAATTGAAAAGATCCTGATGCTGGGAAAGATTGAAGGTGAGAGGAGAAGGGGACGACAGAGGATGAGGTGGTTGGATGGCATCATTGATTCGATGGATATGAGTTTGAGTAAGCTCCAAAAGTTGTTGATGGACAGGGAGGCCAGGCATGTTTCAGTCCATGGGGTCACAAAGAGCTGGGCCTCTGTACCCACACTTTAGCTGCATATTCTGTGCTCTGAGCAGCAACACTAGTCAGCCTTTCCATGAAATTATGCTTACCTGTAAACAAGCNGGTGATGGACAGGGAGGCCTGGCATGTTTCAGTCCATGGGGTCACAAAGAGCTGGGCCTCTGTACCCACACTTTAGCTGCATATTCTGTGCTCTGAGCAGCAACACTAGTCAGCCTTTCCATGAAATTATGCTTACCTGTAAACAAGCTTTATTTCAGAGCCCTGGGCACTGTAATAAAAAGCAACACCTCTAGGATCTCCTGGCTCAGAAGAACTCCAAGGACAGAATGAAGTTTTCCTGAATCCAGTCCCCCTGTGTAGCCACCACCAAGCCAGAGCAACTCGTCGGAATTAAGACAAAAGCACGCGTTTCATGTGTTCTCCGTGAGACGGAGTTGCAGCTCGAGTATGACCATCAGTTAGACACCAAAATGTCAAAGGAAACTCTTTTTGTCACCCATTCATCAACAAAACTATCTCATAGAGAGCCATTTTCTCTGTGAACCATCCATTAGGCAAGACAGTTTTCCTTGCAAAGCTACATTGCTGTTTGTTGTTTAGTCGCTCAGTCGTGTCCAACTCTCTGCAAACCCATGCACTGCAGCCCGCCAGGCTCCTCTGTCCATAGAATTTCCCAGGCAAGGATACTTGAGTGGGTTGCTGCTTCCTTCTCCAGGAGGTCATCCCAACCCTGGGGTTGAACCTGTGTTTCCCACATCTCCTGCATTGGCAGGTGGATTCTTTGGTGCTGAGCCTCCAGAACCTTCCAATTTCTACTCTATTAAGGTGAGGAGGCAAAAAGGAGTACTACCTTTCAGTTTTATCAAAATCATGAGTCAATTACCTGAAATTAGCATAAGAGTGTTTGCAGAGGTATCATGCAGACCAACATCATTTGTCCGGCCAGTTCTCACACAGTGATGGAAGTCAGCATCTTCGTGTGAAGCATACAGTTTGATTACTTCCTTTCTTTCAGAATTTATCAAGAATGCTATGTAAGATAGTGCTTTTAAGCAAGAACATCTCTCTAGGATATAGCAAAACACCAAATCAATTTTATTATACATTTAAAATACAATTCTTAGTGTCTCAGGTAATTAACTTGATAGAATATTATTATAATATGTCCACTGTGTAAAACAAAGGGGGTGTTTTATGCTCGCTAATGGTTTCTCCATAAGCCATGTGTGACCAAATATTTTTCAAAGACACAGTTAAAAATGAATCTTAGCAATCTTTGAGAGACATGTTACAAAACTCCTGTCTAACAGATGTGTCTGTGACAGTAAAGAAAAATAAACTCCCAAATATTCATGAACACGTTTGCCCACCTTTCAAAGCCACTGTGCAAGTGCGGTCTGCTAGAAACGCAAGCACCTGCAAAGTGGAATAATTGATTGACTGTGACTAAGGTCTGTGCCAAAGTTTTTGAAGCCTTCTTGAGGCTCCATAACAAAACACATATAACAATGGTTGGTCACAAAGCTAACACTGACAATTAAGTTTCACGAACTAACTGAAATTTTCAACCTTCTGGTTTCAATTTTACAGTTCAGTTCTGCCAGATGGAACAGGGAGAAAATAACATACATAATTAAAATCAATGAAGTTATATCAAACCTTAAAAAAGAAGAAGAAGAAGAAAAAAAAGCAAACAAGCAAGAGAAAGTGATCCCATTCATTTGTTTTCCCATGTCTGTAGCTGAAGTCAAAGTTCTACAAGTTAGAACTCGGAGGCTTTAGAGAATAAATCCTAGCTGTGATACAGAAAGCTTCAAACATGTCTCTTAGATCCAGGTAATATATAGGAGTTTAAGCAATGATATCTTAAAGAAAGAGTCACATGTTATCTGAATTTTAAGAAAGGTAAGTAGTCATGTTGCTGCTTAAAACAATAATAAAAAGACCTTATGATGATAAAATGGAAATGAAGAACCATGATCCCAGGGCAAGAACAGACATAAGACGGTAGAAATGAAATGGTAGAACAGTGTCTGACGACACATAGTGGGTTTAGTTAATTAGTGGATTACTGACCACATAAAAAACCCTGCTTTGCATCAGCATTCAATCTCCTGATAAAACATCACAAACTAGTGTGTAACAGACAATTACAGAGCTATTGGAGAGTAGAGGGAATCAAGTTATGACATTATTTCCTGAAATATAACAGATAATTAAAGTCCCAGATGAGGGGAATAAATTTATATGAATAAATTCACTCTCTAGGTGGACTAGGACTTGTTTTATTATTTTATTTTTTAAGTTAAAAGGGGATTATACATCTAATTCAGTCTACTGATTGCATATACAGTCTTTTCACGGTCTTCCCTGAAATTTCATTGAAATTAGAAAATATATGCTAAAAAGAACTCTAAACAAACAAGCAAGCGTTAGAGGTTGATAAAATAGTGAGAAATTTATGGAAAATCTGCAATTAATGGGAGCAGATGAAGTGCTGGCAATTGAGGAAATCTCAAACTGATATTCAGTTGAGTCTGAAAGTAGACTCAGGAATAATTCCAAGAAAGGAGATGTGTATTTACTTATACACATTAAAGAAATAAAGTAAATGATGAGGAAAGAATGAAACTAGGAAAGAGAAAAAAGCTAAGGAAATAGAAATAAGATATTAAATAGATGAAAATACTTTAGTAACTTCAGTGAGAATCAAGAAACCACACACACATTCATGAATGTTTTGTACATAAACACACACATGCACACACATACACACACATATATATATTTATATATAAAACACACCCATATATATTTATAAAATTAAACTCAGCATTTGGGAAAATTAAAAATATTTAATGAAATAATTTGAAAAATCTCAATTCCTAGTTAGAAAAACCAAAATATCAAAGTTTGATGACACAAAAGATTCTGCCAAGATATTTTTCTAAAACATATCCTCCAAAATGTAGATAGATAAATACCATATAAGACTTTCAGAAGGAAAGAACAGTGAGGAACAGCACATCCAAGGAAATAATATATTCCTGGACTGAAAAAAAGCATGTCTTTAGACATGCAGAACCAACTCATCAAACAAGATAAATTTAAAAATAAAATAAAATAAAGATTCAAACCTAGCCAGACCTAGACCCAAGCATACTCTCTCCAATGTATGCACACACACACAAAATTTCTGAACTAAAAAAGAGAAAAATATTTAAAACCAAGATGGTGAGAAGAAAAGATAACTTATAAATCAGTAGGAATTAAATTGGCCTGAAACTTCGGTAATGTGAAAGCTAAACGTCAGCAGACATATCAGAAAAAGTAAATCATTTTGACATTAACTATGACAAAAAGTTAGTGACGTAACAGTTTAATTTTTGCTTACAGGGCATGTCCCAAGCAGGTTGGTGCCGTGGAAAGGGTATTCTCCCTGCACTGAGCTCAGTGGCTCAGGCTAACAGCTGCGTCACCTCCGTTATCTCTGTCGACGTTCATTGCAGATGGTGGAAGGCGACATGGTGAGTAGTTCCCTGCAAGTAAGCTTTCACCTAAAAGTGATGTGCGTGGCTTTTGCTCACACTTCTTTGCCCAAAGCTAATCACACAACCTTGTTTAAACTTCAAAGGAGGTGGGAGAGTGCATTCTTTGTTCTTAGAGGGCAGAAAGCTGAGGATATATGGTTAATAGAATATCTTGTAAACAAATATTTCTATCAGTCTCTCTTCAGCACCTTCTCTGAGATACCCTAAAAGTCCCCTCCAACCAGGCATCAAGCTCAACAGTCTGGCATCTCCAGGTGATGTGTGCCAGATTCTCTGAAGTAGCCAATGCTCAATAATATCAATAGCTAGTAGTATATCTAGGGTATTTGATACTACACTTGATTTTAGCTAAAAGGCTGAGAAGCAGTATCCAGGGTATTTGAAAGAAATCAATTTGTAAACACCTTTCTGTTCTATATGACAAAATTATTTTTATTGTTTTTGACAAAATTATTTTAATGGTCATCAAGAAATAATTGGAAATCATCTTCATTTTTTTATTCATTTGCTATTTTTGATGCAATAAATAATTTAAAGCGATACATTTCTATTTTAAAGATACTATTCAAGTTTAGTAAAGTAGTTCATGGGCCTCTCAGATGTCACAGTGGCAACGAATCTGCCTGTCAGTGCAGGAGATGAAGTAACACAGTTTCAATCCCTGGGTTGGGAAGATCCCCTGGAGAAGGAAATGGCAACCCACTCCAGTATTCTTGCCTGGAGAATCCCAGGGATGGGGGAACCTGCTGGGCTGCCATCTATGGGGTCACACAGAGTTGGACACGACTGAAGAGACTTAGCAGCAGCAGCAGCAGCAACAAGGTAATAAAGAGAAGATTTATACCCACGTGTATAAAAACAAGTGCCTTGAAAGAGCAAAATAAATAAACGTATCATATGAAAATCTTTTAGAAGCCTCCTCCTTAAAGGACATTGGACAAAGATTCAAAATTATAAACCAAATAAAGATTTACACATGGGTTTAGGAAACTCAAATTGTATTCTGGAATAGACTTAAGAACTAAAGCAAAGGGAGGCCTACCCACTCTTGTTATAAATACACTCAAAACTGAATCAGAAAATAAGCTCACAAACTGAGAAAACAATCACCAATTAGAGAATATCCAGTTTGTGCGTGGAGGTTCTCAAATAGTGTTAAAAAGTTTAAAAATATAAATCAATAAAATTAAGGCTCTTTAGATAAAATAACCAAAGATTCTATGTGTAAGTGTACCTGCAGATACTTCAAATAGAAGAGCCGCTGCAAGACCCAAAGTCCCGTACTGGGTGAGAAACATAAGAACAACCTCACCAAACCTGCCAGTGACTCCACTGAAAGGCAGTTATGAGTATTCGATATCCTGTCCTTTCTTTACTCCTGATTATTTAAAATAATAGTAAATAACACTGTTCATCATTTGATTGTAACAGTATCCACCATTAAGCCCACTATTACCACAGAATATCAGATCCATCAGAGAAAAATTTTGAAGATACTCTAAAAACAAGCAAAAGGCAAATTGACTTGTCATGAAAGCATGAAGAGAGAGAAAGAGGGAGAATAAGGATAAGCAGGAGAAATTGTAGCTTAAAGTACA
Organism: Neotragus pygmaeus; assembly: GCA_006410875.1. Lineage (NCBI taxonomy): Eukaryota > Metazoa > Chordata > Mammalia > Artiodactyla > Bovidae > Neotragus > Neotragus pygmaeus. Next base: position 5,588 of record SJYV01003576.1, read on the forward strand.
AGTGACTTATTCTGCCAGATTGTGAAAAAGACTGAAAAAGATGAGCTTGATGATATACGATCCGTTTTAAAGAGATTAAAAGAAAGTGGATTTTATTTGCTTTGTTTACTAGAGTTACTCAAGGAACAGAAATTTCTAACAGTCCCCAAATGCTTTCCCAAATCCAATCTGTAAGGTTTATTTTAGGATCCTTATTAGAAGAACATTTCTTTCCCCACCGTGACATAATTCCTACAGATTTACTAGTTAGGGACTACTTTACAAATGGAATTTCCAGATAAAACATATTTCAGACAGATTATTTTAGAAATTTTTGTAAGTTTGCCTACACATATTTATAGACTTCCTGGGTAGTTCAAACAGTAAAGAATCTGCCTGCAAAGCAGGAGACCCAGGTTCAATCCCCAGGTCAGGAAGATCCCCTGGAGAAGGGCATGGCTACCCACTCCAGTGCTCTTGCTTGGAGAATTCCATGGACAGAGGAGCCTGGTGGGCTACAGTCCATGGACTCACAAAGAATCGGACGTGACTGAGCAGCTAATAGACATGCACATACATATGTATAGAATAGCATCTAGAATTCTGTACTATTTATAAATCGAGAACTTTCCAAAGATTTAACTGTGGTCACAATATCTCTGCGAGCAGAAGCATCTATGACTGTGGCAGCTAATGATGATTCTGACATGATGGCTCCAGTGGGTTGAATACTGCCTTCCTCCTCTCCAGTTCACGTGTAGCTGAAACTTCAGGATGTGACCTTATTTGGAAATAGGGTCCTTGCAGACGTAATTTCTTTTAAAGATGAGGTCATACTGGATTAAGGTGAATCTTAAATCCAATGATGGACTCCTTACAAGAAAAGAGAAGAATGGGCAGACGAGAGGGTGGCACCATGTCAAGATAGGAAACAGGTGGATGTATCTGCAAAGCAAAGAATGCCAGGGTGTGCTGGCCACTGCCACCAGCCAGCTGAGAGGCATGCAGCTCTCCCTCAGCGTCCATGGAAGTAATCAACCCTGACGACCCTTTGATTGTGGACCTCCAGCCTCCAGAAATGTATCAGTGAGGCTTGATCATGACAGAATGAATCTGTCATAAGTCACTACTCTGATGGTAATCTGTTACAAAATCCGAAGAAACTAGTACAATTATAAATCTTGCCTTTTGTGTGAGTCGAATAAAAACTTAAGACTTTGTTCCATAACAGGCCAAGGCTGAGACTTCTTGGCTCAGAGCAATTATAGGCTTCAAATAAATTAGTCAAAACATCTTCAGATCTTGTACAAGGATCATTAAATCTAATGTTATTACATATAGTGAATACCTATTGCTAAAAAAACTCCAACATTTTTCTATTAGCTGATTACTTACTATGAGTTATTGCTATATTATCCTTCTTCTAACACTACCCACTTACATAGCGCTCTTAAAGCAGCAAGTCTGTAACACACAAGATAGCAGAATTGTGTTTTTTACTTCTAGCCTGTTCTGGGCATGCTCATGAACAGTTATTTTGGAAACTCATAGCCAATCCTTATTTAATTTTTTTGTGGATCTTATCTTAAAAGTAAAAAAGGACACCAGACCGGTAAGGACTATCGAGCCTAGTCCCTGGAGTCTCTGCTGGATTCCTTTTTTTTTTTTCCTACTGGAAGTCAAGGAAATTCAGAGGGAAAGCCTGTGGTCCTTCTTTGCTGCTGTTTAGTTGCTTAGCCGGGTCTGACTCTGCGACCCCATGGGCCGTAGCCTGCCTGGCTCCTCTGTCCATGGGATTTCCCAGGTCAGCATACTGGAGTGGGTTGCCATTTCCTTCTGCAGGAGATCTTCCTGACCCAGGGATCGAACCTGCATCTGTCCTGCATTGGCAGGCAGATTCTTTACCAATAAGTCATCAGGGAAGCCCATGGTTCTTTTTACTGCATGTCAAATTACTAAAATAAAAGAGCAAATATATGTACTGGTATGTTTTTAGAATAACATGCTTCTCTGAGATGTTAGAGAAACCAGGCTCTTGCTCTCCCTGGGCAATCTATAAAAAATGAACCACAAATGGGAAGTAGGTGATACTCTGACAATACTTAAAATAATTACTGTCATTAAATAAAAGCTCACTACAGATACTACAAAAGTAATTTTTAAATAAATTGAAATATTTTAGCAGATCATCAGGCTAAACAGGCTGTTTTGATTTCTTCCAGAGTATAACAACTAAAAAAAAATTTCCATGGGAAATTATTCTATCAGGGGTATAAGAAATTTTGAGAAGTTCTTCTAAATCTGAGAAGAAGCACTGGAATTATTGAATTATAGGATCCATGAAAGCAAGATTTGTCAAGAACCAAAATGGTTACTAGCCAGCACCAGAAAACAAGAAGCCAAACTCTCTAATGGATATTTGCCAAGCTTCCTGAAGCAAACCATCCTGTACAGACAGATTGGCTGTGATATTAAATTAAATTTCACATCAGGGGGAAAACTTTTCTAGGATAGCAGAGGATGGACAATTTGTGCCTTATATATAAAGAACATAACTATGGGAAAACAATAAAACTGAGCCACAGGTAGGCACCTGGTTCTTGGGGAGAGGGGCGAGCCCCGTGGCCGGTGACGGCGCAGGATTCAGGATCCTTGTTGCTCTTGGTGTTCAGACTATCGAATCCCGAGAACAGATTCTCACTGAGATGACTTCTCATGAAATGTCATTTTAAATGACATCAATATTTCTATCTGATTCTAAACAGGTGAGATAAGTTTTGACAAAGTGAAAAAGCTCTTCAGAAAACATAAAGATGTGTATAAGAGACAGTCACAAACTAGTGTGTAACAGACAATTACAGAGCTATTGGAGAGTAGAGGGAATCAAGTTATGACATTATTTCCTGAAATATAACAGATAATTAAAATCCCAGATGAGGGGAATAAATTTATATGAATAAATTCACTCTCTAGGTGGACTAGGACTTGTTTTATTATTTTATTTTTNCCTGAGGCCAGATGCTTGGGGTTCTATCAGCTTTCTCGGAGCTCAGACCCTAAAACTCACTGCACTGTTGCAGAAGGCACTCAATCCTGGTTGGTGGGAGAAAAGTTAAGAATATGCAGAAAACCTAATTCTCTAGTGGGTTCTCACTCTCTTCCTCCCTCCCTCCTTCTCTCTCCTTATAGCTACAGAAGAAAAAAAAAAAAAAAGCTGGAGATCCTCTGATGAAACTGGAGCTTCAGTAACCCCAGATTAGTTAAACTAGTTGCAGTCTCTCCAATTCATGGTACTAGTAGGCCAGCGAGAGACCATGATTGGCTTTGGGGTATTTGAAAATTTCCATGCCACTTAGGGTGTTTAGAAGGATACACTTGATGCTGGTCAAAGTTAATCAATGTTCCAAGTCTCCTCGTTAGTGAAGAAAGTGAAAGTGTTAGTCGCTCAGTAATGTCTGACTGCTTGTGACCCCATGGACTGTATCCCGCCAGGCTTCTCTGTCCATGGGATTCTCCAGGCAAAAATACTGGAGTGGGTAGCCGTTCCCTTCTCCAGGGGGTCTTCCTGACCCAGGGATCAAACTTGGGTCTCCTGCATTGAGGGCAGATTCTTTACATATGAGCCACCAGGGAAGCCCCCCTTTTTCAAGGTGTTTAGAAAGAAATGTCTGATGTTGGTCAAAGTTAATCAATGTTCCAAATTCCCTCTGTATTCTCAGGAAAAAACCTGTAGGCGAAATAAGTTCCTTTTGAAGTCTAATGTTTCCTTCTAGGGTTTAGTACCCACAAAGCTGGCTACAGTTAAAGAAGCAACTTGGTAATCAAAAGATAAGTCTTTAGCTTAAGGACAAATTGAAGTGCAGAACTGAACAGCGAAATATCACAATGTAAGTAAAAACCCTCTGGAAGCATTCCAAATCTAGTAAAAAGAAATATATTAGGGATATAAAGAAACCGTGGACAGCTTATTTTTGAAATGTTCAGTGAGTCTTATTAGAAAAGATTTTCAACAAACTAAGGTTAAAAACGGAGAGCGAGGAGTCATTGCTTGAACTCACTTGACAAACTAAAGAACTCTGGGAGGTGCAGTTCTTTAATTCTGAAACAACTGCAATAAAGAACTTGATCCAAATAGACACATTGATCAATCTATTGCAGAATTGACGTTTCAGGAAGATGCCCTGAATGTCAGTGGGTGTGAATCACAATGAGATCTTAAAACGCAGCAATTCATTGGGATATGTTTTATAAAAATAACATTGAAGATAAGTAAGACTTACTGTTTCGATCTGAAAAATAAACCCTTGTCAGCTAAAGCATAGCAACAGTATGTGTTTTAAAAATCCATCTTGAGTATGTCATTTTCCACCCAAAATATGACAGATGGCTTTCCTCAAATAATTGCACCAGGTAAGATGACCTTTGGAATGCGATTTTACCCAGCACAATACCACATATCAAAGGCTTCCACCTTTGGAGGACATGAGGATGAAACGACTAAGAGTCATTATGTTTCCAAGATATACACAGCACCGCTGTAGAGTTTATATGATGCATAAAACCATTAAGATGAAGGTTTATGTTAATCATAGTCGGAGACATTTCTAGGTCAGGCCCACATTTCCATTGTCATCTTACCATGTTCTAGATGAAGCTGTAAGGAATAATATGCACGTGGAGAGGAAAGGGAAGTGCACAGTTTTTAGTCAATTTCTTTCTTTTTTTTCTCCCTCCAAGTTTAGTTCCTTATCAGCTTGCGAAAAGCTGCTGGAACGAAACAGGGATTTTGCTGCCAGGTCTGAACTGCAGGGGTGGAACTGGCAGTAGTAAAACCAGAAAGATTGAGCAAATAAAAGATAATATAGATTGTCTCCTGTTGTGTCTGTTTTCAAATTGCTGTGTTTAAATGAACTTCTCTTTCAGCAAACTGTCTTTAGTCTCTTTCTTCCTGGCCTCCAGTGACCTTTAACTGATTTTTTATCTCCTTTGTGCCTCAAAGCATCTGAAACTTTGATCTTTCTCTTCCTGTGAATAAATATAACATAGACTACTGGGATAAGCAGTTTGATCAAGATTTAGGGACTATTGGGGAAATAAAATGCAATTTTACATTATGCCATTATTTGATTCATTTATTAAGATAAAAATACTTTTAATAGAGTATTAAAAGGCAAACAGTAGTGCAGTTCATCTCCAGGAAAGGGGTGATGATGCTGGAATAAGACCAGCTTTTCACGTGGTCTGTAATGTCAATTTCAGCTTTTTAGAGTCACTTTTGAGAGAGTAATAGGATTCCTCCTCATATTTGTTTGATAAAGAAACAATGTGCCTTCAAAGAGAAAATCAACACTTAGGGAAGAGGAAATGCTCAACAACAGTAACAGTTCTCCTAAGCCAGCCAGCTTGGAAATGCAAATATTGAACCATTTCTGAACTATGGAAAATGGTAATAGTATGCCCTCTTATTTGGAGGGGCAAATGCCCTTTGCTTGCTGTTGCTGCTGCTGCTAAGTCGCTTCAGTTGTGTCCGACTCTGTGCGACCCCATAGACGGAAGCCCATCAGGCTCCCCCATCCCTGGGATTCTTCAGGCAAGAACACTGGAGTTGGTTGCCATTTCCTTCTCCATATGAAAGTGAAAAGTGAAAGTGAAGTCGCTCGGTCGTTTCTGACTCTTCAAGACCCCATGGACTGCAGGCTACCAGGCTCCTCCATCCATGGGATTTTCCAGGCAAGAGCACCGGAGTGGGGTGCCATTGCCTGCACAGCCTTAATTCTTTTTGTGAATTATCTTTGGTATTTTTATTTCCCTACTTAGAATTTTTATTGCAGTTGTATTACACCGATGGAATCATTTTGGGAGAACTGACATAAGAAAGATATTGAGCAGTTGCATTAATAAATAGATACATCTCTGCATCCATTTAGGTCATCTATCTTCTTTTAGAATTTTTAAATGTTTTTCACATAGACGGTTTTACTTTCCTAGGGCTTCCATAAAAAAAGAAAAAAGTTACCACAAACTTCTTTGCTTCAAACAACAGAAATGTATTCTTTCAGGTCTGCGGAGTCCGGAACTAAAATGTCTGCAGGGCTGTGTTTTCGAGGCGCTGGAGGAGGGTCTTTTGAGGGCTTTCACCCTGCTCGCCAAGGACGATGCAGGAAGCCTTGGTTTGTGCCTGGTGGCCGCGTCAGCCCGTACGTGCCTCCGCGGTCACAAGCCTCCTCCTCTGCGTGTCTGCTCTCCTCTGGGCGTCTCTTATAAGGACATTGTCACTGGATTTAGGGTCCACTGGTTAATTCAGGATCAATCCTCATCTTACCATCCCTAACAATTACATCTCAAAGCCCCTTTATCAAAATAAGGCAGCATTCGTGTGTTCTCGGTATTAGACGCGAATATCTTCAGGCGCGGCGGCTGGGGGCAGGCGAGGGCGGGAAGTAAGGCGGACGTTTTGGAGTCACTTACAGAGGCCATGCGCATTTTTCTTAGATTTTATTTCTCATCACATTATGTTATTTTCCTAATTGGTGACTGCTGGTATAGAGGCATGGTATCAGTTATTTATTCAGCAATTTGCTAAACTTTCATGGTAGACCTAAATGTGAGCCTTTCTCAAATGATTTTGTAGCGAATCACATTATATCAAGTAAATAAAGTATGTTCTTATTTTCTATATTTATACTATTTAATTATACTTATTGCACTAAATAAGACCTCTAATGTGGTATTAAATAGAAATAGTAATAGTGACTCTCCTTGGCTTTTTCTGGATGTAATTCTCAAGTCAATAGTAAAAATTAACACATAGTATTTATTATGTCTGACATTGTTCTAAGTACATAAGTTCTAAATATACATGTATATCCATATATATGTATGTAGGTATCTAATATATCTATTATGTAGATAAACTCATTTAGGCCTCCACAATAATCTAAGGTGCAGTTATGATACATATTTTACAGATGAGGAAACTGAGACTTATCACAATCTATTTTAGGTTAATACAGACTTAATTTTGACTTAAGAGAGCAAATTGTCTCCAACGTGGTTTCTTTCCCCCCATCCTTTGTCTGACATTGTTATATTTCTCATACATAAGGTCTAAATTCAACACTACAGTGTTGTAACTATTGTTTTCAACAACCTTGTGGTTTTTAAAGACATGAAGAAAATAGGATCCAGGTGCACACGCATCTTTTGCACTTGCCCACGTATTTTCAATGACTATTTCTGATGCCCTTCGTTTCTTTCTGCAGATTCGCTTTCCTGTCAGATGTCATTTCCTGTCTTCTGGAAGGACTTTCTTTAGTGATTCTTGTGGAACAGATCTGCTAACAGTGAATATAAATTCTCTCAGTTTTTGTCTGATTGGGAATGCCTTTAGTTTCAAAGGGCAATTTTGCTGGATTTAAAATCTGGGGTCAACTCATTTCTCTTTCAGTATTTAAAACGTGTCTCCCTACTGCTTTCTGTCA
>SJYV01003586.1:0-21523 GCA_006410875.1 Neotragus pygmaeus
AGGCTCCCCCGTCCCTGGGATTCTCTAGGCAAGAACACTGGAGTGGGTTGCCATTTCCTTCTCCAGTGTTGCCATTTATGCTCTACTGCTCCTAAAAGAAACAAGAATCAGCTATTCCCCCTCTTGTTTTCCACTTGTAACTATCATCAGGCTAAGCATATCGAAAATATTCAGTAAAATGCATGTACATGTTTTTGTTGAGCTTTTGAATGACTCTAACAAATTTTAGCAAAATGCTTAAATTCCTTCATCATTTCTAGAATGGGCAGTAGACTCTCAAAGTACTTACAAATATACACAGAATTAAACTAGTGTTACTATACTTCATGTAGAGTGAATAGAATTTTTCCAATTTTGTGTGTGATCATACAGTAATATTATGTTTTATTATAAAAGACACAATTTAGCACATAGCATTACAATAGCTGGTTCTTTATACTTACATTGCTGGTAGCCTACATTTCCCTAGCTTTATGCACATCTCTTTATTGTAATAACACACTTTAAGCCTCTTTGAAGACAGAAAACAAACTTAGGGGAAATATCATGGAACACATGGCTCATAAAACCCCTCAGAAATTAGGGATGCAAACTTCCAATCTCCGTGATAATCCGATCATTTTTGCTGTTGTTTTTTTTTTTGAGTCAAGTAGGGATAGAACTTCTACATTTTACTTAAGTTGTTGAAGGGATAAATAAAAAATCTTTTCACTGGAGAAGATGCAACTAATAAAAATGGTAGGTATTTACCATAGTTAACTTCTATAAAGAAGGAACCCTCTCTGTGCATAAATCTCCTCTGGGGGAGGTTTAATCATCTAATACATTTGGTTCAGCTAGAGTAAAATCATTCATTCCCTCTTGAGTGGCAGNGAAGATGCAACTAATAAAAATGGTAGGTATTTACCATAGTTAACTTCTATAAAGAAGGAACCCTCTCTGCATAAATCTCCTTTGGGGGAGGTTTAATCATCTAATACATTTGGTTCAGCTAGAGTAAAATCATTCATTCCCTCTTGAGTGGCAGTGTTAATTCTAACAGCGAAATTTTTATACATTACATACATATGCTCTCCTAAAAGAGAATTATCATATCTTCAAGTACTCCAAATGACCACATATCACTTGGGCAACCACTTATGAAAGAGAGAGATCAAAAGACTATTTTATAAATGAAGCATGCTAATTTATCACATATACATATTTGTCATCACTTCATAGCATTTAGGCAGGAGGAAGGCCTATTATATATGCTGAGCGACTTCACTTTCACTTTTCATTTTTATGTATTGGAGAAGGAAATGGCAATCCACTTCAGTGCTCTTGCCTGGAGAATCCTAGGGACAGGGGAGTCNCACTTCATAGCATTTAGGCAGGAGGAAGGCCTATTATATATGCTGAGCGACTTCACTTTCACTTTTCATTTTTATGTATTGGAGAAGGAAATGGCAATCCACTTCAGTGCTCTTGCCTGGAGAATCCTAGGGACAGGGGAGCCTGGTGGGCTGCCGTCTATGGGGTCGTACAGAGTCGGACATGACTGAAGTGACTTAGCAGCAGCAGCAGCTATCTTGATCAAATCCTTTCCAAACACACATAGGGTAGCCTGTAATGCGAATTTGTGTGTGTGTGTGTGTTCGTCACTCAGTCGTGTCCAACTCTTTGCAATCCCATAGACTGTAGCCCACCAGGCTCCTCTGTCCATGGGAATTCTCCAGGTAACAATAATGGAGAGAGTTGCCATTCCCATACAAATAAATACAAAGAAAGAACTACCAGTCTAATCTAGCTGTGACCTAGGCTCTGTTCCTTATCAATGGAGTGATCCTGGGCAAGCCACACTTTCTTCATTTGTAACACAGGGTAGAAAACGATAATGTACCTCAGATTTCTCAATAAGGAATCTCTACGCATACAAAACATTTAACATATTGTTGGCACAGGGTCAGTCAGTTCAGTTCAGTTCAGTCGCTCAGTCATGTCCAACTCTTTGCGACCNAAGAGTACTGGAGTGGGGTGCCATCGCCCTCTCCAAAATAATACATCACTTAGCACAATGCCTGGCACACAGTAAATACTCAGTAAATGGTAGACGTTGTTTATTGGTATTATCTGTTACCTCTTTGGCCGTATTTCACCTTCCAAAAAACATTTCCACATTTGGTGAGCATCCATATTTACTGACTGTAGTACTTAAGTATGCTGAGAGGATGAGAAAGGCTTTCTATCTTAAGGAGAACCATCACAAGTACTAATAGAAATATTTAAGGGGTATTAGGAGAACACAAATACTGGATTATAAGGACAGTGGCTTCCTTATACTCCCATTCTGGTCTCCAAGGCTTAACACTGTGCCTGGGATAGGTAATCAGTTTGTTCAGATGAATAAAAGAGGAGTTTCCATTAGGGAGATTAACCAGAACAGTATTCACATAAGTAGTAGAATGAAATTTCATAGAGCACTTCCAGGGCCAAGCTAAACTAATTCACTGCCGCATGACAGTGAAAAGACATCAAAACTCTGAATGGTGTGTAGTTTGTACAGATTTGCATTTTAGATGTCTGGTGGCAGTATGGATTAGAGGTAGAGATCATATTTAGGGACAATGGACCATTTACTAGGCAGTAGCTCGGTGACAGCCCCTGAGGTAGCTGTGGGATGTTAAATATTGAAAAAGACATAGGCAGATTTGAGATCTGGGGTTTACCACTTAGGAGACTATACTGTGAGATGTTGAAGAACTGGAAAACACCTTTGGAAAGAAAGGAATGAATATGGGAAAGAACTAGTAGTACTTACTGATCAGATAGGGGAAGAGGAAAAAGGAACCAAGGTTATGACTGTGAATCATGGACAAAAATGTGGTCTCAGATTTGATTATGAGTGAGAAAATGGTAGGACATTCAAGAACAAGGAGTCAGTTGTCAGGGTAGATTTTTTAATTGAAACAGGAAAGAGGCTAGAGTTGATTTGTGGGTCAGTTGTAAGGAGTTGCAGGTTTAAATCATGCGGGTGGATGAGAAATTGGGAGAGAGAAAAGATTGAAGGGGTGGGGAGTGAGCCTTGAATGAATTTTCATTTTTGAGAGGCAGGAGGAGGAAACAGGCAGAGGAAAGAAAAGAACAGCCAGAAAGGTAGAAAAACAGATACAGAAGCCAGTGAGATGAAAGTTTGATAAGGGAGAGAATGGAAGTGCTGAATGTTAAGCTAGTTAGGTCAGATGGGAAGACACCAGGAAGCTAGGAGGAAAACAAATTCCCTTAGGCTGAAGTAGAAATTTTGGATTAACTAGTAACTGTAGGTGATGAAAGTATTTGTTAAAAGGCTCTGGGATTGGTTTTTATTTGGGGGCGAAGGGTTAGTCAACCAGTCGTGTCTGACTCTTTGTGACCCCATGGACTGTAGCCCACCAGGCTCCTCTGTCCATGGAATTCTCCAGGCAAGTATACTAAAGTGGGTTGCCATTCCCTTCTCCAGGGGATCTTTTCGACCCAGGGATCAAACCCAGGTCTTCTGCATTGTAAGTAGATTTTATTTGGGGGTGGGTAGGAGAAGGCAGTGGCACTCCACTCCAGTACTCTTGCCTGGAAAATCCCATGGATGGAGGGGCCTGGTAGGCTGCAGTCCATGGAGTCGCTAAGAGTCAGACACGGCTGAGCGACTTCCCTTTCACTTTTCACTTTCATGCATTGGAGAAGAAAATGGCAACCAACTCCAGTGTTCTTGCCTGGAGAATCCCAGGGACAGGGGAACCTGGTGGGCTGCCGTCTATGGGGTCGCACAGAGTCAGACATGACTGAAGCGACTTAGCAGCAGCAACAGGTATACTTTAGATCTGTTTTTCTTAAAGTCAAAAAGATTGTATGTGAAAGTTCATAAAAAATAATAGTGTCCTTTTATCCATTATCAACTCTTTGAGGTGTTTTACCATATTCCTACACAAAGCCCTAAGACTGCCACTTGATAAAGTTTCGACATTGTTTACTGACTTTGTGTTATAGAAAATGAGGGTATAGTTCTCTTAAACCTCTACCCTTCTCTGCATCTTTCAAAAATCATTATATCACAAATTTTAGTTTATTTTTACATAATTTGGATTCTGTAAGTGTTACTTATTACAGAGCCAAATTGTGAGCTACCATTTTGCTTCCTTGTGTGAAATTTAGTGTTTTCCCTGGAGATGATGGTCATCTTAAATAGGCAGTTTTCCATATCCATATCTTCAGTCCTTTATCAGTTCTGTCAATTCCATTTCACCCTCTAGAGATCTTTCTGAGCCCTCTTATTATTTGCTTTCTTTACAACTTTTGGGCCCTTTTTCATTCTAGAATTTCTTTATCCCCTTCCCCCTATTAGTTTTCTCATTTCCTGGATCTCATTTTATCCACTGATTCATTTTCTTGGTTTACTGAGGCACATTCTTTTGGAGTCATTGTGTGTCAAACTGTCTTCATTCTTTCCTCGTGTTTAACTGGTATTTTGGTTGGGTATAGAATTCTAGCTAGAACGTAGTTTAGTTTTGAAGACTTGCTCCCTTGCCTGGGAATAGGAGGAAGTCATATATAAAAGTGAAGTTGGAGTGACCATATTTAGGCTGTGCTAAAGCCTGGTTACTCTGGTAAAGAATCTGCCTGTAGTACAAAAGACAGGAGTTCCATCCCTGGGTTGGGAAGATCCCCTGGAGGAGGGCCTGGCAACCCACTCCAGTGTTCTTGCTGGGGAAAATCTATGAACAGAGGAGCCTGGCTGGCTATGATCTGCGGGGTCGCAAAGAGTAGGACACGACTGAAACAACTGAGCACATGCACACAAAGTAGTGACAAAGCAGGGGAACATACACGAAGGAGATGTGCAGCAATGAGAGGGCTTCCTACCCCAGGGAGACTGAGACAGTAACTGGGGTTCTGTTGGTTTTCTGGTTTCTGATTCCAGAACTCATGAGGGCTTGCTGTACTTACCCCACCCCCCAAATCTATGACAGTTTGAGTGGGTTTCTGTTTCTTTTTTTTAATAGATTTTTTTTTTTTTCTGATGAAAGTTCTTAAGATTTACTCTTTAAAAAAAAAAACAAGATTTTTCGTTGTGCTGGGTCTTTGTTGCTGGTAGGCTTTCCCTAGCTGTGGTGAGCAGGGCTATTCTTGGTTGCGGTGCACAGGCTTCTCATTGTTGTGGCTTCTCGTTGCAAAGCACAGGCTCTAGGCACACCAGCTTCAGTAGTTGCAGCTTGCAGGCTCTAGATTGTGGGCTCAGTAGTTGGTGCACATGGACTTAGTTGCTCTGTAGCATGTAGGATCTGCCTGGACCAAGGGTCAAATCCATGTCCCCTGCATTGGCAGGTGGATTCCTAGCCACTCTACCACTAGGCAAGTCCAGGTTTCTATTACTTATGACTAAATGCTCTTCAAGACACCTATCCATTTATAAATTAAAGACAAAATGAGATACCTTTGTATCCATGCTTTGAGGAAAGGCAGCATTTGCCAATGGAGTGATGGCAAAGGATCTAAGTAATGGGAAGGACTCTTTTTCCAAGGTTGCTGCCTATCCAGGACCTAAAATTACTACTGTCTCTAGCTGTGACCCTGCTTACTATCCCACCTGGTAGCATTGGGATATCAGAAGCTCAGCTATGACTCACATAGACAAAAATGGCCCTGAAGGTGGATATCCAGCTTCCGGCTTCTGACACAACCTTGGTAGGTCTCCCTCTCCGATGGAATGGCTTGGTTTATGGTGAGCACCAACTGAGATGATATTTAACTGATACCATCTCTCCCAGGATCCTATTTAAGTCTCAGTTGCTTCAAGCTTGTCTCAGGGGAACAATCTCAAAACTTGTCCTTGCACAAAAAACACGATTCCTGCCTCAGTCTCTTCTTTCTTAAGCCATACAGTTGCTTTCCCTCCTGGGAAGTTGAGCTGAGGGTGTGCATTCATTCTGGAATAGGAAGGAAAGTGTTAGCCATGGAAGACAGGTACATACATGGTTAACTAAATCCACCCACATAAAAATGAGGCAGAGATGGGGCTGCTCCATAGACACTGAATACCACTTTGTTAGAAGAGTAACCTACAGACTATACCTGTATCTGAGGGAGGTCTGCAATCCCAGTTCTTCATTAATTCTGAAGTGGTTTATATTTTATTTCTATTCTTCAACTGGAACTTTTATAGGCCCTTTAACTATTAAAAAGTTCTTTTGTATATGTTTATGGTATAGTCCTAGAGACAGGTATTATTTTTCCCATTTTACAGATAAACTGAGGCACAGAGTGATTAAGTGGTTGCTAAAGTTGACAGATACTGGAGTATCTGGATATCAAACCTGGATTTTATAAATTTATAGTATATAAGAGCCAAAAGGCCAGATTGCCAGGCTTTTTTGCAACATATAGTAGAGGCAGATGTCTGATGGGAAGAGCAATAGTATTAGTTCTTAAAAAGAAAAATAAACTATATTTTTCACCCTTTCATTAGTGTCAGGAAAAATGGGTCCTTTTCTTCCCCAACAGAAAAAAAAAAAAAATCATGGGTTCCATCCCTCATGAACGCAGGATTCTCCCTGAGGACCGTCTCTGCTCTGGGGATCTTTGGATGGTCTGTGCTCACCACAAAGCTAGATGTCCACGATTGCCAGAAGAAAGGGTAGGGCACAGCAGCCTCTGCATCCACATCTTGCGTGTTGTCAGCAGCCCCAAGAATAGCAGGTGGTGGCTCTGCCGGTGTCATTGGCCTCACTTTTCCCGAAGGCACAAAGGGATCTCCTACACAAGGCCTGACAGAGACCCAAGACCATCTTTCCGTTTCTGGCAGCAACCTCTCTTGGTTAGTCTGATGGAGGTTTCCTAAACTCTACCTGTACATGCATTATTTTGTTAATGATGAATCTCTAGAAATGGCATTGCTGGTCAAAGGGTATATGCGTTTGCAATTTTTAGAAAGTTGCCATATTGTCCTCCACAGAGGTTGCACCAGCATACCTTTCCACCAGCAACATATGAAATGCTTCCTCATACCCATGCCAACAACATAGTGATAATTTGAGAAGTGAAAAATGGTCTTCATACAGTTTTAATTTACAGTTATCTTATCATGACATAGGTTAAGCACATTTTATATATTCAAGAGACATTTGTTTATCCCTTTCTGTGAAATTGCTCATCTCCTATAGGGTTGATGTCCTTGGTCCATCCATGTTGCTGTAAATGGCATTATTTTATCCTTTTTAATGCCTGAATAATATCCCATTGTGTATACATATGACACCTTTATCCATTCCTCTGTCGATGGACATCTAGGTTGCTTCCAGTGACATTGATTTTATTTCATCCAAGAGCGTGCTATTCCTTACTATTTTAAAAAGTCTTGTGTTTTGATATATGTGTCTCTCAGGCATTTTTAGAAGTTTTTAAAATAAAAGTCTTGTCCATTTCTTAAGTTTATTTCTTAGTATTTTTTATTTTATGTCACTATTAAAAATATTATCTTTTTCCCATTGTATCCTTTATGTTTGTCATTTTAACTTTGTTATCATTCATTATATCTTATCTCTTCAGCGTTTTTCACACCTGAAAGACTATTGATGATTATATATTAATTTCATACCTAGTTACTGCCTCTTACTCAATTCTATAATTGTTTTAAATCATTTTTCAGTTGATTCTCTTGGATTTTCTAGTCATATAATCATCTTATTTTTAAACAGTGATAATGACTTCATTTTCTATTTTTATATTTCTGATTTCTTTTTTCTATCTAATTGTATTGGCTGATATCTTCAGAAAATATTAAATGGTGGTGATAATGAATCCTGTCTTTTTCCTTAGTTTAATGGGGGATTCTTCAATTGTTTCCTTATTAAGTATTGTGCTAAGTATTTTATTATGTTAAGGAATATATGTTTATTTCTATTTTATTGAATTTTTAATATACCAAGAATAAATATTGAATGCTTTATTAATTGCCTTTAACCATCAAAAAAAGTTCATTTGTACCATTTTTACTTTTAGATTCCACATACAAGTGATATCATATGGTATTTGTCTTTCTCTGTGTTGACTTTTAAAAAATGAACAATTGTAAGAGTTGTGAGTTTATTTTATTTGGGGCAAAATGAGGACTACAACCTGGGAAATTGCACCTCAGATAGCTCTGAGAACTACTTTAAAGAGGGAAGGGGGAAGAGGCAGGGAAAATAAGTTATTCTGGTGAAGAGAATACATACAATCAAGCACATGTTTTTCGGGAAGATTTCTGCTTGTCGCATGAAGCTTTCTGCTAGTCATGAAGAAAAGCTGTCACCATGAAGGATTTTAGTGCTTTCCTAGATTTGAGGAGATACAAGAATTGGACTCATAAAATTGACTCCTGAAAATATCTTCAGTTTAGTTCAGTTCAATTGCTCACTCGTGTCCGACTCTTTGCGACCCCATGAATCGCAGCATGACAGGCCTCCCTGTCCATCACCAACTCCCAGAGTTCACTCAAACTCAGGTCCATCGAATCAGTGATGCCATCCAGCCATCTCATCCTCTATTGTCCCCTTTTCCTCCTGCTCCCAATCCCTCCCAGCATCAGTGTCTTTTCCAGTGAGTCAACTCTTCGCATGAGGTGGCCAAACTTAGCATCATTCCTTCCAAAGAACACCCAGGACTGATCTCCTTTAGAATAGACTAGTTGGATTTCCTTGTAGTCCAAGGGACTCTCAGGAGTCTTCTCCAACACCACAGTTCAAAAGCATCAATTTTTCGGCGGTCAGCTTTCTTCACAGTCCAACTCTCACATCCATACATGACCACAGGAAAAACCATAGCCTTGACTAGACAGACCTTGGTTGGCAAAGTAATGTCTCTGCTTTTCAATATGCTATCTAGGTTGGTCATAACTTTCCTTCCAAGGAGTAAGCATCTTTTAATTTCATGGCTGCAGTCACCATCTGCAGTGATTTTGGAGCCCCTCAAAATAAAGTTTGACACTGTTTCCACTGTTTCTCCATCTATTTCCCAGGAAGTGATGGGACCAGATGCCATGATCTTCATTTCTGAATGTTGAGCTTTAAGCCAACTTTTTCAGTCNTTGACTAGATGGACCTTTGTTGGCAAAGTAATGTCTCTGCTTTTCAATATGCTATCTAGGTTGGTCATGTTTATTACACATTAAATGTCTTTGAATCCATTTTTATTCTCTATTGTATTCCCACTAATCTACTTTTCTTCTCTAGAGCTAAACTGTCAATTTCTTTATATTTTAAAATCTTTTAGGGCTGATCAGCCATTACTACCCTTGGTACACTTTCAGTTGGCTCGCCTTACTGACACTGGGGGCAGGGCAGATGGTTCCAAACTGCAGGCACAGGTTTTCCAGTTTCTGAAAAGGTATCCCTCCAACCTGCTGCCTCTAATTTTAATAAATTAATAAAATAAATTATATATCAGCCTTATAAATTGATTAGCAAGAATCAGGGCTTACTTATAGACTTACTCACTTGGGCAAACTAATAGAGCTGGGGTGTCTAGATTTTAAAACGCTGAAGACTCGACTGTGGACCAGTGGACTGTGGACAGCCTCATGGCTGAGCCCAAGCAGCCAGCAGGCGGCCAGCTGCTCTCTTACAACTTTTAGCTGCAACAAATGGAATACATGCAGTGCAGCCCGGGACTCCACCACGGCATTAGGATGCTGTCCTGTACCTCACATGAGGGCGTGAGGTGTGGTGATGTGATATCATGCTGGAGACAAAATCAAGGTCAGGTAAAAGAGACACTAAGGAAGGACAAAACAGGGAAAATTCTAGCAAGGCCAGATTGTATAATGGTTAAGTGCACAGACTTTGGCGTCCCAGGCGGCTCAGTGGTAAAGAACCTGCCTGCCAGTGCAGGAGATGCAGGTTTGATCCCTGGGTTAGGAAGATTCCCTGGAGGAGGAAATGGCAATCCACTCTAGTATTCTTGCCTGGGAAATCCCATGGACGGAGGAGCCTGGTGGGCTACAGTCTGTGGGGTTGCAAAGAGTCGACATGACTGAGTATGCATGCACTGGCTTTAGATTGGGATCGTCCATGAGTTTGAGTAGACTCCGGGAGTTGGTGATGGACAGGGAGGCCTGGTGTGCTGTGATTCATGGGGTTACAAAGAGTTGGACATGACTAAGCGACTGAACTGAACTGGGGTGAGGTCCGAAGTCCCTGCTTTGCAACAAATATCAATAGTACAGGACCTTGGTCAAATTACTCTAATTTTATTGGCATCATTTTTCCAACAGCATCTGCTCACTTTGTATCTTTGTGTTCTAATAATATTTCAAACTCTGTCATTATTCTTACATTTGTTAACGTGAACTTTGATGTTACTGTCACAAAAAGATTACAACTCAGCAAAGGCTCAGATGACTGTTAAGAGTTTTTCAACAATATTTTTTAAGGTATATATGTTGTTTTCTTTAAGGCATAATGCTATTGCACACTTAATAGATTCTGGTATAGTGTAAACATAACTTTATATGCATTGGGAAGCCAAAAAATTCATATGACTTGCTTTATTGCAACAATCACTTTTTTGTGGTGGTCTGAAACTGAACTCATAACATCTCTGAAGTGTGCCCATATTACAATAAGCTAAATGTTGAGGCGCAGAGAACTGAGACTGTGGATCTATCTGCAAAGTTGCCAATGGCTGTCTCTCAGACATGTGAGGAAAGCTTTAACTAAACCAGTTCAGCACTTATAAATAATAATTACTCTTTTCCCAGTTTAACCAGTCATCTACATTTGAGCTAAGAATCAGAAAAGGGAAGGGGGGAGAAGTAATATTTAAGTTGTGTTTAAAGAGAATCTTTAAATTATCAATTTGAGTAAGAATTCATTTTTCACAGAGGTCCTTACTTTGTGCAGCAAACTGTGTAGGTACTATGTGGCATACAAAGACCATAATACAGGTCTTGGCCCTCCAGGGGATTTTAGAATTAATAAAGCATTATAAAGACCTGGACATGAGTGAGGGGCTCACAATAATTAGAGGAAGGAAAGAATCCAAGGATGGGGTGGGGATAAGGCTGAACTTGGACAATTTCATACAGGAGACAGTATGTGAGCATTTTTAGTTGAAACAAAGTATATAATCCATTTTAAAGATAATTATCCATGCACTGGGAATAGTATAAGGCAGATAGGATATAGTGGGTTTGTGAATCCCAGGGAAAATTCTGGGACTGCCAATAGTCCAGTTTGATGAAAGAAATGGATAAGAGGATAATGAAAGGTCTGGTTGCAAAGGTAGGCTGGGGATATGCTTGGAAACTTGGATTTCATTTTGTGGTGGATGCCAGACTTTTGATTAGAGAAATAATGCATAATTATTTATGTAAGTATGGATGAGAGGACTATTCAAACATCAGCCACAGTTCTTAATATATAGTTAAAATATATTTTTTTCATTTATAACTTATAGGAGAGCTTTAGTAAAATGCATGTATAATAAATAATTCATACTTAAAAACGCTCCTCAGATAGCTTCATGCCTTTTCAGTAGAAGAGGCCACAATACCAGGGAAATCAGAAGGCAATCTCAATAATTCTTCTACTTCTTCTTGCAAAGCCTCTGCTTTCTCATGCAACAGCATCTACAATAAAAAAATAAAGATGTGAAGCAAAAATATGCATTGTTAGGGAACTGCTAACATTTTACCACCATCTATTCAATACCTGAATCCTTATGTATCAGCATAATCTAGACATTAAAACTAATAATGAGATTGAAAAATGGTCACTTAAGAACAGCAATTATAGTAAATGAAGCTGAGGCATTTAAAGCCACTTTAGCTGATCACTGCATTTGGTATACCAAAAATAATGGAGCTTTAATACTCTCAAAGGTTTGTTTTATTGAAGACTCAGCCACTTAAAATTAACTTTTAATCTATAAAATTTAAGACAATTTTGAAAAAATTTAATTGGTTCTTAAAAATGTTACCCTATATATATAGATTTTATTAATCCTCAACGTTTAGTAATGCTATCTTTTAAAAACCTATTGAGAGAGTTAAAGCTTGGGGCCCTTTAGGGATCAAACCAGTCAATCCTAAAGGAAATCAGTCCCTAATATTCACTGGAAGGACTGATGCTGAAGCAGAAGCTCCAATACTTTGGCCATCTGATGCGAAGAACTGACTCATTGAAAAAGACTCTGATGCTGGGAAAGACTGAAGGCAGGAGAAGGGGATGACAGAGGATGAGATGGTTGGATGGTATCACCGACTTGATGGACATGAGTTTCAGCAAGCTCCAGGTGTTGGATGACATCATGGACTTGGTGGACATGAGTCTGAGCAAGCTCTGGGAGTTGGTGATGGACAGGGAGGCCTGGAGTGTGGCAGTCCATGGGGTCAAAGAGTCTGACATGACTGAGCAACTGAAATGAACTGAACTGAAGGAGGAGGTGAATATGCTGGCTCATGCTTTCCTTAAGCCTTGTGTGACAATGTCTTATCTGATACATTAGGCTTTCTATAGGGCCTGAACTAATGATCACACAGCACAATGTCTTACTTGTGGAAATGCTTTTCTTAGGCTCTATGTTAAATGATTATAACTGTTAAATATTTTGCCTGGGAACCTGTTTCTCAAGACTTGTACCCCTGATTACACAGCAACAGTGTATCTAGCCCAGAGACCTTGCCCTGACCCGTTCTCCCTGGCTAATCTTGTACCAAAGTTATCTCAGGATGTATGCCTTGGGAAAGGGTCTGGTGGAACTCTTACAACCTTGAGGCATTCTTTTTATCTATTCTCAGCAGCCAGTTGAGAAGTATATAAGGCCCAACTTAAACTAGTGAGGCAGGTACTCTTTCTACCCACTTCTGATGTCTATGTTAGAAGCTTTCTCTGTTTTGTCACTTTAAAATAAAATTATGCACACAAAGCTCCGAGTGACTGAGAATCTTCTTTGGTCCCGGAGTTAAACCTTCTCCTTCAAAGACCACAAATCCAGCAGCACCATTTACCATAAGCAGTTACTATCAGTGTTTCAAAGAAAACCTTTATTCAAGCTTCTAAAACTAATATGGTTAATTTCAAAAGGAGCATAATAAACAAAGAAAGTATTTCTAAACCTAGTACATAGTAGATGTCAATGAATATTTGAATAATGATTTTTCCCCTTTCTTTAAAAACAATGGAAATAAAATGTTGGTATTTGTTGCAGCTGGGTTTGTGTATATTGGTGTGCATTATTTCTCTTAAAACATTTTATAACAAAAAGCTCAATAAAAATCATAGAAGGAAAAAACCATTCTTTCTACCAATTTGATATAAAGCATAACATTATGCATATTATTGTGCCTGAAGTTGTCTAATACTTTTAACAAAGTCATTTATTAAATATTTTGGCCATTGATACTGCAGCTTCCTTTGTATACTTTTTTTTTTTNCAAAGAGTCTGACATGACTGAGCAACTGAAATGAACTGAACTGAAGGAGGAGGTGAATATGCTGGCTCATGCTTTCCTTAAGCCTTGTGTGACAATGTCTTATCTGATACATTAGGCTTTCTATAGGGCCTGAACTAATGATCACACAGCACAATGTCTTACTTGTGGAAATGCTTTTCTTAGGCTCTATGTTAAATGATTATAACTGTTAAATATTTTGCCTGGGAACCTGTTTCTCAAGACTTGTACCCCTGATTACACAGCAACAGTGTATCTAGCCCAGAGACCTTGCCCTGACCCGTTCTCCCTGGCTAATCTTGTACCAAAGTTATCTCAGGATGTATGCCTTGGGAAAGGGTCTGGTGGAACTCTTACAACCTTGAGGCATTCTTTTTATCTATTCTCAGCAGCCAGTTGAGAAGTATATAAGGCCCAACTTAAACTAGTGAGGCAGGTACTCTTTCTACCCACTTCTGATGTCTATGTTAGAAGCTTTCTCTGTTTTGTCACTTTAAAATAAAATTATGCACACAAAGCTCCGAGTGACTGAGAATCTTCTTTGGTCCCGGAGTTAAACCTTCTCCTTCAAAGACCACAAATCCAGCAGCACCATTTACCATAAGCAGTTACTATCAGTGTTTCAAAGAAAACCTTTATTCAAGCTTCTAAAACTAATATGGTTAATTTCAAAAGGAGCATAATAAACAAAGAAAGTATTTCTAAACCTAGTACATAGTAGATGTCAATGAATATTTGAATAATGATTTTTCCCCTTTCTTTAAAAACAATGGAAATAAAATGTTGGTATTTGTTGCAGCTGGGTTTGTGTATATTGGTGTGCATTATTTCTCTTAAAACATTTTATAACAAAAAGCTCAATAAAAATCATAGAAGGAAAAAACCATTCTTTCTACCAATTTGATATAAAGCATAACATTATGCATATTATTGTGCCTGAAGTTGTCTAATACTTTTAACAAAGTCATTTATTAAATATTTTGGCCATTGATACTGCAGCTTCCTTTGTATACTTTTTTTTTTTGATATGGACCACTTTAAAAGTCTTTATTAAATTTGTTACAATATTGCTTATGTTTTGGTATTTTGGCTGTGAGGCATGTGAGATCTTAGCTCCCGGACCAGGGATTGAACCCATGTCTCCTGCATTAGCAGGTGAATTCTTTACTGCTGAGCCGCCTGGGCAGTCCAAATAACCCCTAACTGCTGCATAATGGATTTACCCACATGGGGCAGGAGGGTAGTGACAAACTGGGTTGCACCTAGCAAAGTGTAACCAGGACAGTGAATAAGCTAAGAGTAGACTGTTGACTACAGGTGAAAGAAACAGAAAAGAGAAACCTTGGGAGGCAACAAGGGCTGTTTTCAGTTCCATTCAGTTCAGTTCAGTCACTCAGTCGTGTCTGACTCTTTGTGAACCAAAGAATCGCAGCATGCCAGGCCTCCCTGTCCATCACCAACTCCCGGAGTTCACTCAAACTCATGTCCATTGAGTCGGTGATGCCATCCAGCCATCTCATCCTCTGTCATCCCCTTCTCCTCTTGGCCCCAATCCCTCCCAGCATCAGAGTCTTTTCCAATGAGTCAACTCTTCGCATGAGGTGGCCAAAGTACTGGAGTTTCAGCTTTAGCATCATTCCTTCCAAAGAACACCCAGGACTGATCTCCTTCAGAATGGACTGGTTGGATCTCCTTGCAAGTACGGGAAAGACCACCAAATGAACACAGGAAGAGCCTGGTTGCAGAGGGTAGTACTATAATACCACGGTAGGCATTTCAAGGCAGCCTCATTATACTGGGATGCTGTTTGTAACACTGAGTCCAAAAATGGAACTTAGTTCTCCAGGTTGTAAATTCCTTGTCATTGGGGGTGTTTAAAGGTGAGAAGACCAGATGTTGGGGATGCTGAGGAAAGGACTTCTGTGACAAGAGTAGTAGGAGGCAGAATTCAATGAGTTCAGAGTTTCTTATATGTCAATGAACTCTTAAAAGTGCCTTTATTTTTTAGGAAATCCTTTTTCTCCTTTTAACAAGCCTTGTATCATAACATATGCACTATTTTTATCCACATATTGTGAATATATATATTTTTGTGCCTATAGTTAATATGTCTAAAGTATAAGGAGATAACTCTGTAAAATATCATAAAGATTAAAAAATGCCTTGTTTGCTTACCTTGGCTGATGAAACAATTTGCTTGGCCTGGCGTCTTGATAAATGATCAATTGTCCTTATCAGCACTTCAGGATTTGAATTAGCTAAGTGTGTTAGACTTTTATAACCTGCATTGTATAACTGTCTTGCCCGACCCTGCAAAATATTTATAAAAATCATTAGGATCAGAATTAGGGATTAGGAAAAAATAATTAAGTGTTTTACTGAAGGGAAAAATTCACTTGCAAGACATAGGAACAAACTAAGATAATAAAGTAAATATGAAAAGATAACACATCAGAATCTGAAGGAATTTAAAAAGTGTTTTAAATGAATTTTAAAATAATTTAGGTGGCTCCAGTCTGACTGCAAGAGAGCTTCCTGTGCAGCTTAAGTCAACTGATATGTGCTGCAATCAGAAATCAGAGAAGGCAATGGCACCCCACTCCAGTACTCCTGCCTGGGAAATCCCATGGGCAGAGGAGTCTGGTAGGCTGCAGTCCATGGGGTCGTGAAGAGTCAGACACGACTGAGCAACTTCACTTTCACTTTTCATTTTCATGCATTGGAGAGGGAAATGGCAACTCCAGTGTTGCATTCTTGCCTGGAGAATCCCAGGGACAGGGGAGCCTGGTTGGCTGCTGTCTATGGGGTCACACAGAGTCAGACACAACTGAAGCGACTTAGCAGCAGCAGCAGCAATCAGAAATTAAAAACCTGGGGACTTCCCTGGTGACCCAGTGGTTAAGAATCCACCTTCCAATGCAGAAGATATGGGCTCGATCCCTGGTTAAGGTTAGGATCCCACATGCTGTGGGGCAACTAAGCCCACGTGCTACAACTAGAGAGAAAGTCACATGCCACAATGACAGGTCCCATGTGCCACAATGAAGCTACCCCATGCCCCAACTAAGACCCAACACAGTAAAAAAATAATTAATTAACTAAATATTAAAGAAACAGAAATAAAAAACTCCTTAGGGTACTTGGGGGAGGGGCTTTAGTTCAAATCCTCAATCAAATGTTTTAGTTCAGTATCCCTAGAATGTTCTCACTATCTACATAGGGGCCTCTGGAATGTGTGTGTGAGTGTATGTATGAGTGTGCACGCTTTCCCAAGCAGAATTCCTCTGGCTTAAGAACTGAATAACAGAATAAACAGAAAACAAGGGTTGATCAAAAATAGAAAGCTGAGAAACCAGCTGAGGAAACCTTCATTTCATTCTCTTAGAAAATGTAAAAGACCCTCACTGCCACAGAGTGGCCACCACCTTCAACGAGCACTGTCTAAACTGACAGTGAGTCAGAGGTGAGTCTCCGCGGGAGAGGAGGAAGGTACGGCACACACGCATGCCTGGAGGAAAGAGGGGCGGCACGTGCACCTGGGGAGAATCACCCCGTCCCTACTGTTACTCTATCCACAAACGTGATTTTACATCAGGACTGCTTCTGGACTGACAGGGATTTGGGGGAGGCCATGGCAGCAATTTATGAAAAACAAATAAAAAAGATTTCCATGATAAATGAGTAATACGGCTATTGCTGTCACTTACTCTGTGACACAACAGTAAAACCTGATTTTTCTGTGAGCTGAAATCATCTCAGTTGGGGAGCTAACAAGTCACTAACCTCTAAGACCCCAGTCACTTCCATGAGCGGGATTAGCTCTGCCTTCACACAGTAGGTCAGCTTCTTGGTGAGTTCTCCCAAAAGGGCCCTGTAAACCCAGAACTCCTCAAGCTCCTGCAAAACACAGAGATTCACAGAACGGAAATGTCGTAAGGTATTTCAGAATTCAGTATGTGTGGTAGGGGGCTCAGAAAGGACTCGCCCTTTGGTAAACTTTGGAAGTTGCGTAAAGACAGAGGTGAACAATGACTCCAAGCAAAATTACTATGAGGAAACATGGCAGAAGTGGAGGGATTTGAACAGAACGCTTTTAGGATGAGGACAAAAATAAGTCAACAGGAAGAATTCTAGGGAGGGGGCTTCAGGAGAGAGGGAACACATGTATACCCATGGCCAATTCATATTGATGGCAAAAAACATCACAATACTGTAATTATCCTCCAATTAAAATAAGTAAATATTTTTAAAAAGAGTTCTGTTCACTTTGACCAAAACATCAACAAGATGTGCAAAGCATGTATCATCTAGTTAAATGAATTACCTCACAGAAATGTAACACACAGGAGGAGAATGCCGCAGCTGCAGAGAGAAGGCTTTGTATATATCCTCGAGGCATGTTAAACTTTTCAGACACACTCCAAATGTTGGTCTCTTTGAGCAAAGTATAAAGAATCAAAGACAGGTACAGTCTGTTGACAATGTTCTTGTCCACCTTCTAGAAAGACACAAATAAATTCAGGTATTGGACCTGTTTAAAATGTACATCACATTCAAACTGGACAAAAGGGGATGAGAATGAAGGTGCACACAGCAGGGAGAGGACAGAGTGGTTCTACAGAAATAAATCTAAGTCATAACAAATGTACTTTAGGTTACTTCAAAGTATTATTTTTTCCAAGTCTATAAAAAAAGAGATATGTCAAACTGTTTCCAATTTAAATTTCCTTCTGGAGGGAGTGTAGTGAGTGGAACTGTCCCTCCTCAAAAGATATACTCAATTCCTAACCCTTGGTGCCTCTGAACGTGACCTAATTTGGAAGGGAATCTCTGCAGATGTAATTAGCAAAGGATCGTGAGATGAAACCATCCTGGATATACAGGGGGCCCTTGAGCCCATTAGTCAATGACTGATATCCTTATAAGAGAGAGGACATGAGTGACAGAGAAAGTGGTGTGAAGACAAAAAGAGGCAGACTGTGGTGAGCTGGTGACTACAAGGATTGCTAACAACCACCAAAGGCCACGAGAGAGGCAAGATGGTTCTTCCTCAAGCCTCTAGAAGGAACAACTCTGCCAGCATCTTGATTTTAGACTTCTGGCCTCCTGACCTGTAACAGAATAAAACTCTGTTGTTTTAAGACACCAGGTTTGTGCTAATTTGTGATGGCAGCCTTAGGAAAAGAATATGGGAAGAGAAGGAGTTGGGGAAACATTTACATTTACTGTCGAATTTATAGTGTTGAGTGTTAGTCACTCGGTCGTGTCCAACTCTTTGCGACCCCATGGACTATAGCCCACCAGGCTCCTCTGTCCATGGAATTCTCCAGGCAAGAATGCTGGGGTGGGTTGCCATGCTCTTCTCCAGGGGATCTTCCTGCGGGGTCTCCTGCATTGCAGGCAGATTCTTTTACTGTCTGAGCTGCTGAGCCACCAGGGAAGCCCCAGGTAGTACTTACAGGTTGGGGGTGTACATACACACATATATACATATATATATTATACATATATATATATATATCACACTGTGATTATAAATTAGACAAATGTGTTTATTTAGATAAATATGTTAATAAGCTTGTTTATATTGTAAACTAAGAGTAAATATTAGATCCTATGACTTAAACCTGGTCATGGTAAATAACTAATGTTTCCAGAAGTTAAAACACTGAAAGAGAAAGGCTTCCCGTAGTTGATAATTTCTATTCTGTATATATGCTTTGGCCGGTGGTGCCTAGTGATTATTTTTTGTGTAAAGCATTTCATAGCTAATACCAAGCTAACTCAGAAACTGAGTAACGCATGCTTGAAATCAGAGAGAAAAAAAAAGAATGAACTTTAAAGAGAAAAGGGAGGTTCAAAATACAAAATTATATCCTCTACTATAGTAAAATAATGTTTAAGATGAGAATTTAGAATGTTTGAGAACTTAGATGAGCACACTGAAGGACATAAGAATTTTAGATTCTATATGTTTGATACTAGGTTACTCTTTTAAAAGCTTTAAGCTGAAAAAGCATGATAGTTGAATAACAACTAGGAAAAGATCACTTTTTAATTTCCCAACTTTAGTGCACCTTCATTATTAACTATAAATTGAGTTAATGCAGATTTTTGCTTAGAATGTATTTTCTAAGCCAAGAAAAATGACATAATTATATTACATGGCGAGATAAGTCACTTTATGCCAATTTCAAGATCTTTTACAAGAAATGTTTAAAGAAAAGGTCCTTTGCAATGTAGAGAAATCAAGTAGATTTTAAGCAAATATGTTCTCTAGAAATTTTAAAAAGATAAAGTATTAAAATAGTAAATCATTCATTTGTAATTAAGATAAATCCATGCTCATACTATTTTAAATAATTATAAATTGAACAAATATTTATTGACTGTTTTATAAAATGTAACAAAAATAAATTCTGATTCAAGTTTCAACAGATGCATTATTACAACATGATTTTATAAGTGTTTATTACTTGGTAATGAGCTCCAGATTAGTATGTTTTTTTTTAAAATATATTTTAGAATTTGAAACAAAAGGTTTGTTTTGAGAAATATTTTTATTCAACATTCTGAAGGTCTAAACAATAGACACTTCTGAGGTAAAAGACCCAATCTAAATATTGACAACAGGAATACTGATGTACCATGCACTTATACTTTTATGATACTTCAATACAGGGGACAGCTTCACCATTCAATTCAAGTGTAAGTAAAACATCTTCCATTTTTCAAAATGAAACAGTAATATCTATATAAATTTAAAAGATATACAGGGAAATGGTAAGTAAGATCATTAGGCTTCAATGAAGATTAGATTACCAAAGAAAATGAAAACTGAAAAAAAAAGTGTAATTATTATGAGGTAGAAAATTATGTTAATTAAGGAAATGAATGTGTGTTTGCCAACAAACTATTTTTACTTCTCATACAGTTAGTGGCGCATTCAGCACTTGATTCTTGTTTGTTGACTTAATTTTAAAAGACAAAAATATAAGCTATCACGCAAGAGTACTTGGCTTCCCTGCTTCAACCTACTAAAATGCTTTATGTACTTCAAGTACATTGGTAGTTCTTTGGGACAACGAAAAGCACCAACAAAAACAAAAATCCAAAAACTAGTCTTGTGTTAGAATTCCTGATGCCAAGTGGATGCTTAAGAAAAAGTTTCCAGAAAACTTTTCTGCCATGAACTGAACTTATTTCAGGATTCTTTTCTATAACACTGTGAAAATATTTTACAGTTGTTATAATTTAAACCATCATAAGTAGCCTAAGAAAAACAGATTAATAAGGTTGACCTTTTCCTATGCTAAGAGTCTTAGATGTACACAGCTATTTTAGAAATACAAAGGTACACTGAAAAGGGCCATCACAACCACCCAGAAATAACATTATTTTTAAAATATACCTAAATTTCTGGTTTGCAGATGTTTTGAATAGTAAAGTGGTAATTATATTAAAGACAAAAAAGTGAACCAAAATGATCAAAGCAACAAAGCAGATGAGATGACAGCATTAATTTCTGTTACGTGAACTTACCTATTTAGGAAAGAAAAAAGACTATGGTACGTACCTTCCTAATAGCTTGACCTGATGCTTTCTTCCCAATAAAGTTCTCAGAGACTCCAACCAGAGCAGCAACATTTTGCTCTGCTGGGCTGAGTTGGTTAAACTACACAGAAAAAGAATATAGAGAAAAATTAAACTGTAACTTAAAAAAGTCTGCCATTAACCAAATCTAGTAGTCATATCACATTTTCATCGTTATAAAATCTATGAAAAATAACACAAATTTTACTTACAAGTATTGCATTATAAGTAATACAAATAACACAAGTATTTACTTACACGTATTTTACTTACAAACTTGCAATACTTTTAATGTATTATTAAAATATAACAAACTTGAGTAGAATAAAGACATGGCCACAAATACTGTAACCACGGTCTCTGGTTTTCATGGCCTGTGTTTCATCGGGAGGTGTCTGGGGAGGGAGAGGAGGGAAAGGTTCTGGAAGTAACTGCACTGTTGATACATATGTGTTTGTGTCCATGTGCTCAGTCATGACCAGCTCATAG
>SJYV01003594.1:0-18445 GCA_006410875.1 Neotragus pygmaeus
TATTTTCTGAATGTTGAGTTTTTTAAGCCAGCTTTTTCACTCTCCTCTTTTACCTTCATCGAGAAACTCTTCATCTCTTCACTTTCTGCCATAAGGGTGTGTCATCTGCATATCTGAGGTTATTGGTATTTCTCCTGGCAGTCTTAATTCCAGCTAGTGATTCATCCAGCCCAGCATTTCACATGCTATACCCTGCATACAAGTGAAATGAGCAGGGTGACAATACACAGCCTTGATGTACCCCTTTCCCAGTTTGGAACCAGTCTGTTGTTCCGTGTTCGGTTCTAACTGTTGCTTCTTGACCTGCAAACAGATTTCTCAGGAGGCAGGTAAGGTGGTCTAGTATTCCCATCTCTTTCTGAATTTTCCATAGTTTGTTGTGATCTACACAGTCAACATTCAGAAAACTAAGATCATGGCATCTGGTCCAGTCACTTCATGGCAAGTAGATGGGGAAACAGTGGAAACAATGGCACACTTCATTCTGGGCGGCTCCAAAATCACTGCAGACGGTGACTGCAGCCACGAAATTAGATGTATGCTCCTTGGAAGAAAAGTTATGACCAACCTAGACAGCTTATTAAAAAGCAGAGATATTACTTTGCCAGCAAAGGTCCGTCTAGTCAAAACTTATGTGTTTTTCCAGTAGTCATGTATGGATGTGACAGTTGGACCATAAAAAATGCTGAGCACCGAAGAATTGATGCTTTTGAACTGTGTTGTAGAGAAGACTCTTGAGAGTCCCTTGGATTGCAAGGATATCCAACCAGTCCATCCTAAGGGAGATCAGTCCTGAATATTCATTGGAAGGACTGCTGCTGAAACTCCAATACTTTGGCCACCTGATGCAAAGAGTTGACTCATTTGAAAAGACCCTGATGCTGGGAAAGATTAAAGGCAGGAGGAGAAGTGGACGACAGGATGAGATGGTTGGGTGGCATCACGGACTCAATGGACATGAGTCTGAGTAAACTCCGGGAGTTGGTGATGGACAGGGAGGCCTGGCCTGTTGAAGTCCACTTGTTGGACACAACTGAGCTACTGAACTGAACTGAAGTGAACACAGTCAAAGGCTTTGGTATAGTCAGTAAAGCAGAAGTAAATGTTTTTCTGTAACTCTCTTGCTTTTTCTATGATCCAACTTGCATGGCTCAAATTGCATGTTGGCAATTTGATCTCTGGTTCCTCTGCCTTTTCTAATTCCTGAAGGGACAGCTGTTTAACTGTCCATTTTCCACTTAACATAGTAGCGTGTAAGAATAATAACTGACTTCAATTTGAAATTATGTCCCTGTTCTTTTTGTTTGTTGCAATTCATGTATATATAGGTGTGACGCATGTGCACACACACAGTATTTGGATGTGTGTAATTTTGGACAACAAGCTCTTGTGGTTTAATTTGCATTTCCCTAATGACTAGTGATGTTTAGCATCTGTTTTTCTTCGAAGTAGTATTCAGAAAACATATTCCGATTGTAGATTCTCTGGTTTTGTGTAGTAACTCCATTCTAACAGTTCAGCCCTTTTTTGAATTCATTCTTCTGCACTCTGCCGAGGCAGTTTAGCATCTCTGCTCCTTTTACTATAGGCTGCTTTAAAGATAGGTGTCCTTGCTTTAAAGATCCATCCCACTTGTGTTGTAGAATTGGCTCTGGGAGCTTCCCTGGTGGCTTAGAGGTAAAAATTTTCATGCCAATGTAGGCCCTACGGATTAGATCCCTGGTCCAGGAAGACCCCATATGCCGAGGAGCAGTTAAGCCCGTGTATCACAATTAGAGCTGGTGCTCAAGAGCCCGGGGAGGCAAAACTGCTGAACCCATGTACCACAGCTACCGAGAGCCCGTGCTCTGCAGCAGGAGAAGCCAGCGCAACGAGAGGCCCTCACACCGCAATTGGAGAGTGGCTTCTGCCCTCTGCAACTACACTAAAAGTCTGCATTGCAATGAAGACCTGTTGCTGCTGCTGCTGCTGCTAAGTCGCTTCAGTCATGTCTGACTCTGTGTGACCCCAGAGATGGCAGCCCACCAGGCTCCCCCATCCCTGGGATTCTCCAGGCAAGAACACTGGAGTGGGTTACCATTTCCTTCTCCAGTGCATGAGAGTGAAAAGTGAAAATGAAGTTGCTCAGTCGTGTCTGACTCCTAGCGACCCCATGGACTGCAGCCTACCAGGCTCCTCCGTCCATGGGATTTTCCAGGCAAGAGCACTGGAGTGGGGTGCCATTGCCTTCTCCGGCAATGAAGACCTAGCACAGCTAAAAATATATATAAGAAAAATAATAATTAATAACCTGGCTCTAGATTTCTTTCCCAGGAAGCTCACTAACCTTATATTCTGCTTTCCTGCTTCCACATCTGTAAGATTCACTCTCAAAAGTGTTTTCCCATCCTCTGCTCGTACACTAAAGCCTAAGTTATCTAATTTTCTCTGTGCGTAACATCTTTCCACCCTGACCAGGTTTGGTATATTTCCACTCAGATTGTGCTCAGATTGACCTTATTATTGACCTGGAGGCATTCAGTGGAGGCCTTGCAGATCCCAGAGACTTGCTGTAGCAAGTAAGCTGTAGATGCAAGGATACAGAGACTGTTAGGTGTAAACTGTGAGACAGATGATAAGGTTACTTAATTTCCTATGTTTGTATAACAATACAAGTGTATGCTTGCTGTCCCAGCAAAATTTAGTTTTTTATAATTTTATTTAGTTTTGACTGCACTGGATCTTCTTTGTTGCATGCAGGGTTTCTCTAGTTGTGGCAAGTGGGAGCTACACTCTAGTTGAGTATAGGCTTCTCTTGTGGATCATGGGCTCTAGGTGCTTGGGCTTCAGTAGATGTGGCTCCTGGGCTCTAAAGCACAGGCTCACTAGTTGTGATACATAGGCTTAGTTGCGCCTTGAGATGTGGGATCTTTTGAGACTAAGGATTGAACCTGTGTCACCTTCATTGGCAGGTGGATTCTTTAGGACTGAGCCACCGAGGAAGCTGCCAGCAAAATTATTCCTAGAACTTTGTTTTAATACTGAAAAATGTCATGGTTTTGATTGTAAATTGTATGGTCATCCTAGTGATAGAAAAGAGGGTAAGGAAGTTAATTTCATGATGAGAAGGAAAGTGTAAATTGAAGAAGAGAAAACCAAGGTCAGGTCGGTATAGAAGTATTAGCAAAGAGTCACAAACCCCTGATGATGTGATTCTTAAAACATCACTGGGGCTATTTTTCCAGTGTCTGAGATTCCTAGTATGATAATTTTGTGAGGTTCCTTTCCCTCTCATTTCTACCTCAAACATTTACACTGGGAGGACTGTTTCTCTTATTCGAAGTAGAGAAAGTAAATCTCTCTTCTTAAACAAGAAGTCAATAAAATAAATATGGTCCTACCACAAAGGCTAAACTTGGGGCTATATATTAATATAATAAAGATTTCATCTGTATATAGTTTGCAATGATCTGCCAGAAATTCCTTCCATAGACGTAATTGCCAGATTAATGCCCAGAAGTGAAAGTAAACAGTGCAAGTAAATTGAATAAGAGCTAAGGACTGCAGTGATAACCCCAGGAGGCAGACACTTCAGAGTTTTACTATCTCATTTTCTAAATTAAGCTTATTACATGATGGAGTGGAATGGCAGAACACTGTTCTATAAATAGGAAAATACTATAAGAATATTTAATTCTTGAGCTTGATGTAATATAAAGATTACAAGTGACATTGCAGAAATGTATTCATACAGTGTCCTTGTCATGTTGGTTGTAGTCTTTAATTCTTATTTATTTTAAAATAATTTTTTTTATTTATTTATTGACTGTACTGGGTCTTCATTTCTGCACGGGCTTTTCTCTAGTTGTAGTGAGTGAGGGCTACTCTAGCTGTGGTGCGAGGACTTCTAATTGAGGTAGCCTTTCTTGTTGTGGAGCACGGGCTCTAAAGTGTTCTGCCTTCAGGAGTTTCCGCACAAGGTCGCAGTGGTTGTGGCTCCTGGTCTCTAGAGCACAGGCTGACTAGTTGAGTCCCACGGGCTTAGTTGCTCTGCCGCATGTAGGATCTTCAAGGACCAAGGATCAAACCTGTGTCTCCTGCACTGGCAGGCAGGTTCTTTACCACTGAGTCATCAAGGATGCCCTGATTCTTATTGTGACTCTTACTTTGATTCAGCGAAGCTACTATCTTTTCTTCAAAATGTACACTGTGGAAAGAATAGACATATCTTGACATGTCTTTTCTTTTAGAGGATCATAATTTACTGAGCAAAAAAAGGCTATGAAAAAATTGAGCAGACAGTAATTTTGTTTAGGAGAAAGCTCTGCAGAGGAGGTTTTATCTTTTATATGCTTCCCACATCCCCTTCGGAGGGCTAATGCTATGCCAAGAGCCCCAGGCCTAGCAAAGCAACTCTGGCTTTTTTCTTAAGCTTAAGTGGCCATGTTTTTAACCACTCAATCTTGTCATACAGACTCCAGCTGATTGTGCTACAGAAGTGAGCCTCTGACTGAATGCCACTTTATAGAGCAGCTATCAGTCTATTAGGTGGCTTGGCCTGAAAACTTTTCTTGATAGGAATGATAATGCTTGGACCAATTACAGTTGGAGGTTATGTGGGAGAGGTACTAAATGTGTGTTATATTGTTAAGAGAAATACACAATGAGACAGAAATTGAGTTACTAGGGATAGGTTAAACATTCATAGAGACTGATGAACTTCTGATCCTGAGAAGAGAACCATATTGGTGGCTGACTCAGTAGAGTTGTATAAGTTCTTGAACAACTTTTTGGTTCCCAAACTACATTCCAAAAATAAGACCTAGCTAGACTGCAGTTACTGATCACTGCCTAATAACTGAATTGAGGTTCCAGGGTTCCTAATTTCTACAAGTATTATTATACTATTCATACTCCTCCCTCCTACCCTATTTTTTAAAAAATCAAGTTATAATTTACCTGTAGTAAAGTGCACAGTTCAGTCACTATTCTACAAAAACTTTGCTCCAATATAATTCTGTTCCTTCTCCCCTCCTTTGTGCTATTTTTTTGTCATAGAAATATCTTTATATATTATAGACCCTCAATATAGTTTGTATTATTGCTTTATCCAGTTGTATTTTGAATCATACAGGAGAAGGAAAGAATTAGAAACAAAAATATATTTGTACAGTATCTTATATTTACCTATATAATTACCTTTACTGGTCTTTAATTCTTCAAGTTACTAGTTCTGCACTGCCTAATCACTGCAGTACTGAATTGGTCTGAAAGAGAATGAGAGGGAATGGAAGGAAGGAAGAGGAGGACAAAATAGAAGTGGAGAGAAGAGAGGTAGAGATTTTGCTGTGCAGAAAATGGAAAAGATTCTCTCTTATGCAGTTAATACTTGGAAGATTCTTCTCTGTATCAGGAAATACACTAAGCACTGGCTATTCAATTGTAGACACACACTAGTAAATAGATATAGGCCCTGACCTGCAGGCTAATGGGGAAGGAAGAGAATAAAAAGGGAAGTCTTACCAGTCCACCAAACTACACATTAAATTTTATGTTGTGTATGGTATGGGCCCATCTGAGGTAGTGTTTAGAAAAGACCTCTTTGTGGATATGATATTTAAACTGAGACCTGAAGGATAAGGAGCCAGCTTGGCGGTAGTGATGGGCCAGGGAAGTGAAGAGGGAAGAGGGAATAGGGATCAGGACATTCTAGACAGAGGAGCAGTATTTGCAGAGGCTCTAAGACAGGGATGAACTTGATGTGTGTGAAGACAGATGGTCAGAGAGGGGACTTCCCCGGTGGTCCAGTGGCTAAGACTCCGTGCTCCCAATGCAGGGCGCCCTGGTTCGATCTCTGATCAGGGAACTAGATCCCACATGCCACAACAAAGATCAAAGATCCTTTGTGCCACAACTAAGACCCTGAACAGCTAAATAAATAAATATTAAAAGGAAGCTAGTAAGCTGACTGTGCTTGAGGCATAGTGAGTGAAGTGGGAGTAAGAAAGAAAAAATAGGCAGGGCCTTGATTATGTAGCACCTTGTATGTGATCCCAAGGAGTTCTGACATTACTTGAAGCATAAGGGAAAGCCATTAAAGCAGAGGTAATAAACTGAAGGTCTCTAGTCTCTGTCTCAAGACATGTCTTGTACCCAGCACAGTGTATTGCCAACACTTATTCTTTAGAATTTTTCATTTATTTATTTTTTATGGCTGCTCTGGGTCGTTGTTACTGCTCTTGGGCTTTTCCCTAGTTGTGGTGAGCACGAGCTCCTCTCTAGTTGAGGAGTGCAGGCTTCTCATTGTGGTGCCTTCCCTTGTTGCAGAGCACAGGCTCTAGGGCGCTCACAGGCTCAGTAGTTGCAGTGCATGGCCTTAGCTTCCCCAAGGCACGTGGAATCTTCCTGGACCAGAGATTGAACCCATATCCCCTGCCTTGGCAGGCAGATTCTTAACTACTGGACCACCAGGGAAGTCTGCCAACACTTAACTTTAATTTCAAAGTAGGATGATTTCATATACATGGTTAGATTTGCAGCTCCTCTTTAAAAAAAAAAAAAAACTTGAAGACCTCCCTATACTAAACCCCAAGTGTTTGCTGAAGGTTCAGTATCATCCAATGTTGGGATTTTGCTGACAAGTATAATAAAGAAGTCAGAGGGNCATAACTTTTCTTCCAAGGAGTAAGCGTCTTTTAATTTCATGGCTGCAGTCACCATCTGCGGTGATTTTGGAGCCCCTCAAAATAAAGTCAGCCACTGTTTCCCCATCTATTGATCTTCGTGAGTTTTGTGAGTGGTCCCTTCAATTTGTTTTCCTTTTAGTTTGGATTCTAGGAACATTCACTTTAATATCTAGTTATTTTTTTTAAAAAAACATGTAATTGCACCTCATTAATATCCAACTTTCCCCAAACCTCTATTATAGACACAGTCTTTGTGTCTTATGATATTGTGGGAAATTAAGGGATGGGCACAGAATCTAAGTATGCTTTTCTGTGCCTATTGCTACTGGCATAAGCAACACATCTAGTGAGTTCTCAGAGGTCATCAGCAGCAAAATAAGCAGGGTTCCTTTGTGGAGCTACTCCAGAAGAATGTTAAATTTTGGTTAATCTGCAGAAATCCTGGGGCAAGCACTATACTTCTCACACCAGTGGTTAGTGGGATGATGCTAAAATATTACTGAAAAGTCATTTTCAGAAATCTAGAGAAGTTAGAGACACCCAGGTGACTGATATCTGGGGTACAGAAAAAAGACTTTGGGGTGGAAACTAGGGAGAATGGACTAGTTATCTTCAACCAGGACAGCTAGAGTGGGAGCAGAAAGGAGGTAAGAGATATAGGATGTTTAGAAAAGCAAAGGAAGCAGAATTAGGCACATAGTTGCCCATTGTCTTTCTTTTTTTTTTCATTTATTAAATAAAGCTATTCAAAATCTAATATGCAGAGCTTTTGTTTTTACATGACAGAGTGATTAAAGATTCTGGTGTAGTGTATCTTTTGTGTGTGTGGGGGGGGGGATTTTCCCTATTATCATTTGTGTTTTTCCTTCACTGGAAATGTATAGGGATTTAGGTGATTTAGCTGATTGTCTTTGTGGGAGTCGGTATTGTGGTTAAGTGCACAGACTGAGCTAGCTGGCTGAGTTGAATCTCAGCTCTACAACTCAGCTCACCACTTCTTGGCTTGGTGACCTTGGCTTCTGGCTTAACACTTTCTAAGTACTTACTCTTTAAAACTGGGGATAATAATAGTACCTGTCTCATAAAGTTGCTATGAGGATCAAAAGAGTCAATATACAAAACAAAGTATTTAGGACATGGCCTGGCACCTAGTAAGCAAGATCTAAGTGTTAGCCATTGTATTTACTATTGGCTACAGTATTCAGACAATATATTCCTTGCAGGCAATCCTTATAATGTGTTATTAGGGAATACTCTAGTTAATGATATATATGCATAAATTAAAAACCAAGCAAACCTGTCCAATATGGTAGCCACTAGCTAGTTGTGAGCATTTAAACAAATTAAAATTAACAAAATTAAAAATTCAGTTCCTCTGTTACACTAGCTACATCTCAAGCACACAATAGCCACATGTGGCTATTTATGAAATTGGAGAGTGCGATACAGAGCATTTCTGTCATTGCAAAATGTGCTGTTAGAGCTGGTAGATAGTGAAACCTCCCTCCCATTCCCACAATCCCTCCACCCAGGGGCCATCCCTGTTACAGATTTCTTGCACAACTTTTCATGGCTCAGACACAACTTTTTAACACAAATATAATTTGCACTGTCCTGTGACTTTTTTGTATTTGTAAAATACATTAACTGTACTGATTTTTTACAGATATATAATTGACATGGCATTTCTTAGTTGTAAGTGTACACTGTAATGCTTTAATATATTCCTACTATATTGCAAAACAATTACCACAGTAAGTTTAGTATGTCAGCTCCCTGCATTTAATCATAGATTTAGAGCATCTGATATTTAGCTTAGGAAGCAACTGTGACAACTTGAAAACACAATTCAAATATAAGGAATACACATTTTAATATGTTCGGGAGCAGGTGTAAGAATGGTCTACTTCAATTTTCTTTCTTGTGTGGCACATGCTACCTACACTGCTCTGAGTTACAGGAGTTGAAGTGATCATCTTCCATCAGCATGCCCTGTAATCTTGCAGCGCGCATCCCCTAACGACAGAGATCTTTTGCGCTGTGGGCAAACCTCGTGTAAATCCTGGAGGATCACTGTAAAGACGTCTCCTAACGGGTCGGGAGGATCGCCCCCGGCCACTTGGTTGCTGAGAACACAACCCGAAGGTCGGCTCGCGCAGCGCCCCCTCTAGCCGCAGGAGCTTGGATCCAGCCGTCCGCCGGCCCGCGGAGGGCGGCGCCCCCTGTCGTCCGGTCGAGGAGGCGGCGCCCGCTGCCGGGAGGCCGGGAACATGGCGGGGCAGCCCGCGGCCGCGGCCACACCGCCGCCCAACCGGGACGGAGCAGCGCCCAACGTGGTGGCGCGGATCTCGCAGTGGGCCGACGACCACCTGCCCCTCGTCCGGGTACTGCGGGCCGGGCGGTGGTGGGCGCGGGCCGCGCAGCGCCAGGCTGAAGGAGACGCGTCCTGGGGGAGGCCGGGGCAGCGTGTGCGGGGCGGCGGAGGCGCGCGGCCTGGCGGGGCTGCCTTGACTGTGCTGAGCCCCGGGGTGCCTACAGGGGAAGCTGCAGCCCAG
Organism: Neotragus pygmaeus; assembly: GCA_006410875.1. Taxonomy (NCBI): domain Eukaryota; kingdom Metazoa; phylum Chordata; class Mammalia; order Artiodactyla; family Bovidae; genus Neotragus; species Neotragus pygmaeus. Next base: position 9,221 of record SJYV01003594.1, read on the forward strand.
CGCTGGGCGCCCGCGGGGCCATTGGAGCAGTTGGGGAGGGGCGGGCAGTTTGAGAAAGGAGGGGCATCGCAGGCGGCCAGGGGAGAGAAGATTGTGACTAAGCCCTGATGGTGATTTCTTTCTTTGTAACAAAGAAAGGGGCTGCCTGCTTCGTGGATGGTGTGGAACTTGCTGAAATGGAGGAGTTGGGATAAATGATTTGTTGGGGGAAATCTACAGAGCTTTTTGCAAGGTGAAATTGAAGATGCCTATTAGACTTCTAATGGAGATGTGTGGTCATTAGACTTCCCAACGTAGCTTAGGTGTTCTAGGCAACTGGATACAGGAGTCGTCTTGAAGGGAGATCAGAACGGGAATCTGGGAGTGGGCTGCATAATACCTTAAGTATTTAAAGTGTAAATAAACCTTATAGTATTTTAGTAGTAGTATAGAAAACTTCTAGTATTCAAAGCTTGGATGACTTCGAGCGAGTCAGAAAAGCTCCTGAAAAAGCTCTAGGACTGAGACCTGAGGGCCTCTCTAACATGTAGAATTTGGAGAGTGAAAAGGAGATCAGCAAAGACTCGGAGGGAACAGACAGAGGGGAAGAGGAATATCAGGAAAACCAAGTGTGCTAGAAGCCAAGTGAAGAGAATGTTTTCAGATGGAAGAATTCTGCTGGGAAATTGAGTAGGCTCCTTAGGTTTGCAGATACTTTGCAGCCAAAGTGCCAGGACCATGTCTGTTTTCACTCACCAGAACTGCAGCTCAGTGCTCACCTGCAGCTCAGTCCCGAGAACAGTGTCTGCCACTTAGTGCTACATAAATATGTTTAACATTAGTGAATTGTATACATATATGTGTGTATATGTGTACACAGAAACACGGATGTTAATTGACAAGGCCTTGGTTCTTCCAGTTAAGCAGGAAGAGATGCATTGGTTAATTTCAAATAAAAAAATAACCTCATCAGGATTGGAAGAGGAAACAGTATTTAAATTAGTGCATGGATGTTTTATTCCAAATAATACAATAACAGAATGTACTCTTGTATATATTTTCATCTCTTACATGCTTAGTTGTATTTATTGAAGGAAAACACCTTAGATTACCACTGTTGGTGAGGGAGTTGCAGGATCCTTATTAATTAAACTCCTTTAGATCAATTTCAGTTTAAATGAAACACTTTAAAAACGTTGCTATGATTTCCCTGTTTGCCGCATCTGTTTCCCAAGTGCTGTGTTTTATTAATAAAGTTTTCTACTAAATACTTTAATTCCACCTGCAGACTTAGGGTTATGGAGTTCCTATGGGCCTTGCACAAAAAGTATTCATATTAGACTGATTCATTCAAGGGACTCATGGTTAAAGCAATACAATCAATAGAAAACCGTACAGTATTTTATATATATAATTACTGTGTGTACCAGATTGTCTGGGAGAAAAAGGGGAAGATTAATGGGCTGGTGGGCAGTTGGTTTTTTTGGAAGTGGGCCTTTAGTTGAAGGATATGCCTTATTTGAGAAGTTAGGTATAAGGGATGACTTTTTTTCCTGCCTTCTATTTTGTACTTTCAGTATTGTGAATAATAATTAGAATTAATCATAAAATCTCTTTCTAAAGAACATCAGCACTGTAATGGCCATAACTGGAGTAATGTTACTTCTAAGAAGTGTTCGACTGGTAAGTTAAAAAATTAAGACATTATGATAAGCACTAGACGGTTAATTTCTCTCACTTCAGATGATTTTTATCTCATCATGGGTGTCATTTTGTTGTTCGTATTAGAAGCTTTTAAATAACATTTTAGAACAGTGAACGTACTTTAAAATGTTGGTTTAAAAGTAACACATCCACAAGGTTTTATGGAAAGAATTACACAACCTTCTTTCCATAATGACTTTTCTTCATGCTTGAAATAAATAATCACTAAATTTGCATTTCAGATGTTGAAGAATATCTCAAAAATGTTTTCTGTAGTGGTTTTAGGTTTAAATTGAAATTGAATTATGTCCCTTTGAACTAAATAATTTATGCTTATTTAGTGTGTTGTTTTGCCCTTTCAAAAGTATTTTAATAATAGACATTTGGAAATTTATTTGATAATTCAGGATTTACAAGTACTTTTTAATATACCTGATTGTTGTCATAGGATGTCATTTCAGTGTCATGTTATGAACTGGAATAGATGTATTGCTTCTGTATATATTTATTTCCTATACTTATCTCTATACTGTTTTGTATTATCATTGACTACACTTTGTTACCATACTACATTTTTTTACAACTGTTGCCTTTACACCCAGACTCCAATTTTAGAACTTTTGTCTTTTTTTCCTTCTTTTTTTTTTTTTAATGCCTTGAACTCACTTTTTTAAAGCTGAGATGTAATTGTCCTACAGCTCTGCCTAGGGTTAAGGTGTCCAGTATAATGATTTGACTTACATACCTCAGGAAAGGATTACCACAGTACGTTCAGTGAACATCCATCATCTCATATAGATACAAAACTAAATAAATAGAAAACAATTTTTTTCCTTGTGATGAGAACTCTTAGGATTTACTTTCATGTATAACAACTTTCATGTATAACATACAGTATTGATAATTATATTACTCATGTTGTACATCACACCCCTAGTATTTATTTATCTCATAACTGGAAGTTTGTACTTTCCAAGTTCTCCCTCCTTCCTCTCCTACCTCTCATAAATGCAAATCTGATCTGTTTTTTTATGAGTTTGTTTTTGAAGTAAAATTGACCTATAACACTATGTTACTTCTTGTTACACAACATAGTGATTTGATGTTTTTATACATTTCAAAATGATCACAAGTCTGTCACTCTACAGACATTCTGCAAAATTACTGACTGTATTCCCCATGCTGTACGCTTCCTACCTGTGACTCACTTATTTTATAACTAGTCCCATAAAGACTTTGTCGTATACTTGCTAAGAGCAGGAATACTTTCTTCCATAATCACATTAATATTTTTACATCTAATAAATTTAACATTTTGTAGTAATTTCTGAAATCCAGTTAACATTCATATTTATCTCCTGAACGTATCGTATCCTTTGTAGCTGTTTTTTCTCCCAGTCTGAGTTTCATTCAAGGATCGTGCACTGTATTTAGTTGTCATGTCTCGTTGGTCTCCTTCAATCTAGACTTTTACGCCCACTTTAATTTTTGTCTCTCACGACACTGTGATTTTGAAGAGGCCACGTTAGTCTTAGAGAATCTCCCACAGCCTGGATTTGTGTTTACTCTGTAGATTTAGTGCGAACAAGAAGGTGATGGAGTATGCTGCTTCCTGTAGTTCTGCATTAGGAGACTGACAGTGTCTGTCCTAGAACAGTATCATATCTAACAGAATTAATAACCTCTTAGCATCATCTAATATCCGGACAGTATTCAGAATTTTTTGATTGTTTCAATGGTGTCTTTAGGAAAAAAAAAGGTGATCTGTTTATAGCAGGATTCTAGTGGTCCATATATTGTATTTGTTTGTTATATCTGTCTCATTTATTTTATAACAGTCTATACCCCCACTCCCAGTTTTTTCCCCCCGTAAGCCCTTTATTTTTTAGAATAACCAAGTCATTTATCCCATTATTAATGTTCCACATTCTGTATTTGTCGGCTATAATGTTTTTCTTCTTTGGAAAATAATTTTTTTAATGTTTACACCAACTTTACTGTCTTAGGAAGTTGGTTACTAATTTATCCTTCTGCCTGTTATGAGGCTCTCACTCAGCCATGCTTATAAATTAAGCTTGTTTCTATAGTACTGTTAATATGAAAGACACAGGTATAAAATGTTGAGTAACTCCAAGGTGTTAGGTATTTAAATGAATTCCTAATGTTGGCCTATTTGGAGGGGCATTTTTCTCCTATGAAATTGAAAAATAAGGGAAAAAAAACTTGTTGATTAGTAGTCTAACTTAAATTGCCTCAATTTTGGCTAGGTTCTCCCAGCAGTTACTGCTGTTGCTGTTTAGCTGCTAAATTCTGTCCAACCGTTTGTGACCCCATGGACTGTAGCCTGCAAGGCTCCTGTGTCTGTGGCATTTCCCAGGCAAGAATACTGGAGTGGGTTGCCATTTCCTTCTCCATCTCCCAGAGTAACTGTATGAATAAATAGTACATTTATAGAATGAGATAGTAATTTAACCAGTAAGATAGTAAGTTTCACCAAATTTTGTAGTGCCAGACACAGCTGTATACTCACTGTTTCTTGATAAATTGTGTCACATTTTAAGGATGTAAGCTTTTTTAAAAGTGAGGAATCTGTTTANATTTTTAATAGTTTTTTTCCTGTTCAGTTCAGTTCAGTCGCTCAGTCGTGTCTGACTCTTTGTGACCCCATGAATCGCAGCATGCCAGGCCTCGCTGTCCATCACCAACTCCCGGAGTTCACCGAAACTCACGTCCATTGGGTTGGTGATGCCATCCAGGCATCTCATCCTCTGTCATCCCCTTCTCCTCCTGCCCCCAATCCCTCCAAGCATCAGAGTCTTTTCCAGTGAGTCAACTCTTTGCATGAGGTGGCCAAAGTATTGGAGTTTCAGCTTTAGCATCAGTCCTTCCAAAGAACACCTAGGACTGATCTCCTTTAGAATGGACTGATTGGATCTTCTTGCAGTCAAAGGGACTCTCGAGTCTTCTCCAACACCATAGTTCAAAAGCATCAGTTCTACGGCGCTCAGCTTTCTTCATAGTCCAACTCTCACATCCATACATGACCACTGGAAAAACCATAGCCTTGACTAGATGGACTTTTGTGTGATTAGAAAAGAAGCTTGAGATGATTTCAGTTTTTTTGTATTTACCAAGGCTAGATTTATGGCTCAGGATGTGATCTATCCTCGAGAATGTTCCATGTGCACTTGAGAAAAAGGTGAAACTCATTGTTTTAGGGTGAATTGTCCTGTAGATATCAATTAGGTCTAACTGGTCCATTATATCATTTAAAGTTTGTGTTTCCTTGCTAATTTTCTGTTTAGTTGATCTATCTGTAGGTGTGAGTGGGGTATTAAAGTCTCCCACTATTATTGTGTTACTGTTAATTTCCCCTTTCATACTTGTTAGCATTTGCCTTACATTCTGTAGTACTCTTATGTTGGGTGCATATATATTTATAATTGTTATATCTTTTTCTTGGATTGGTCCTTTAATCATTATGTAGTGTCCTTCTTTGTCTCTTTTCACAGCCTTTATTTCAAAGTCTATTTTATCAGATACGAGTATCGCTACACCTGCTTTCTTTTGGTTTCCATTTGCATGAAATATCTTTTTCCAGCCCTTCACTTTCAGTCTGTATGTGTCCCTTGTTTTGAGGTGGGTCTCTTGTAGACAACATATATAGGTGTCTTGTTTTTGTATCCATTCAGCCAGTCTTTGTCTTTTGGTTGGGGCATTCAACCTATTTACACCTAAGGTAATTATTGATAAGTATGATCCCATTGCCATTTACTTTGTTGTTTTGGGTTTGAGATTATAAACATTTTCTCTGTTTCCTGTCTAGAGAAGATCCTTTAGCATTTATTGAAGAGCTGGTTTGGTGGTGCTGAATTCTCTGAGCTTTTGTTTGTCTCTAAAACTTTTGATTTTTCCTTCATATTTGAATGAGATCCTTGCTGGGTACAGTAATCTGGGCTGTAGGTATGGAGGCTTTTGGATGAGCTCTTGTCAATTAATGTTCCCTGGAGTCAGGAGTTTTCTGGTGTTCTCAAGTTTTGGATTTAAACCTCCTGCCTCTGGCTTTCAGTCTTATTCTTACAGTAGCCTCAAGACTTCTCAATCAATACAGCACTGATGAGAAAACATCTAGGTTAATGCTGAAAAGATTCTCCACAACAAAAAAATGGGCAACAAAAACAATGAAAAATTGTCCTAAGGGCTATGAAGAAAAGGATCAGGGTGTAGGACGAGCATTACTGGAGCTTGTATGAAGAGGGAATCCACATATATGGTGGCCAGAGAAGGCCTTATCAGAGGCCTGGAGAATGGGAAGGAGCTGGCTAGGAAGAACATGCATGGGGATGAGCCCGGCTCTTTTGGTAAGGCACGTGAAGGCTCATGTGGCTGGAGCAGAGGGAAGAAGGGGACGAGAGACACCAAAGAGGTTGGAGACTTGGGCAGAGTCCAGAGCTTGCTGTTGCAATTTCCTTTTCTCCCTGCTTCTCAGTAAGACCACAGCCACACAGACCTTCCTGCTGCTTCCATGTGTTCTCATGCCCTGGGCATAGATCTTTTCCAAGTGCCTGAGCATCTGAGAGTCTTTTTGTTTGTTTTTTTCTCTTTTTCTTTACTATGTGGCATGTGTCATCTTAGTTCCTCGACCAGGGATTGAACCTATAACCCCTCCACTGCAAGCGTGGAGTCTTAACCACTGGACCACCAGGGAAGTCCCAATCTGTGGGTTCTTTAGGATCTAGCTCAAACGTCAGCTCTTTTGTGAAGCTCTCCTTAACTCCCAAACAGAGCTGGCCTCTTTCTTTCCTATGCCCCAAGCAATTTATACATGCTGCAATTACAGTACTAAAACACATTTTCCTGTAATTATGTATCTAGGTTTATATCCTTCTATTGAACTATGAGCCCCTAGTGGGCAGGGAACTTTTCTTATCTAATTATTCACAGTCCCTAGAAAAATAATTTTTAGCCAACAGAGACTTGGCAAAATTGTCAAATGATTTAATTGAGTCATATTTAAAGATGTCCTTAATATTATTTTAATGTTTCAAAGAAAGTCCTTATTTCTTTACCCTGAGATGAATGAATATCCCTCTCTAATTGACGTATGGCTATAAAGGAATAAGATTGATTTTTTTTCCCTCAAGCACACCTGACATGATTGATTTTATCTCTTAACAAATCAAGCAGGACTTACACAATTTGAATGACTGTTGTTCCCTAAAGAAAGATTACTTGGGATGTTTATTTGTTGGCCATTTCAGCTCTAAGCATGGTTTATTCTACTCAGTTGTTGTACTAATGCAGTAGTAATTTAAATCTCTCCTGTCAGAAACAGTGATGATTTTTTAGTGCCTAGACAACAAGGCCATCACTTCTGATTGTCCAGGTGGTACACTGCACAACTCCAGGGTTGGTATTCACTGGGTGTTTGTCCTGAAAGGTGTGCAATGCCTCAGCACTCTGATTGCTATATATACATATTATTATTAGTGTATTATTAGTATATACATCAAATAGTAATGTTTATCAACTTGGTACAATAAAATTTTTAAAGCTAAAAGGAAACTTACTTCCCCTACTTATTTTAATATTTTCTATAGAAGTTAAAGGCCATGTATGCAGCCATCTCCCTAACAGTTGATGGAACTAAAGATAGAAAAATAGATTCTTTGCTACCCAGTCCACAACTTTGTGTATGGAGTTGCAAAAATTAAAGAAACAGACACACTGACAGATGCTAACCAGTACAAATATAATGATAGTGTTAATACTTTTTGTAACTGACATAAATTGTTCATTAAAAAAAAAATTTATTTATTTGGCTATATCAAGTCTTAGTTGCAGTCCATGCGGACTCTAGTTGAGGCATGCAGGTTTAGTTTGTCCCACTTAGTCATGTGGGATCTTAGTTCCCTGACCAGGGATCGAACCCGTGTCCCATGCATTGCAAGGCAGATTCTTAGCAGAGAAGTCCCCGAATTGTGCATGTTAAAGAGATGAATTTGCATTTACATTGGTTAAACCTGTTTACCTTTAAAACAGTTATAGAATCTAGAAGTTGCTTTCCAAGCACTATTTTGAATGACATAATAAGATGTTAGAGCATAATCTTGTTCATTTAAGAATAGCTATTAATTGAAAGCTCCTTATGTTCCTTTCACTGTTTTTACTACCTGGTCTATAGAATAGAGATGGACTTTTGATTTTATTATAAGGAGGGCTAAGATTCAGGCCCCCCAGATTGAGGCCATTCTAACCAAATGGTTCGGCTCAGATAACTACATCAGAATAGAGTTTGTGTGGTGTAATCGAACGTGTTTGGTGTAGAGAGCTTGTGTTCTGTTTCCAGTTCAGCCAATGGTTTCCACCACTATCAAACAAGAGAATCATAGCATTTCCAGGACTCCTTCCTCATGACTATTCTGTGATATCCTTGCTTTCCATGATCTTATCTTTGGTGTATATTATGAGGCAGACACACACAGAGCTGAAAATTTTTATGAAGTGAAACTCTTAGAATACTTCATTTCTTCAGTAGATGGTTACTGAACACCTGCTCTTTTGCTGCGGTTTCAGTATGCAGTGGCAAACAATGGATGTGAGCCTATGGTAGTCAGAAAACCTGCAGTCTAGTGATATTATTTCAAAGCTTCTCCTAATCCAAATGGTAAAAAATAATCTTTTTGATATATGTGATATACCTATCTCATGAAATTGTCCACTGTCATGAATCCAATTATAATATTTATTTATTCAGTCATTTATTATTTCTGTTGTGAGTTTGTAGAATCTGAGTTCCCAGACCAGAGACTGAACCCGGGCTTCCATAATGAAAGTGCAGAATCCTAGCCACTAAACCACCAGGGAACTTCCTGATTTTTAATATTCCATAAATCTAGGGGATGAATCAGTTGTTTTGGGATCAAGTACTATCTTTCTAAAAACCTTAGGAATATTAAGCTGTGAAGTTTCCTACCCATCTGATAGAACATAAATGTAACAAAGTCCATAGTGTGGTGTACGTCAGTATTCACCTTATGTCTGCAGTTTTCTCCAGGTGCCCATGGTCTTTCCCTTACTTGACATGCTCACTTCCTATTCCTCCCTGTGCCTCTTTCTGTTCATTCTGCAAAACCTAAGCCGTACACTTTTCATGGAGTGCTGTTGGGCTCCTCCACTGGAGCCCGTTTTGTTGTACCCTTATAATCCTTGGCATTGTGTCACCCTATCCAGTATGAATTAGGCTTTTTAAAAGTATATATGTAAAAGATTTATTTAAGAGCTGGAAAGACAGGGATTCACACAAAGCTAAAATTAGAAATCATAAATATTAAAAGTAACCTCTCCTTTTTTAAGAAAACATCAACTGTTTGGGCAAAAATATTTGATGGATATAACTTACCTTATTCAGTAGATTAGTTTCTGGAAAATACACTGTCTAGTCAAGGCTATGGTTTTTCCTGGGGTCATGTATGGATGTGAGAGTTGGACTGTGAAGAAGGCTGGGCGCCGAAGAATTGATGCTTTTGAACTGTGGTGTTG
>SJYV01003594.1:18545-57812 GCA_006410875.1 Neotragus pygmaeus
GGGTGTTAGCTGAGATGGTTGAAGCCTGGAGCTGTCCCTGGCCATCCTCCACCCCCACCAGCCTATAGAGGACGCTCATGTGTAGTAGGAGAGAATACAATCAAAACTTTGGAAAAAAGCAGAGAAAGAGTAGGAACAAAAGTGAGAATGAGCTTAATGATGACTGAACTCCGGGATCCAGTCATTACTGCAGCCCTTATCCTTTCTCCTGTCCTAAGTTAGGAGTTAGCACATTGCCTTTTGCCCTCCAGCTAATTTGAATTGGGATTTTAATCTAAAAGTCTTCATCATTACAGGGAGCAGATCTGTGACAGCTACTGCTCTGTATTTCAGGAGTACTATCTATATTCCAGCTAAGACTTCAGCAACGCCTGGTACATGGCAAGTGCTTCAGACATAAGTGTTGAAAGCTCAATAGGTCCTCCTTGATAATTGTTAAGCTCTTCGGTCATCCTCTTGATTTCCTGGTGCATGTATTAAAATGGAGAGAAAATTCATCTCCTTCACTCTCTTGTTTCATGCTGGTAACTTAAAGATTTGATTTGAACCTCTCAAACACAGCTATTTTTGCAACTGAAAGCATGATTTTTTTGCACAGCTAGAGAAAGCTATTTCCAACACAGATTTCTAGTTCAGTTTTCTAAGAACTCTATAAGATTTGCACCACAGCGGGCCCACCGCAAGGGACATCAATCATCTCCCGTTTATCGGGTACCTTTTACAGGATTTTCTGTGATCCTGGTGTCAGTGCGCACTCTGTATCAAGGCAGAGGTGATATGGAGGAGTCTGGCAGCTATTTAGAAGGGAGGCCAGGCAGTGCCGTGCCAGTATAATTAATGAGAGTCATCGCTCTGAAAGCCAGAGGAGAGTGGGGGTTGGGAAGGATGTCTTTCACCAGTCAATGGCATTTAAGAAAAATCGGTGCTTTCATAGCCCTTTTACTGCTGTGAGGAGGTTAAGTCAAAGGACTGCTGTAAAGGGCTTTCTGAAACTCCCTGCGAGGATGGAGGTCCCTGTATATGGGGAAGCAGGGAGAATTCAACCCCAGATTTTTCAGCAAGGCTGATTTGAACCTTGAATTGAGCTCCCAGCAGGAGTTCCTTATGCTTGGAAATCCTTACTAAAAGATTATAGCTTACGTGACCAAGAGACCAGTCAAAAAAGGTACTTTTTATACGTTTTACCTGCTCAAAGAAGTGTTAACCTAGGTCCCATTTTCTCCAATTCCCTTGTAACCAGTGAAGGAAGAATGGGGTGTTATTTGGTTTGTTTTCCTATGGACTGTTCAGTAACCATGGAAGGGTTTGTGTAACCTAGAGAGGCTGTTTACTACCCCCTGTCTAATCCCTTTGTTATTGTTCTCCTTGATTGTCGCAAGCAGGGAAAAATAGTTCTGTCCTGCTTCTAAAAACTTAGTATAACAAGCACATTTTCTTAGTTTTAGTTAGTAATTTTTCTCTGATTAATGGTGAAAGAAAGACTCAGAGAGAGAAGCTACATTAAAAGATTTATGGATATATACACTTAAGACCATGATGAAGTATGATTCACACCAACTTCAGAATGATTGCCTTTGAGGAGAAGGGAGGGAGAAGGGCCAGGAGATGGGGTTTTAGCTGTATCTGGAATGCTTTATTTAAAAAATGAAGGGATGAGGGAATGAGAGTATGATTTAGGTTGTTTGCCTTATTTTTGGTAGCTTTGAAATATTGTATAATTTTTTAAAAAATGTAATGTTCTCAAAATTATGGTAATTGATTAAAACTATCAAAATAAAGGATGCATAGCAAACAAGCGCCCTTGTTATGAACATTTTTATGCATTTATTTCACCATTTGTCTTTTTCCTATCTGAAAAATTGCAGATGCACACACAGTAGGTTGGGGGGACATGGATAACTTCTAGGGCTGTGTGAGGGGTTGTCTTGAATATCTTTCTCCCCCTTTCTTTTTCTTGGGGGAGGGTGCTTCCTAATCACCAGGGAGATTAACAGTCAAACAACTCTCCAAAAAATAACCTAGGGTGGGGGGATCTGCTTAATTTCTCCTAAGCTGGGAATTTGCAGCTGGGCTAGAAAATTTGGGACAGTGTCTTTCTATGGAGCCAAAGGACCGTCTACATCTTTTCCCAAACTGATTTCTTCCTGTTACTCTCGGCAGGAAAAAAATGCAAGTAACTAACTATTCAGGTGGCTTTTTCCTTTTTTCTGAGACTCCAGGATCGCCTTCTGGGATAAAGTTTCTTCTTGCCCATGGTGCTTTGCTGTTACATTGTAATTGCCTCTGTTGAATTGAATAATACAAATGGGTTGTTTCTATGGTATCGGCTAAGTGGGATGAAAAGGTGAAACCCTAGATCTTGCGCTAGGAGGTCACTGTGCTACCACCCCCCCACACTAACTGTCCGTCAAAGCTGACCGGCAGCCAGGCTCCCTGTTCTCCGAGCTCCGGCGCTCATTTGTAACTTCCTGAGCAAATTCACGCTTGACAAAGAAAATGACTTTAGTTTATGTTGTCACTAAGCCCAGAAAATCCCTGCCAACCCCCAGCTGCCAGCTTTCCTAGGACCTTCTTATTGGTGGAGAATTTTAAACTGAAGGTGAGTGAGGAGCCGCGTCTCCCAGTCCCTCCCAGCCAGGCTTTGAACTAACAATAGGGCAGGTTGAATGAAGGCTGATAAATGCAAATCCCGGAATGCCGACGCCGGATCACCACGCGACCGCCTCGGTGCGCGCTCCAGCAGCCGCAGCGACCTAGTCACTCGGGATGCTCAGTAGATTGCATCGTTTTAGCACCACCGGAGTGCCTACTGCTTCCCGCTGCAGGCCTGTGCTCTCATTCATTCATCGCTTGTGGGCCGCTCGAGTTCCCCTGCCACGAAATTGATCTGATTGAATAACTGGCATGTTAACTCTTAGCAGAAGCACCTGGGAGAGGGGGCGGGGAAATAAAAGTGGGCTTAACTACCCTCTCTTCCTCAGTTTTAGCTGCATTTTGCTCAAAACAGGTTTTCTTGGTTGTAACAGCATAAGAGATGCTGTTTTCTTAGAATGGTTAAACAACAACAACAACACACACACACACAAAACAAGAGGGGAGATAAGATGAGCAGGTGGGAATTTTCCTTAAGATGTACTTCTGGCACTTTTTACTTCGGTGCAAACTGCCCATAGTCCCTGCTCCCTTCCTTCTCAGCTTCATTTCGCCAGACTCCTTTACTGTCCCACCGCGGACGTTCTTGAGTGTCTCAGCCCCGAACTGAGTATCGAGGGGTTTCCCTAGGTTTGGGACCCTTTGAAACTTGAGGGAGAAAACAAAACAACAACAGAAAGAGTTCATCTCCAGTGCTCCTGACCCTTGCCTGCCGGGGAACCCCTCAAGGAGGTGTAAGCACCGGGGTCCGGGCCCAGCGCTCGGACCCTCGCACCTAGTCGCCGGGTGCCCTGGCGGCGGCGCCAGCTCCAGTCCGCTCTCCGTGGCTCCAGTTCCTGATTTCCGCGGGAGCTGCGGGACTGGCAGGGAGGGGGCTCCGGAGTGAGTGTGAGGATTTGAATGAGAAAGCAGGTTGTGGCGGCGGCGACCCATTCTGTCCAGCCCGTCTCTGGGGATCTACAGGCTGGTGTGCAGACGTGTCCTTCTGGGGGGCTTTTCTGCTCCTCCACAGGGTTTTGGAGTTGGAGTCACAGGGACCAATAGGACTCAGGAATCCATCTCTCGAGCTCTCAAAGTTGAGCAGGTCAGTGCTTTCGGGGGGTCGGGGTGGCGGACGAGAAAGAAGAGGACTGGTACTGCAGTCCAGGTGTGCAAGTGAGCAGGTGGCTCGAGTTCCCCTCTCTGCAGTTTCGGCCGGGACACGCTCTTTAGGACAGTGTGAGGTGTGGTGCGAGTGGGGATCCCTCAAACCCCCTGGCGGAGAACTGGACCACAACTGGTCTTGGGGTCCCGGAATTTAGAAGGATGGGTGTGTGAGCCCGCGCCAGGGTTTAACTCTCAGGTCTCTTGTGGTGGTGAGTGGGGGTTTATGCATGGTGAGGGGTAAAGCACCGCTCACTGCAGGGTGCTTCACCTCTAGGCGGGCCGCCTGTCTGACCCGCAGTCGTCGCAAACGGCAGGTCCGCTTTTCCCAGCAAGGGGAGTGCGGTGTCCATTACATTTGGAGTCTCACGAGCTCTTCCTGCGCCCAGTGACCCCACTCAGGACCCTTTCAGAGAAGACCGGGTGCTCTCAGTGCTGGGAGGATTTACTCCATTGCCCTTTCCTGGAATAAACCCGGGCCACCGGAGCGGCGCGGGGCAGGGCGGTGGAGGCTAGTCCCGGACACACAGCCGCGCACTCTGCGCTTGCGCGGGGTTCCCATAGCGACGGCGCCGCGAGTCCGCAAAGCCACCCGGCGTGCCCCAAGCCCTGCTCCCTGTTGAGCGTCTGCGGCGCAGTCTCCCGCTCCCCCAGACTTTTTGTTATTTGTAACTCGGAATAAGTTTATGATCTCATTTTGACGTTAGGAGTTCAGCATTAGAATAATAACCAAAATTTAAAGACCCCCTTCCCACGTCCTAGGGCAATACCGCTTTGATCATCGACGGAAGAAGAGATCTTCCCAAGAAATTGCTTATTGGGACGGTGTTTTGAGATTTCCCCCCTTTCTTTTAGCCCATGAAAATGGACCCGAATAAAATATTCTTACTAAACAGTTAAAAAAAATCGGTCAGGTGTTCTTGCGCGTTACGGGGACAGACCTGTGCCGCTTTTCCGCAGGTGTAGAGGCGGGCACGTACAAACTAGCAGCACCTGTGTCCTCCTTTTGGCTTGTTTATTAGAACTGAAGGCGATCCGAAATGGACCAACGTAAAATGGCAATGAAAAGAAACAAAGGCTTTCCCAGAAGAGATTGTTTTTCCAGTTGCTCAGACGTTTTGATCACTTCTGGGGTTAATCATCTGCAGGGAATGTTTCAAGAAACTTTGATACGAACCAGTCAGATCCCTCAAGCTTTCTGTTGAGAGTCACTTTTTCTTAAAATTGAGTCTTGACAACCCCATTGCCCTTTAAGAGTTTCACTTGTTTACGCAAGGGTACACATCTTAAGAGTTATATAGAAGGAGCTGTAGCTTCTTGTAGTACACTTCTTAAGTTACAGAAGTATTTGGCAGCGTGATTGGTATACTTAGTTGCTATTAAATAAATATTGGTAAGAATTAACTGCTAATAAAAGTATGAAAATGGAATTACTCTTTCTGGGATAAAGTGCGGCATAAAAAATATGGTAAGTGTAGTACATGAGCACTGTCTTGCTATATCCTATTTTTAAGTAATTTGCCTTCAAGAATAGCAAATATTTATTAGTGGTAGTATTCAGACAATATCCTTCCACCATCAGCAAATGAAGTCAACGGTAATATGACTTTTCAGATGATTAACAAATAACATGCTGTTAAAGTTCTCTTTCCCATCCCATTCATTATGAATGCCGAGACATTATGCAATCCATCTGGCTCAAACGTTTAGAAGTGTCCAATTAAGTTTTTTATCATTAAAAATATAAAAACTCTTAATTTTCAGGTTCAGATACTTTGTGACCCTATTTGGTGGCTTGTAACTGCCTCCAATTCCCTAATTCTCAGTGACATGTGTTTCTGCTGGTTCCAGGAGGTAAACTGCAGTTTAGCAGATCATGGGATAATGAGACTGGGAGTGCTTGGGGGAAGGCTGGGGAGAGGCCATGGGATGAGACAAAGGGAGGGAAGGTTGATGGGCAGAGCCAGGATTTATAGCTGCACCAGATTATTGATAAAAGCTGTCACAGTCATTGCTTCTGTTTGATACATTTCCCCACATCATCAACATCAGTTTTTTAGAATCAGTCTTCTAAGTAATTATAAAGACAGTTACAGAAATAGAATATGATAAAGGTGGTTTATATTAGGGTGCTATAATATACTGGGAAAACTCTTAAATCCTTCCTATTTAATTTATCATTTAGTCAACAGTATTTATTGAAAACCAGTTTATGAGATATACAACAAAGTGATATATAGGATATAGATAAGTAAACCTAAATTTCTGTTCTCAATGAACTAAGAATTGTGACTTCTGAAATAATTTTAATCCTGTTTCAAGTTTTCAGGGAAAAGATGCTATCTGTGGCACTCCTAAGGAGAGCACTTAAATAAGTGCCAAGCAATCAGACATCTAGATTCAGAAACAAAGGCTTAACCTTTGATTAAAAATATCCTGAACCTTGTTTTTGAGCATTTTAGATGAGTCATATATACAGTAAGAAACATTATGTGCATCTATCTTTTTACATTTTTGTAATACAGTCTCAATCATAAAACCTGCAGTCTTGGCAAGTGCAGCTCTTGAGTTTGGGAGGAAAAGAGAAACCCTGTAATTCTCAGGTTTCTTAGATGAAGATAAGGTGAGTGATTCAGTAGTCTTTTGTTCTGGCTCTGTGTTTCATGACATAATAAACCTCCTGCAGCTCCCTTCTAAGAATAGTTCTGGTCTGCATGCTTGAAGGATCATGACTATTATTTGTCTGAAAAAAAAAAGATATAAAATTATGGTAGAAGGTTAAAAGGAATACAATAGGGCATGTGAATATATTAGCTTTTTAACTGGAATAATTTCTTTCTAGGCATTTTTCATGCATTTAGACTCCACTGAAATCCATTATAGTCATGACAAACCTCTGGCATAATAATAACCAAGGTTGACAAACGTTTCCTCTGGTCACTCTTGGGACACAGAAGATGAGGGAGACTGTATCCTCCTCTTCTTCATCCTCATGAGTCTGTTCAACATTAGCAGCTCAGAGAAGCTTGCTGAAGAGTATCGCCATTTGGTTATTGCTCTTTGTTTCGGAAAATCAGACTCAGCTGTGAATTGTGGCCCAAGTGGTGCAGAACTCATTTCTTTGAACAATGCCTCCTCGGCCTGGGAAGCATGTTCTTTCTCCTCACTCGTAGGGGCTTATTCCAGGCTGGCTTTGCTCACAAGGAAAATCATTTAGACACAGTTCAGTGGACACTCACATTTCTTTGATACCCGTGACCACTTTTGTTTAAGGAGAAATCCAGGACTGCTGTGGTAGGGTGTGCCGAATTAGAAGTGCATTTTAAGAAGCCACGAAGAAGTTTACACAGCTTTGTGTTGTTATCCTCAGGGTCTCTGTCTTCTGTGCTTCAAAGTAAAAGAGGGCAGGTTGGACACAGAAGGGACAGCTAAGAAAACTTTTGTAGCAAAATTAAAGTCTCATTAAGTTCTGCATTTTTGATGCGTTAAACCACATGCTTGTTTCTCATGATCTGTCACTTACAGAGCATAAAAATATGTCTACTGTTTTTATTATATGACTCGGGAAGCCAGAGCCCACAGTTGCCAAAGGATTTCTTAAAGTCCTACAGCTAATAAATGAAAAAACTGGCGTGAAAATGTTATGATTACTAATGATGCTGCTGTTTCTAGGAAATCTATGGAGGGCAGATATGAAATCCTTTCTCTAGACTTTGGAGTTTGTAACCATATAAACTTGTTGTAGTTATAAAGTGGTCAAACACCAAGAGTGTTTTATGATTTAGTCTAATTTCACTGAGTGGAATTGACAGTGGGCACCTTCTGATTTAAATGTTTGGTTATAAGCAAATGTATGTCATGAGAATGTGTATGGTTCATGTGTATAAACAAGAAAGAGATCTTTTTTAATATGTATTTTGGCCTGAAGGATTCTGCCATGATGAACACAATGTAAGGGAGAGCAGCATTTCTGGTTATTATCCAGTAAATATCTTAAACAAGGAGTTCTAGAAGAAAAGGAGGAAATGAACATTGATATAGTCCAATCATGTGCTGGTGCATTTACTTTAGTTCAACTTTAAAATTCATAAAGAGATTCAGGAATTATTATCCCATACTACTTAATGAAACAGTGAGACTTGGAGATTAGTTTCTTGCCCCAAAGCTAAGTGAGTATGAAAGTGTCTTGGAATTAGAACCCAGGTCTGTCTGCCTCCATGATCTGTTATGTCGTGTTGTCATTCAGAAAAGCAAGGCTTAATTATGAAAAATACAGAGTTTTCATTCAAACTCAGCATGCCATCCAAAATACAGACATTTAGAAGTTTCTCCGATAAGCTTTCTGGTGAGTGGAGACGCTGCATTCCCTGTATGGCGGTTAGGAGGTTATAAATCCAGGTCTGGTTCCAGAAAAACATTCAAGGCTTTGTTTATAAACTGGGTTGGCTATTTGTTTAGAAGTGAGTGGTGTTTAGATTCTCTTGTGCAAATGCTCTTCCACATCAAAGTGGCCCACTTATCACTTTGAGATTGTTGTCAAATTATGCTGGGTCTAAGAGGACCCCCTCATGATTTTAATGTGTGTTTTCTGGCATCCCAAGACTTAGATGTTGATTTTTATCTTGTGTAAGCTTTGCTCACTTATTTTTCTTGAAATAATAACTTACTGCTGGATGGAATCAGATGGCATGTTTCCGTAATGCTTTTAAATCGGAGACCTGAATCACCTCGGACAGTTGCTGAAAATTTCTAAACTTTGGCCAAAAGCTGGAGTTCTGATACTCCTGAAACTACTCTGGCCATGGTGTTGAGACTATACTCAGCTGGTTTCAGATTCACAGTGTTTTTGAGAGGTACCCAGGAAGAAACTGAAGCTCAGGGATGTCCACCTCAAACAGTTGGGAGTTGAACCTTGACTTGCCAGCAGATGCCTGGTGTAGTGACCTAATTAGCACACCTCGCCTTAAACGCATCCCTTTCTCTCCTGGGCCTTCTTTTTCTCCCTGTATCTCTGGCTCCAGGGGAGATGAAAACATTGAGGATTCCGGAAGACTGGATGCCAGACTTCACTTTGGAATTCAGCCCAGCCTCGCTTCAGGCAATGCAAAGGACCCTGGGGTGTGTTCTGTGTTTCCCTCTGTTTCTCTGTATCCTACCCTCCTAGCGGCCTCTTTTATCTGTGGCTCCATCTTCAGAATCTAGCAAGGGGCTTAAGAACCTGTCCAACCATTCATGTGCCCATGCATTAGCTATTCTGTTGCCACTGGAAGGCAGAAAGATCTAGTTTGGTGCTCTCACTTGTGAGTTACTGATTAACTGATCTAAGGCAATCAAGGTTTCTCTTTCATCTGCCTTCACTTCCTTGTTGCTAGCGCACAAGAACCAAACATTTGAATTCAGCTTCCTACTTCCCTCTTCTTTCCCTCTTCAATTTAACTAAAGGAGCCACTGGATCTTGGAACAGGTCTCTGTGGAGCACTAGTGGAACCTCTGGTGGGAACTTTGAAGACCTATTTGTTTTTTCCAGGGGTCAAAATCCTGGACCAAAAGTTAAGTGAGTGGATTTGCTGTTTGATTGCATGTAATTTAGTTCTCTAGACTTCCTATTTCTTTTTGCCAAACAACTCTTTCTTAACTTTGAGTGATATGAGATTGAGAAGAATTTTTTTTTAATGATTTATTTATTAAAAAAAGGAGTTAGGGTTATGAAAAGATATCCTTTGATTTTTATTTCAATTCAAAGACTGTTGGTTCCAGACAACCATTTGTGTAAAACAGAAAGAAAGGGAGGGGTGGGAAAAGAAGGTTTTCTTCTATGCATATAGAATACCTCTGGAAGGGTACACTAGAAACTAATCATGTTGGTTGCTGGGAGACGTACCAGAGGTAAACTCTTCACCGTATACCTTCTTATGCCCTTGGATTCTGAAACTTAGTGAGTAAAATTAAAGTAAAAAAAGAAACAAACTTGGGTTTCAATATTAAAGAAACCAGCAACTATCTCTTGGGACCTAAGTGATAGAAGTAGGAAACTGAGAAGCGATATTAAAGAAAATAAATTCTTTTTTTAGCTTTCTTGTTAAGGCTCATCAGGGTTCACATTTAGTAAATTCTTTTCTATTTAGTAATTTTTAAAAGCAGTGTTTTTCAACACTGGATTTCAATAACAGAGCTTGGGGAGGTGTTTTTTTTTTTTTTTTTTAATTTTCATAGTTTTCTTCCCTCTCATAAAGCATCAGCTATTGGCTGCTCCCAGACTCAGTGGGCCAATGAGAATCTGTTCCTTTCCTGAGTCACTAAACCTTCTCTTCTGCTGGCAGTGTGTTTATGGAATGAAGCCCAGAAAGCCCTCTCCCCAACCCACTCAGCCCCTTGCCCTGTTTTTTTCCCCCATGGAGAAATCCCTGTAACGTGATTATTTTATTTTCCTAATCAGTGTCTAAATGTGAATGTTAGAGGAATCTTTTCTTCTCAAATTGAAAAGGAGGGGTGGGGGGGGGAAGCTTATACAACTGTTTTATTCTGAACCACAGCTTTTCTTTTTGAAATAGGTTGTGAATTGGAAGTAGTTTTTTGTTTACTGTGTAAATCTTGAAAGTACAGTCTTGGATGAGAGAGAACACAAAACTGTGTACCAACTTCTTTTTCACTCGTCCAGAGAGAAGTGTGAAATGTATTATTTAGTGTCCAAGTTTCAATCAAAAGCAAAAAACTCAAGTCAGGGTCAGTGCTCAACTTTTTGAGAATTCCTCATTGAAAACTGAAGTTAATAAGGCATTCTTTCCTCACAGAATTCTTATTACTTTGGTTAGAAAAGAATAACTGAATAAATCGTACCTTCTCATGTTTAAATTTTTTAAACCTAAAAGGGCATTTAGTGAAAATTCTCTAACCTCTGTCCTTCAGCCATCCAGTTATTTCTTTAATAGACCAATAGTTATTGGTTTCTTCTGTATTTTTTTTAAATATATAAGCAAATGCATATGGATGCTTTTTGCTTTCTTTCAAATATCAAATGGTAATGCACCATCCATATGAATCTGCTTTTTTAAATTGTAATAATATATATTGTATGTCATTCCATATCAGCATATAGGGCTTGTTATTTTTTTTCTTTTTACTTAATTTTAATGATTTTTTTTGCCACACTATATGGCATGTGAGATCTTAGTTTCCCCAACCAGGGGTGGAACCCACACACCTGGTGTTGAGAGTGTGGAATCTTAACCACTGGACTATCAGGGAAGTCCTCTTTTTATTAATAGCATACTTTAAAATAGCAGTTTTAGGGTCACAGCAAAATTGAAGGGAAGGTATAGACTTTCCCATGTATTCCCTGCCCCCACCCAGTACATAGACTCCCCATTACCAACATCCCCTACCAGAGTGGTACATCTGTTATGATTGATGAACCTACACTGAGACATCATAGTCATCTAGAGTACCTGATTTACATTTTAGTTAGCTCTTGGTGTTGTGCATTCTGTGGGTTTGGACAAATGTGTAATGACCTGTATCCATCACTATGATATCATACACTGTGTTTTCACTGGCCTAAAAATTTTGTGCTCTGCCTGTTCAGCTCTCTCACCCTTCAACCCCTTCCAGTCACTGACCTTTTCATTGTCTTGCTAGTTTTGCCTTTATCAGAATGCCCTATAATTGGTATCACAGTATGTAACCTTTTCAGATTGGCCTTTTTTCACTTAGTAACGTGAAAGGATTCCTCCAAGGCTTGATAGCTCATTTCTTTTTAGTGCCAAATAATATTCCATTGTCTTCATGTATCAGTTTATCCATCCATCTATTGCAGAATATCTTGATTACTTCCAAGTTTTGGCAGTTATGAATAAAGTTGCCCTACGCACTCATGTGCAGGTTTTTGTGTGGACATAAGTTGTCAACTCCTTTGAGAGTTGACAATGCCAAAGAGCACAGTTGCTGGATTGTATGTAAGAATATGTTTTGTTAGAAACTGCCAAACTGTCTTCCAGGGTGGCTGTACCATTTTTCATTCCCACCAGCAGTGACGGCAGCCTCCTCTCTTGCTCCACATGCTCGCCAACATTTGATGTGTTAGCTGGATTTTGGCCATTCTCATAGGGGTGTGGTGGTATCTCATTGTTTAATTTGCATTTCCTGATGATATATGATGAAAAGAGTATCTTTTCGTATGCTTCTTTGCCATCTCTGTATCGTTGGTGAGGTGTCCAGGTTTATGGTCTGTTTTAAAATTCCATTTGTGTGTGTGTGTTTTAAGCATTCTGTGTATATTTTGAATAAATCTTTTATTAAATGTCTTACAAATATTCTCTCCCAGTCTGTGGCTTGTCTTCTAATTTGTTTGGCATTCTTTTAAATTTTAATGAAGTTCTGCTTATCAATTCTTTGGTGTATCATCCCTTTGGTGTTTTATCTAAAAAATCACCACCATGCCCAAGGTCATATAGATTCTTTTCCTCTGTTATCTATCTAGTTTTTGTGTTTTGAAGTTAGGTTTGTGATTCATTTTGAGTTAAATTCTGTGAAGGGTATGGTTAAATTCATGGTTTTTTTTGTTTGTTTGTTTCTTTGCATAGGGATGTTCAGTTGTTCCAGAACCATTTGTGGAAAACTGTTGTTCCAGCACCATTTGTTGAATATTGTTTCATGGTATTGCCTTTGTTTGTTTGTAAAAGATCAGCTGAGTTTCATTTATGTGGATCTGTTTCTGGGCTATCTGTTCTGTTCCACTGATTTATTCATTTACTCTTTCTTCCGTACCACAGTCTTGATTACTGTAGCTTTAGAGTAAGTCTTGAGTTGGATTGTTTTAGTCTTCCAACTTTGTTGAATCTTGTGTTGGCTATTCCGGATATTTTTTTAATGGCTACATATTTTCCAGTGTACGGATATATTAAATTTAACCAAATTAATGCACAACTAGGTTGTTTCTGAACTTTTGAAAACAATGATGTAGTAAATAACCCTGTACATACTCTGCATGCTCAAGTATGGCCATAGAATATATTTTTGGAAGTGGGATTGCTAAACCAAAGGTATTATACACATTTGTAACTTTGATGAATAATGTCAAATTAACTTTGATGGATAGCGTCAAATCAACTTTGATGAAATTTGTACAGTTTTTGTTCTTATCAGAAATGTATCACATGATTTTTCCACCTGTTCACCAACACAGTTTGTCATCACATTTTTTGATTTTTGCTAATCTGATAAGTAAAAAATTACCGTCTTGGTATAGATAAAACTTGCTTTTCTCATATTCACTTATGGATGACTTTGCAAATTTCCATTTCAAGTAGAGTCTCAGAGTAGAAAGTATCACTTCATTCTCTCTATTATAGATGAAAAAAATCAGTTTTGAAGAAGCAAATGAATAGGTTTCTGATCACTGCCTGTTAGAGGATCAGAGTCAGCATATTTACTTTTCTTAAATGATAAGCATTTAGTTGCTTTTCACACTTCCTTCCAAGCCTCAGTATTTCACTCCTCTGCCCAGGTCTGGGAGAGTTGATATCTTCGACATCTAAGAGCATCTCCAGTCCTGGCAGGATGGTGTCAGCAGTGGGCTCGGCTGTGGCACTGCTTGTTACCACTCCCTGATTTGGAAGCTAACTTGAATTCCTTATTGTCGTTTGTGGCTGCATAGGTTCTTGTGTCCTAGCATTACTGACGGAGAAGGCGATGGCACCCACTCCAGTACTCTCGCCTGGAAAATCCCACGGGTGGAGGAGCCTGGTGGGCTGCAGTCCATGAGGTCCCAAAGAGTTGGACACGACTGAGCGACTTCACTTTCACTTTTTACTTTCATGTATTGGAGAAGGAAATGGCAACCCACTCCAGCGTTCTTGCCTGGAGAATCCCAGGGACGGGGGAGCCTGATGGGCTGCCGTCTGTGGGGTCGCACAGAGTCGGACAGGACTGAAGCGACTTAGCAGCAGCAGCAGCATTACTGAAGGAACGAAGAAGTGGCGAGTGTTCAGACTTTGATGGGTTCAGCTGCTGTTTGTTTGGACACTCAAGAGATCCCTGCTCTTCCCTGAACATGGATGAGATGCTTAGGAATAATAGAGAACTCTGAGGGTGGCAAGGAACCAAGCCCTGGCTGCAAGAATATTGTGCCTCACTCTGGTTCCCATGATTTTAGTGTGAACATATTAGATATTCAAGGGAGGAAACTGTGCAGGAGAATATAATAGGAGAAGACACATAGGCCAGGGACAATCAGGGGTTAGCTGCTGTGTCTAAAATCTTGTTTGTACTAATTTAAGGAAAAAACACCACACTATAAATTTGATTTGAGGAATTTGTAATACTATTTGGTTTTATTTCCCTATTTTGTCTTGTTAATGCTTTCTATGACACCTTTTTTCAGATGGCAACTTTGGACAAGCTGTTTATTAGTTAGATTTAAAGAATCAAATACTTATAAGCTTGACCAGGAAGTATGTTAGATGCATTTAACTTGGGCTAACTACATCAGCTTCAGATTTTTTTCCTCAGAGCGTCTTAATAATTAAGAATTCAGCACATGAAAAACAAAGCTGAGTTTCCAAAATTTAAAACATTTGGCTAGGTTTTTTGATGTTCTTTTGAGCCTGAAAGTTTTTATAATCAAATTAGGTTTACTATCCCATCTTGTTCTTTACTGCTTTGAGGACCTCTAACCTTTTACAATTTCTGATATCCTAATATTTGCATTGATATAAGTTCTCTATTGAACATCTAGATGGTTAACATCTCTGCTGGCTTTAGAGAAATTAAACTCTAAGTGTTTACCCCCATTATCTTAGGCTAAAATCTTTGCAAAATTAGTCTTTGTGATCACTGATGTCCTATTGCTTAGTCACTAAGTCTTGTCTGACTCTTTTGCAACCAACCCCGTGGACTGTAGCCCACTGGGTGCCTCTGTCCAGGTATTTTCTAGGCAAGAATAGTGGAGTGGGTTGCCATTTCCTTCTCCAGGGGATCTTCCTGACCCAGGAATCAAACGGTATTTCCTGAATTTTAGGTGGATTCTTTACCACTGAGCCACGAGGAGGGCCCTTTATGATCACTGCTGCTGCTGTTGCTAAGTCGCTTCAGTCGTGTCCGACTCTGTGCGACCCTATAGACAGCAGCCCACCAGGCTCCCCTGTCCCTGGTATTCTCCAGGCAAGAACACTGGAGTGGGTTGCCATTTCCTTTTCCAATGCATGAAAGTGAAGTGGCTCAGTCGTGTCCGACTCTTAGTGACCCCATGGACTGCAGCCCACCAGGCTCCTCTGTTCACGGGATTTTCCAGGCAAGAGTACTGGAGTGGGGTGCCATTGCCTTCTCCATTATGATCACTACTATCCTTTTAAAGAGAGGTGAGGTCAGTCTCAGGATTTAGATTCCGAATAAGTTACGTTTAAGCATTCTTGATGATATGTTATTTTTGCCAGTATCCTTATATGTACTTTGTTATATCACATTATATTTAAACGGCATATTAACAATGTACTTTAGTCACTTTTGCTTTGATAACTGAGAGCAGTACTTGGGGCATCTACAGTGCCTTCCCACTCCCCTCCCATCTCATGTTTCCTCTTTCAAACCTCCTGATCTTTTGACATCTAGCTCTGTCCTCCCACCCTACAGGAACTCTTTCCTGACACCTTTGGTTTCTTTTCTTTGAACCATTACAGGATGCTTCATTTGCCAAGTATCATGTATCTTGCTTTTTTCTGTGCAAGTTTTATATAAACTTTTTGGGTTTATCTATGCATTATTCTCCCATCTCCATCATTAGTTTCTTGAAGACTGGGACAGTGTTTAGCCATCTCTCTATCCCCTCAATATTTATAGCACCTGTAGTAACACTCAGAGCATACTTGTGGGTTATTTGATTCATAAATTGGTTTGACTGTAGCTTTTTGCACCTTAAGGGGTCCTGAACTCCTGTTTTTGAGCACAGATCAGGGGCTACTTCCCCTACTTCCCCTGCTGTGTGGTCGGGAAGGAGAGAGGGTATAAACTGGAGGTTTAATTGCCCAATTAAAGGCAGATCTCTTTTTTAAATTTTTTAAAATTTAAATTTATTTATTTTAATTAGAAGCTAATTACTTTACAGTAGTGTATTGGTTTTGCCATACATCAACATGAATCCGCCACGGGTGTACACGTGCTCCCAATCCTGAACCCCCTTCCCACCTCCCTCCCTGTACCATCCCTCTGGGTCATCCCAGTGCACCAGCCCCAGTAAAGATCTCTTGTTGGAGCTGCACGTATTGCTGAGTGGAAGGGGTAGGGAAAGCAGGCAAAGATGAGAATCCAATACATCCTCTGTGATAAGCTCTCTTCCTCACTGGTGGGTGGGCAAGTGGATAGGAGAAAGGGTGAGATGAACTCGGGAAAGTGAGGAGATCTGCTCTTCTCCGGGGTTGCCATTTCTGAGACTGAATTTTGGAAATCCTTATATATGAAGGAATTAGGAGTAGAGCTATTCTGAAGTCCTTCTCTAGTTTTTAAAAACTATGGAAATCACTAGTTTAGAGATAACCAGTATAAATCAAAGTGGTTTTTTTTATGTTAGACCTGGACAGAAGTAGATGAAATTGGAATTGTGACCAAAAAAATGTTTGCTGTTAGTGTGTCATCAGGAACAGTCTTCAAATATGATCAAAGGTGTTAATATTGGGCTGGATTTTGTGACTGGCGACCACTGAGAGTTGAAATCTAATTACCTAACAGTCTAATTACCTAAAGTCCTTTGGGGTTTTTTTTTTTTTTTTTTTTTAATGTAGTTTTAATTTTCAGTCTGTACTTTGTGTCTACTTTTAAAATTAAAGAATATACTTTTAAAAAGATGAAAATATCTCAACCGTGACATGAACATAGGGAATTAGAAATGACTGCACATTGAGAAGTCTGGATCCTCTTACTGACTGTGCCATACCTAGTAGTGTGTTCTCTCCCTCTCTCTTACTGTCTTTTTCTCTCTTCCTCTTCATTATTTATTAAGTAAAATTACATAGATCTTAAGAGTATAATCATTGAAGTTTTAATTTAGGCCACATACTAGTGCTGTCACTTAACTCTGGGTAATTACCTAAGGGTAATTATTTAACTTCTCTGTGCTTCAGGTTCTCTATCTGTAAAATGGGGTAATAATTTTACCCAGCCCTTAGGATCACTGTAAAGATGAAAAATAATA
This sequence comes from Neotragus pygmaeus, assembly GCA_006410875.1. Classification (NCBI taxonomy): domain Eukaryota; kingdom Metazoa; phylum Chordata; class Mammalia; order Artiodactyla; family Bovidae; genus Neotragus; species Neotragus pygmaeus. Next base: position 35,521 of record SJYV01003594.1, read on the forward strand.
CTTGTGAAATATTTATCAATATACTTGGCTCATAGAAAATGCTAGAAGTATCAGCAGATATTACAAAGTAGCAGGTCCTGAGCTAATATGCTTTTGGGTTAGATCAGGTTCTGATTTGGCCATCAGACTATAAGGTTCTGTGGCTTTGAATGTGAATCTCCAGGGTTGAATTCTAACAATATAATTCATCAATACTCCTGATGAAACAATTTGATAATGTTGGGTACAATAGAAAGATTATTTTCTTAAGTGCAATACTCTATAAGAAAGTAATGACTACTCAGGCCAAATGCTAAGTGAAGAGGGTCTACTGAGCACTGAAGCTGGCTTTTTGCCAGGTTAACTTGAACTTCTTCTTTCATGGCCTGAGGGCACAGGGGACAGGAGATAAAGTAAGACATCTGGGAAGGACCCTTTGGTGTTAAACCTAGGACTTCAAAGGGCTTCTCACTCTTTGGAAATATGAATGAGAATTAAAAAAAAATTAAAAATTGTTTACCTTCTTTCTTTTTGGTCTTCCCAGATGGCTCAGTGTTAAAGAACCCGCCTGCCAATGCAGGAAACGTGGGTTTGATCCCTGGGTCAGGAAGATCCCCTGGAGAAGGAAATGGCAACACACTCCAGTATTCTTGCCTGGGCAATCCCATGGACAGAGGAGCCTAGTGGGCTATAGGTCATGGGGTTACAAAGAGCTGGACGTGACTTAGTGACTAAACAACAAATCTTTCTAACCCTATGACTGTAAGGAAAATCACTTATCAATAATTTTGGTTCTGAGCCGATCCTGAATATTTGGTCCTGAGAATTCGTTATTCTGAGTCAGCTCTGAAACAGATTTGCATCCAGAATCACAATAACTAAGTGGTCAGAAAAACCTTAAGATGAAAACTTTTAAGGAATTCCCACATTGCCAGCGTCCCTGGTACGGAGGGACTAGTTTCTCCTTTCTTTTGGAGGAATCTATTTTTACCCTAAACTTCAAAGAATCCCCATCAATGAAATTAGAAGGAAAATAGGCATCTCATAGTTTGGGAGAAAAAAAATAGCTAAACACAAGGTATGAGCGGAGGAATAGAAACTCTAAAGACTAACCAAACTGATTTGAGAAAGGACCAAACAGAACTTGGGGAAAGAAAAGAGGAGAGCTCTCTGGGGGCTCAGTGGTGAAGAATCTGCCTGCCAGGGCAGGAGACACAGATCGGAACCCTGGTCTGGGAAGATTCCACATGCTGTGGGGCAACTAATCTTGTGTGCCACAACTGTTGAGCCTGTGCTGTAGAGCAACTACTGAGCCCACGTGTCGCAACTGCTGAAGCCCATACACCTTAGAGCCCGTGCTCCGCAGCTAGAGAAGTCACCGCAGTGAGAAGCCTGCACGCCGCAGCTAGAGAATAGCCCTTGCTCGCTGCAACCCTGCAACAGGCCTATGCAGCAAGCCTACGCAGCCCAGCACAGCCAAAAATAAATGAAATTATTTAAAAAAAGAGGAAGAACTCAGCGAATGGATTTCAGATTCATCCAATCTGAACAGGGAAATGGTCAACTGAATGATAGATCTGAAGACAATTTTCTAGTGGCAACAGAGAGGCAAAGCAACGTAAAACCCCAAAGAAACTTTAATCAAGGTGGAAGATACCGAATTCAGACTCAAGGTAAGTTTAATTATAATTTCAGAAGCAGAAAGACAATGAGGAGAGGCTACATTTAAACAGTATACTCAGTAATGACTGAGTATACTCAAGGACCCATAAAAAGCATTACTTTAACATATTCATGAAGTCATCTGAATTCCATTCAGGATAAGGGAAAAGAAATCCACACAGAGATAAAATATAATTAAATTGCAGAACACAAAAGATAAAGAGAAGATCTTAAGCAAGAGAGAGAGAAGAGGCAGCTTATTTTTAAAGACAGGACAAATTATCCTGACAGTGCGGCAATAGAAGCCAGAAGACCAGTAGACTAGTAAATGTTTTGCCCCAATAGATGTTAATTATCAGCCTAGGATTCAGTTTTCATTAAAGATATCTTTAAAAAGCAAAGACAAAGACTTTCAGACTTAAAAAAAATCCCTAGAGTGCTAGCTGCTGCTGCTGCTAAGTCACTTCAGTTGTGTCCGACTCTGTGTGACCCCATAGATGGCAGCCCACCAGGCTCCCCCGTCCCTGGGATTCTCCAGGCAAGAACACTGGAGTGGGTTGCCATTTCCTTCTCCAATGCATGAAGGTGAGAAGAGAAAGTGATGTCGCTCAGTCGTGTCTGACTCTTCACGACCCCATGGACTGCAGCCTACCAGGCTCCTCCGTCCATGGGATTTTCCAGGCAAGAGTACTGGAGTGGGGTGCCATTGCCTTCTCCGAAAGTTCTAACAGATCCTCACAAAAAGTATACATTTCAGGCAGAAGAAAATTATTACCAGATGGAAGGTCTCAGAAACAAGAAATGAAAAACAAAGAAAAGGAAAATTCTAAGTAAACTACACATTGACTGTATGTAAGGTGATAATGATGTCTTTAGTGGAAACTAGATAAAGGAAGTGACTTAAGTTGAAGAAACAAAAGGAGTCATTGTTTTCCAAAGTTTCTGTATAGTTTGGGAGGAGGTTAAAGATAGATTAAATTTGTACTTTGATAGATAAAGTGTACATGTTAAAATTTCTAAGGCAACCACTAAAATTTAGTAAAAGAATAAATAACTTTCTAACTAAAGGGGAAATTGAAATGAGAAAACTATTAAATATAAAGGCAAGAAAGTTGAGAGAAGAGATATAGAATAGGTAAGACAAGTAGCAAACACAAAATAAGTAAAATGAAATATATTAGCAGCTATAAAGAAACAAAGATTGTTAGACTAGATGACAATTTAGCTATTCGCTATTTATAAAAGACGTGTCTAAAATATAAGGATACAGAAAGGTAAATAGGTAATTATAAAGTAAAAGCTGGCAATTCTGACATCTGATGAAACAGATTGTCAAAAAAGCATTTTTAGAGATAAAAGAATGTGATATTGGCTCAAAAGTTTGAACTCATCAGAAAAAACTTTTCTGCATCTCATAATGTGGTCTCAGTGTATATTATGCATGTTATAGAAAAACTGAGACAACTGCAATGGGAAACACATATATTCCCAGTGATATTGTAGTGTACTTCATCAGTACTTGATAAAGAGGGGAAAAGATCAGCTACCACATACACTATTTGAGCCATACAGTTAGTAAGTTTGAGCTGATAGACATGTGAAGGCATTGCATCTTAAAACCACAGAATGCACATTTTCAAGCATACGAAGAACACTTATTAAAAAGTGACCTCAAACTTGGTCATCAAGCAAGCCTTAACAGTGAACAACGATTGGTTTCATCCAGACCAGATCTGTGACCACAATGTGCTTAAACTAGAAACTGATAATGACTATGAATAATTATAGGAATATATTTCAAAATGACCCTTGGATCAAAGATATTGCAATGGAAATCAGAACCTATTTTTAACTGGATGATGACAAAAATATAATGGGTCAAGACTTGGGGTAGGGGTAAGCAGCTAAAGCATAAAATGCTAAAATTAGAAAAAAAGAAAGTCTGAAAATAAGCTAGACACTGAAGAGTTTAAAAAGATGCAAAATAGAGAAAACAGATGGAAGGAAATAATAATTCTGTTATTCAATGGAGAGGATCAAGAATGATACGATTCAGTTCTTGGTAAAAGCTAGTAATGTTGATTAATTGACTTGGTGAGATCAATTTCAAAAGGAAAGAGAGGCACAGTATTCCTAAGTAATATTAGGAGTGGAAAAGCAGATGTTGCAGATATTAAAAAATATTATGAACTACATGATGCTAAAACATTTGAAAGCTTAGAGGAAATGAATGTATTTTTAGACAAATATAACTTACCAAAACTAGAAAAAATAGGTGGAATAGTTCTTAATTTTTAAATAAGCCATTCATCAAATATTTCTCCAGCCATGAAGAGATACCCCATGCTTAAGGTAAGAGAAACCCAAGTAAGATGGTAGGTGTTGCAAGAGGTCATCAGAGGGCAGACACACTGAAACCATACTCACAGAAAACTAGTCAGTCCAATCACACTAGGACCACAGCCTTGTCTAACTCAATGAAACTAAGCCATGCCCGCTGGGCAACCCAAGATGGGCGGGTCATGGTGGAGAAGTTTGACAGAATGTGGTCCACTGGAGAAGGGAATGGCAAACCACTTCAGTATTCTTTCCTTGAGAACCCCATGAACAGTATGAAAAGGCAAAATGATAGGATACCGAAAGAAGAACTCCCCAGGTCAGTAGGTGCCCAATATGCTACTGGAGATCAGTGGAGAAATAACTCTAGAAAGAATGAAGGGATCGAGCCAAAGCAAAAACAATACACAGCTGTGGATGTGACTGGTGATAGAAACAAGGTCCAATGCTGTAAAGAGCAATATTGCATAGGAACTTGGAATGTCAGGTCCATNACATAGCCTAATAGTGCATACTCTTGACATGAATAGTAGATATAATCTGTCTACATAGATAATCAAAAGTCTGATAACTACACTTTCAGTGAATATGTACCCTTTGAACCATACTAATAATGAAGACTGGGAGCCAGGTCCTGTGATATTTATGCAACTGCTAAACTCTCACTGAAGTCAATGGGGCTTGCTTACGTAAGGGCTGCAAGCCTTAGCCTCCAGAGATTAAAGGGGGACAAAAAATCCTTAAACTCTTTCAACATTAATATTGCCTGTAAGGAATCCAGCCATGATCTAAGCCATGGAGCTTTTTGAACCTAGCAAGTAGAAGGGTAAACAATAAACACCAGTTATTTTAAGAACAATCTAATCGGAGTTCAATGAGAAGCAATATTATATTTGATCTCTAAAGTATTAATACTTGTATATCATCGTTAGACATTTTTATGTAGCCCATTATCCAAACAATGCCTTAAGTACGTGGTATTTAATAAATCAGGGTTCCACGGCCATGGGACTGAGTGGGAGTGGAAATGAAGCACCTTCTCTCCATTTTTTTTTCCTCAGGTGCAATTCTGTGTTAATATAAGAGAAGTGTGGCCTTCCTTCTCATAGGACTAAAAGTGAGATAATCCCTGTGTAAGAAATCAGTAAGTACAGTCTGCTTAATCTAGTCCCAGTGTGAAACTGTTGACATTTGTTCTTTTTTCTCTCATTATGTGACTGGGCCTGTTTTGTGCTGGATTAGGCACAAATCTCCTATGCAGCACATTTGGCATGTTACTAGTAGTTTAACTTCATTAATAATGTATGAAGAAAATGTAATCCACGACAAGGAAGGAAAGAAAAGTATTTTTTTTGCTTCTCTCAAATCCTTTGGAATGAGTAATTATTCAACATTTTATATTTGATGTTACATTGTACAATTGAACTCCCGTAATGATATTTAAAAAAGAAACTTTGGCAAATGCTCTCCCAAAACACACCTTTTAAAATTTTAAAGGTGATTTACCAGTGGCCAGAGCTTGTTAAACATAGGAGGAAATTAAATATTTATTCAGCTTACTTCATTTTCAGGGTCCTAAATGCTCTTTCTGAGTCATCCCCAATAACAGGAATTTCCACCAGCAAAGTCATTATCAGACTATCAAGATAGGGGAGTGCTAAATTAAGATAAGATCGTATCAACAAAGAAGAACACATGCAGACTTGCATAGAAGTGCAAAATGATCATTTCTGATTGAAATGTTTTTAGCTAAATGAGTTTGGCTGCTTTGAACAAAATTGTGCCCAAAGATAAGCCCTCGCCGCTACTGCTGTTGTTACTGTTGTTTTTTTATATTTTCTAAGCTGCTTTTTAAAAGATGAACATGGAACTATATTTGGAACAATGCTTTCTGTTTTTCCATATTATTGATATTTGTGGAAAGTCACAAAATGGCCTAAGGAAGCTAAGCTCACCCCAAGCAGTGGTCACTTACAAGTACTTTTGTACTCTGTACTCCTGTCACATTTGAGCGATCAGAGCAACAGCTGGGGAGACTTTCTCAACAAAGATGAGTGTCAGATAATCCTGATGAGATTCCACATCCAACATCTTTTGTAATTATGTCACATTCAGCTGTAATGGAATAATTCAAGCTGAAAGGACAAGCTTTGATCCTTTCTTAAACCTTTCCCTGTGGACTGGCTATCTAAAAGATTTAAAGATATTTCTGTTACAAGATCTAGTGTTTCCTCAGAGAAGTCATGCTCCTGAAGCATCGTGATCTACAAGAACAATATCAAGTTTGCCAAACGCATTTCTGAAAGCATCTTTTTCTGGGTGGGAGGGGTATATTGGATGAAGATGTCAATAATACATTATTCTTTCATTTTTATCAAGACTATCAAGATCTGTTGTCTTATTCTGTACCTTAACAGGCAGACAGAAAAGTCATTTAAATACATTGTGGAAATGTGTCCTTGCACATTTCAAGCATATGTGCAAACTCATGCCTATGGTTATGAAATTGCATTAAAAAAAATAACCTAGTGAAATACTAGATATATTACAGAATTAAAAAATGTCATTAGAATACTAACTAAGCTCCAAACTTCTTATTTATAGGAACTTTTGTGCAAAATATTGATATTTTGCTTTTACTAGACTTTTGTATTATACTAATCAAACTGAAAAAGTTTTCAAGTTCTAATTTAACACAAGATTTTGTTGAATAATAAAGATCAGTCATGTTAAAATCACGTATTTTTGCTTATACTCATCACATTTCTGTTATTTTAATTTTTTTATGTTTCAGTCTTACACTGTAATTGTTTTTTTCCATCTTTCTCTGTTTCTTTTTCCTTTCTAATCTCAATTTTTTTTTTCCTGGACTAAATTACTGACAACAGGAAAAGAATTGAAAGAGAAGAAAATATAGACTTTCATTTTGGCTTGAAGAAAATTCTTACTAAAATAAAAGACAGTGTTAGAGAATAAGCTTTTTCTTTTTCTTTGAGTGTCATTTTTAAAGAATGACTTTATATAATTCTCAAAGCATGACGATTTGACTGCTGTTTGATTTACTGAGCAAAGAAAAGATGATCAATGCATGAACATCCCCAAGTGAAAATCAAAGTATGATTTGGTAGACATGCAAAGAGGCAAATTGGCAGGACTAAGTGGTACAAATATTATACAAATTTTGCCTGAACTAATGAAATAACCTTTAATTCATGTATTAAAAGTCCTCTGAAAGACTGTCTATTCCCACAGAGCGCTTCCTCTCTGACCCCGTTAGAAATAGCACAAAATCCTATTGCTAAATGCAACGTGCTATGCCCTAAATAAAACATGCATGTCTTTAGTTTATACATTAATGTGTTTTTATTTTACGTATTTATATGTACATGTACACACATATGAAGAATAATTATAGATATGCTTTTGTTTAAAACTGGTTGGGTCTTTAACTGTTTGTTTGATTAAGCTTAACTTTCTCAACTCAAGTCTCATTATCATCACTCTGTCGATGAGGAAACCAAGTAGTTAGTGGATACAAAGGGAGGAGACAAACCTGGGGTTGAAACTGGAATTTCTATTGTAAGTTTTGGCACACTTTCTGGGGAACTATAGTTTTAGTTTTCTTTTTCTGATTTGGTGCGTAGTATTGTGATAAGAATAAGTGATATGTAGCTATTCAAGACTATACATTTCCCCCATTACATGTTACTTTTAATTTGAAAATTCACAATGAAGTATTTTCTAAGATCTGAATTTCTTTTTAACAATGTGTGTCATCTCCTTTAAAAAACGCAGGCTGAGGAAGACGAAAATTGTGCTCTCTGTGACTCACCGAAAACATTGAAAGGAACAGACTGGGTGCTGTCACTCTTGCCTTTACGCATAAAGTTTAGATTCTGACGCTATGGTCACGTACTCAAAAGATTTTTGAATATTTGCTTGAGTGCAACTCAATTTTCTCCTTTTTTTTCATGTATAGCTCATTCATGAGCTACTTTTCATGTATAGCTCATTCATGAGCTACTTATAGTAAAACAACAAACGTTTTAGAACAAGTGAAGAACTTAAAATACTGAAAACTTGATCACTGCCAGCGTCTTTCTTGCTGGGTGAATATAACAAAGACTAGTAAATATTTTCCTAACAGATACAAAGTTTGGTGGACTGACATCTTAAATTTCTACCTCATGTCCACCATATATAGCCTTACAATCTTTTTTCTTAAAATATTTATTGTCCATCTCCAAATTGCTGCCTGCATTTTCATACTAAAATGGAAGACAGGTCACATCCCTAGTAAATTCACCAAGTGAGCATTCTTGCAAATTTTAATTTAATATTACTTCTTTGGATGAAAAATTCAGCAATACAAAACCCATATCATGTGCTTTTAGGTTTTNCATTTTCATACTAAAATGGAAGACAGGTCACATCCCTAGTAAATTCACCAAGTGAGCATTCTTGCAAATTTTAATTTAATATTACTTCTTTGGATGAAAAATTCAGCAATACAAAACCCATATCATGTGCTTTTAAGTTTTTATGAAAAAATAGAAAGTACATGAGTGAAATTTAATCTTTTATTTGTATTACTCATACTTTCTTGATATTTTTCCTCAAAGATTTTTTTTTTGGGGGTGGTAATCCCCCAGTATTTTAAGCCTTTAAAATAAATTACTGACCAGAAAACTCGAACTTTCTGCTCCTTGAATTTTGTTCAGATCTTAATGCTTTGTGTGTGAAGCAGAGAACACTAACTTTCTTCATTTAATCACCATTTAAATACAGGGATGCACTCCAGAGGAGACAGTTGCTGGTTTTAGGGCAATTTCTCCATAACTAATGATACAGCATTTTTTATTTTTAAGTATGGCTACAGAAAAATAATTTTATATTGGAACAACTTTTTATTTAAGAGACTGTAACCAGTTTCAGTCATAAGAAACAAAATAGCTTATTTCCCATATATGGAGGCTCACTCTAGAAAAACAAGTCTATTTCTTACTCTGTGAATACGTGCACAGATGTGCACACATATATTTCTTTTCACATTATTTTAAAGAGCATGTTAAAAACACTTATTATCTCCAAATATAGTAAAAAGTAGAATGAATAGTACTGTAATCCCCAGTGTACTCATCACAGCTTCAGTAATTATCATGACAATCTCGTTTCATCTACCCTATTGGATTATTTTGAAGTAAATTCAGACATACTATCATTCCATCTGTATATCCTTTTGTATATATCTCTAAAAGTAGTCATTCTTCCTTAAATATGTAAAGCAATCCATTAACACATAGGATGATTAACCATAATTCTTCAAATATCACATTTAAAAAACAGACTTTTCACATTTAATGAGCAGTCATTACCCTCTTATTCCTTAGCTTTTCCTTTAAATTCTCAAGAGTTGATAAAATTAATTTCCTTTCTCAAACCCACATAGTGTGAAACAGTGGTTGAGAGTATGGATTTGAAAAATTAGAGGTCAAGTCCATCATTTGCTGTTTATTGGCTGTGTGACTTGGGGAACATTAGTAAGCCTCAGTCCCCTCATCTATAAAATGGGAATAATAATGTCAGTATCAAAGGATTTATATATATATATATATATATATATATGTAAAAGTGTTTAGTTTACTGCCTGGTATTTAGTGAGCTCTTAGTAATTATGAACTATTTTTTAAAAAGTCAGAGTTGGAATTTGAACCCATGGCTGTTGAATCCCAAAGCCCATGAACTTTCCAGCATGCTCAGCGAGCCCAGCAACAACACTGGCAGCACCCCAGCCTGGACACTCTATAAAGAGTATTTAACGTGTGCTTATTAAGAGTCTACTCCTTGATAGCCCCGAACTTTCTATCACCATTGGCAGGCTAGGGACTGGAATTCTCCCGTTGTGGTGATCGCTAGCTGCAGAACACAGCTGAGCCTCAACAGGTGGCCTTGAAGGTGAGTGGAGCCAGCACGGGCACACAGGAAGACGTGGCAGAACAAAGTAGGGGCAGACGGGACTGGGGGTGAACCACAAGACCCGAGAAGCACTCCCTCCACCCCTCACTGAGGGCGAGTTGCCACGGCCCGCATTCTACATTCATGAGCTTCTTACAGAGAACAGTGATTCTGGGCCTCTTCCATGATGTAGATGCCGTAAGAGTGAGGCTGCTCTTTGTGCAGATTTACGCTCACAATCACAGTTCTTGTGCCTTCCAACTTTGTATTTTTTTAATGTCAAGAAATATTCCAGACTAGATTTGGTCAAACCAGAGAATACAAATCACGTTTTGAGAATGACTGGATGCTGACGTGTTACAGGTTAATGAATTGAAATGTAACTCTGTCACAAAGCTAGAAGCTTTAGAAGAGTGGGCCAAAGAGTATACAGCTTAATATTTATTAAGTACCTAAAATGGATCAGGAACTGAGGGGCAGAAAAAAGACTGTGTTTCCCTTTAGCTCTTGCTTTGGTAAGGATTAATAGCTTCAGCTGGAGAAGGAAATGGCAGCCCACTCCAGGATTCCTGCCTGGGAAATCCCATGGACAGAGGAGGCTGGCAGGCTCCAGTCTGTGGGCTTGAAAGAGTTGGACATGACTTAGCGACTAAACCACCACCGCCACCTATAGCTTAAGCAGGAGACTTCTGTTGAGTTTATGTTATTGTTAACATTTAATGCTTCCATTCCTTAAATTTCTCCATGATTACACAAGCCCATTGTCCTCTCTTTGCTTCAGAAATAAGTGAGAAAGCTTAATATCTCCTTTCATTAATTCAATAAACATTTTTTAAGCACCTACTATATTCCATATATTTTCTAGGCACTGGGACCATGGCAGTGAACAAAACATACAAAATCTCTCCCCTCTTGGAACTTATATTCTAGCAGGGAGATAGAAAATAAATAAGAAAAAATATAAAGTACATTAGCAAAATGTTCTAGGGAAACATGAAGGTGGCAAGGGGGTTGGAAGTGTTGGGGGGAATTATGCAAATTTAGACAGGCAGACAGGGAAGATGTTCCTGAGAAGGTGGTTTAGGAATAAAGATCTGAAGGAAGTGGGAGGATGACCATGCCGTTATCTGGGTATGAGTGTTTCTAGGCGAAGGGGGCAGCAATTGAAAAGACCCTCAGGCAGATTGTGACTGGCTTGTTGGAAGAATGATTGGGAGACCATTGTGCCCTGAGAGAATTAGGAAGTGCAGCAAAGGAGAATGTGTACAGATTGTGTAGGGACTTGCTGGCCAGAGTCAGGATGTGGCTGTTAGGCTGAGTGAGTTGACAAGTGATTGTAGGGTCTGAATGGTGAGAGGAATGATCTCACTGGGGCAGCAGTACAAAATAGAGGATTAATTAGACAATGCCTGACATAGAGCAAAGAACATAAAGTATAAACTGTATTTGCTAATTTTACAACTCATGGTCTTTACTGTCTGTGTCCATCAAATGAACTGAGAGGGAGACTCACTGAATGAGAAACAATCACTCATTTTACTGAAACGAATACATAGAAACGATTAAGTCTGCTATATAGTTTTCTTTTATTTATGAAGTGATGATCTACAGAGAGTCAGCTTGAGAGGAAAATTCTTTGTGGCTGTGGTCTATCTCCTGAGAAACTTGAGGATTACAATTTTTACTTTGGATGCTTAAGTTTCTGAGCTTTGGATTAGCTATAAGTAGTTAAAAAAAAAACCCCAACATAAACTGTGTCTAGGGAGACCAGAGTCCAGTATACCTTTAGGATATTAAAAAAATCTATCATTTAAGATGTATTCCTTGACAAATTAAGCAATATGTAAATGTACTCATGCTAGTTATTCACAATGAATGATGTAGCTTTAAATTAAAATATTAGAATATGGTTTTCTCTATTATTCTGCTCTGTAGAAATACTTTTNACCTTTAGGATATTAAAAAAATCTATCATTTAAGATGTATTCCTTGACAAATTAAGCAATATGTAAATGTACTCATGCTAGTTATTCACAATGAATGATGTAGCTTTAAATTAAAATATTAGAATATGGTTTTCTCTATTATTCTGCTCTGTAGAAATACTTTTTTGTAGTATGTTCTAATGGCAAATATTAGAGAACATTTCTTTTAGTAGGTGTTATTTTTTAAGAATTTTAGATTGGATAGTGATGATAAATTTTGAATATGTAGTACATTCCAGAGAAATTATTATTTATTATTGAGTTAAAGTTAGTGCAACAACAAGAAAAGACATTTTGGTGAACTGTTTAATGAACCTGTGTTTTCTATAAATTTTATTTAATAATTTTATCAAACTTTTAAATTTCCCTCTCTTTCAACATGAATAGACTTACAAAAGTTTTAGAACTCGTTTCCTAAGAATATATCTGTATATTTATATTTGGTATATACCTATATATCAGATTGGATTTCCCAAGTGGCTCAGTGGTAAAGAATCCTCCTGCCAATGCAGGAGACACAAGAGGTGTGGGTTCAATTTCTGAGTCTGGAAGATCCTCTGGAGGAGGAAATGGCAACCTGTTCCAGTATTCTTGCCTGGAAAATCCCATGGACAGAGGAGCCTGGTGGGCTGTCCATATAGTTGCAAAGAGTTGGACACAACTGAGGGACTAAGCACAACAATGTATCAGATTTTTTACCTTTTTGTAATAAATTTATATTAGGAAAAAGTGGATATTAATCACTAGAAGCAATAGTTTTCTAAGAGAATATTCCCTACAGATCTTTGCTACATTATCTATTTTGTTTGGCATGTGAAACTGTCTGTGAAATTCAGGGATTTTATTTAGGAACTTCTTGTCAACCTTTTCTTTCTTGATATTTCCTGCACCTACTTAACTTCCAACTGTCAGTTGCTTTTCAGTACAGCCCAAATTTAATAAACTTCCATTTCCTAGATTTCACTTGAAGGTAGATGTTACATGTAGATGTAGAAAGAATTAGAACTTGAAAACTATAAATGAGGCTAACACTTAAAAAATATACTATTTGTTAGTGTCTGTCAGTATTTGTTCATGAATACATGTTTTACTCCTTCAAAAATTGGTATTTTTTCCTATTGGAAAGAAAAATGTACTTTGCAAATATAAAACCATTTACAGCCACTGAAAAAAAATTAGCTTCTTATTCTTTCTAAACTGCAACAATTTAAAGGAAACAAATAACAGATATATTCTTGGGAAAAAAGTAATGGAATGAGAAGGGAAAGTATAATTTAAAAGATTCAATTAAAAGTATCAAATATAAATTCTTTATGAATGATTTAAAATTATGGAATTTACTGCTGAACCTTGATAGAGAAGCTCAAAACACAGTAGAGATCAGCCCAATAGTATCAGTGCTTCTTGTCTTCTGGAGTGCATAGAATTTCCTGAATAAACTGATAAAAATTATAGCTCCTTGGCACACCACCAGGGACTCTGATTTACTTGGTTGCCAACAGTGCCTGTGCAGGAAACACACTGAAGATGCACCCCAGATGATTTGAAAGAGGTCCTGGGATCACATTGTTATGTTCTCCTATTTCAATTGGTCTTGTTTCAGCTCACCTGGATTTTGTCCTTAGAGTTGTAATTTAAAATTTGCTCTCTTCCTATACCACCAATTATAAATTGATTTCCATCATTAGCACATAGCTTTACTTTTCAATTTTAGTAAAAGAAAATATCAAGCAATGCACATTTTTGCAAGAAAAAATATAATGCAAACTATTGAAAGACATCAGAATGCCTCTGGGGGACTCTTTCATATTTAAAAATGATTATGTACCATGCTAAAAACTAAAGATAGCAAAGAATTTAACTGTTCATTGTTTAGTTATCTATATGCAAAGCAATAAGCAAAATATTTGAGAGGAAAAACTCTTGTTCTAAATAGCTATAGAATGGGTTCAGAAAGGAACTAGTTAGCAGGATGTGGCAATAATCTAAATATGAACTGTTGAATTACCTGAATTGGGTGGTGGAAAGGGAAAGGAATGGCAGAGCAAAGTCAGTAAACTATTGTATTTGGATGGATGTTTGTGGCAAGGAAATTAAACAAAAACAAAAACAAAAACAGTTTAAATTTAAGGGAGGGTTCTATTTCTGGTAATAGATTGGCTAAGATCACTTGAAGCAATTGCTCAACTCAAAAATGCTGGGTAAATTTTAAAGAAATTCTTAAAGCACAAACAAGTTGGCAAGTCTCAAGGAATTTTCAGATCAAAATGTACAATTTTTCTCTCCTGCCATGACCTCCAATCCATTGATCCTAGCAACATTTCAATGTCCTTCATTCCCACGATATCACCATTCTCCTCTTTAATCACTTGAATTCCACAGGCAATTGATATGACTCACTTGTGTATCTCCTTGACAATTTTGCCCTTCTTGGGCTTCATGGTAGCTGGCTTGATGAAACTGTAGTTAAATTCAAGTTTCTGCTTCTTTCCACTTGTACTTGTTTCACTGTACAGGGCTGTTGCAAAACATAAGAAACGCAACCATATCGAATGGTATCACTTTACATTTAATGTTACTAAACAAACGTGCTTTCTGAGGTGGTCTATTCACCCACATGCCTAAGTGACTGTTCCACACCTTTCTTTTCAAAATTCGAACACTTCTTCCCCAATGTTCAGTTGTAGCAGATGACCTTCTTTCTTTTTTTAATGAGACATTTAGAACAATCAGAAGAGAATTTCCAGAGATCTTCAACATCATGTCTGCTCATCAGCATTATATTCCCATATATTGCCTTTCCACCTGAATGAAATATCCATGCTCTTGTTGAAAGCCCATCCCTCCACATGTGCAGGAGGTGCTATCCCATCTCACCTACTCAGTGCTCCAGCAATGTCTCCTCTCTGCTTCTTTCAGCGTCAAATATGTATGCCACTGCATTATTCCTGTCATCACACAAACATACTGTTATTTCTCCCATCTAGCTGAAGAATTGATATGTTTGAACTGTGGTGTTGGAGAAGACTCTTGAGGGTCCCCTGGACTGCAAGCAGATCCAACCAGTCCATTCTGAAGGAGATCAACCCTGGANAACATATTCAAAAACAGAGACATTACTTTGCCGACTAAGGTCCGTCTAGTCAAGGCTATGGTTTTTCCAGTGGTCATGTATGGATGTGAGAGTTGAACTGTGAAGAAAGCTGAGTGTCGAAGAATTGATGCTTTTGAACTGTGGTGTTGGAGAAGACTCTTTAAGAGTCCCTTGCACTGCAAGGAGATCCAACCAGTCCATTCTGAAGGAGATCAGCCCTGGATTTCTTTGGAAGGAATGATGCTGAAGCTGAAACTCCAGTACTTTGGCCACCTCATGCGAAGAGTTGACTCATTGGAAAAGACTCTGATGCTGGGAGGGATTGGGGGCAGGAGGAGAAGGGGATGACCGAGGATGAGATGGCTGAATGGCATCACTGACTCGATGAACGTGAATCTGAGTCAAGTCCGGGAGTTGGTGATGGACAGGGAGGCCTGGCATGCTGCGATTCACGGGGTTGCAAAGAGTCGGACACAACTGAGCGACTGAACTGAACTGATGTTCAAGTTCTACCAAGCACTCAAAGAAATAATTTCAAACTTGCATAAACCATTCCAGGGAATAGAAATGCATTTTTCAAGCTATGTTAACCTCAATGTAAAAATTTGTCAAGAACAAGGGAAGAAATGGAAATTGTAGTACAAACTTACTTAGCAATATACATGGAACAATCATAAAACCTGAGCAGGCCAGATCCAGCAATGTGTTAAAAAGGTAATACATGGTAAACAATTTGGCTTTATCTTGGAATTGCAGAGTTGATATAATATTGGAAAATTCATATTAACAGATTAATGGAGACTTCACTGATGGCTCAGATGGTAAAGAATATGCCTGCAACGCAGAAGACACAGTGTTGATCCCTGTGTTGAGAATTTCCCCTGTAGAAGAGAATGGCTACCCACTCCAGTATTCTTGCTTGGAGAATTCCATGGACAGAGGAGCCTGTTAGACTACAGTCCATGGGGTTGCAAAGAGTCGGACATGACACATGAAATTAAATAGGTAGAAAATGTCTTAAAATGTTTCATATAAAATTATGCAAAAGCTGTTCAGAAAATCAGAATAGAGGTAGTTTTCTTAACATAATAAAAAATATTTACAAATAACATATGGCAAACATTGCACTTAATGGTAAAATATTAAATGTACTTTGTTTCTTGTTAAGATCTATTATTCTATGCAATATTGCTTTTGATAGCTTTATATCATACTGTATCCTATTTTTTCACATAGCATCATGAGCATTTTCCATGCTCCCTTACAAAGTTTTTTGCGAACAGAAGTGTTAATATCTATCCTATATTGACGCTACCATAATAGCTGGCTATTTAGTATTCTATCTTTTCTGCATCATGAAAAATGATGCAATGAATATTTTCTCATGTATCCATTTTTGTCTGTATTTTTAGTGACTTCTTTTTGATATATTTCCAGCAGCTGAATTACTGAACCAAAAGGTATGAACTCTTTGAAGCACTGGATACATATTATATACTTGAAACCAGTCCTTTCAAATGAAGCATGGGGCCATGTCTTTGGAGAGTGATTGTATCTCACTGCTCAACTTAGCTCAGAGCATTTGCAGCTCCTGATTGCTTTAAAGAAAAGAAAACAGGGGGAGAACTTGGGGTTTAGTGATGTCCCCTGTGAGCCTTACAAAATGAACAAAGTACTCTTTTATTTCTTTCCCTGTGTGTACATAGCTGGGAGGGGGCTAGCTATGGAATTAGGCTGTTTGCAGAGCCCTGTGACAACCAGTTTGGCGGGGCTTGGAAACCCGTGGGAAGCAGGGGAGGGAGCTTACGAGGGAGGAGGGGAGGACAGTGAGATGCCGTCTGTGGTGTGAGGCTGCTCTGGCTTCGTCCCTCTGAGCCAGGCATCTGAGCTGCTTTAGAACCTCTTAGTCTAGGCCTGGCCAGGGGACAGGAGCTGTGGCCCCTCCCACTCCATCCCTGCACTATGTAATTCTTTTGATTTTTTTTTTTTAATTTTACTTTTTTGGTCTCAAAATTAGTAGAGAAATGAGAGAAGCAGCACCTGTCTCTGAAATCGTAGCTTTTAACTGGACTGAGTTTGAATTCTCAACCTTTAGGGAAACCTTGGTGTAGAAATTCCCAAAAGTGTTGTGTCAGAGGCTCTGAGGTGCAGGACACAGACTGGGGACCTTTTTCCTGCTGCCTTCCTGTTTCTCAGTGCTTCTGGTTTCATGAATATTGCTGTCAGAGCCGATTAATTATGTCTTTTGTCGCTCAGCAAGGCTTAAGGAGAAGGAAGTGATTCCTCCATATGAGTTAAAGGCTATACTAATGGGAATTAACTATGTGGTTTCTCAGGGCTATTTTAATTTATAATTAAAGCTGTATGGCTGGGGATATTAGTTGGGGATGGGAGTTGCCGACAGCCCTTATTAAGTAGAATATTAAGTTTGGAAGCTCGGAGAGAGCATCTCACTCATCACCTACCCTGTTTTGTTCCATAGATGAGGCAGCCTGAGCATGGGAGTGAAGAGATTTACCTGACACTGTTTAGTCAGAGGATCAACTGGGTTGGAACCCTGGCCTCTTGACAGCCAGTCAGACATTTTTCCATTGTTTCTCATGTCTTACTACCTCTCATGAACTAGTTCCTCCTTTTCCAACAACAGGGTGTGTTTACACATTTTAATTTCTGGCTGTAGCCTTCTTCCCTGTTGTTAGCAATTTGGAAAACACATGAGCCCCTCAGACAGTTTTCACAGTGATTTCTGGCTCAAAAAATTTGGCCTTGGTGTTTCTGAACTTGGTCCAAGTAGCTCACTCAGATTTCATTGCAGAGAAACCTCCAACTGTTTGATTCTCAAAACACTGATACTTTGCACTGATCCCCTCCAGTGCAAAGGGGGCTCCTGGATGGAGGGATAAGATAGGTATTTTTTTTAGTAAGTAATGTTTCATTTAGTCATCTCCTCCCTTTCTCCTGGCTCCTCTCCTTCACTGGCTGGCCCGTAGTAGAGTTGGATTGAATGGTGGAGGTGGGAAGAATTAATCTTATTAACCATGAGTAATACAACTCTAGGCTCTTTCATAGGGAAGCAGAGGTCGGGGAGGAAACACCGCGGGATACAGTGTAACTTTGCGATTAGGTCAGTGGCTTTGAGAGTCAGAAGGCATGAATTTGCAACTTGTTGTTTCCTATTAAGCTCTTTGAACTCATGCTTAATAATACATGACTTACAGGGCTGCCATAAAGATCATTTTTTAAAAAGACAAGATATAAATGGAAATATTGTATAAACCATAAAATGATTTACAAATAATATATTTTTAAGAAAAAATATAATGGAATGGGAGTAGAAGTGTTGGTTTTTATGGAAGAGGGGTGCCAGAGGAGAATTGGCTGTGATGTAGCAGTCACAGAAGACGAAGAGGTGGAGATATAGTAGACAAATCCCTGTACTTAAAGTATAAGTATACATAGAAACATAAATATATTCCCTTTCCCCAAAGTTCTCTTTTAATATTCTCCTGTTCCTTCTTTTCCTTTGGCACAGTGTTAGAACTCTGTTTACCGCATATGAACTTGAATGGTTTGCTTTTTATTAAGCCATTTAGTGGCTTGAACATGTTTGTTGAGTTCCATAAAACTCATGTTAAAACAGTAGTATAGATTTGCCTCACATGTAAAAATAGGTAAGGAAATTCTAAAGAAAAGATTTCAGGGTGTGCTCTGCTTGAATAAACTTCAAGGGGACTGACGGAATCCTTTACTACCGGAAAAAAGAACTTGAATACAGCATATCCTTAGGGAAAGCCCAAGTAANTCACAGGACAGGGTACCAGAAAAGTGCTCCATGCCCCCTGCAGGCACCCCACTCTCATAGCATCCTTTTTCTTAAAAAAAAAAAAAACCAAGGCTTGCTTATTTATTTGGCAGCATCAGATCTTAGTTGCCACATGTGGGATCTTTGTGGTGGCACATGGACTGTCTAGCTGTGACTTGCGGGCTTAGTTGCTCCGTGGCATGTGGGATCTTAGCTCCCCAACCAGGAATTGAACCCGCGTCCCCCGCATTTTAAGATGGACTCTTAACCACTGGATGGACTCTTAACTACTGGACCCCCGGGGATATTCCCTTTAAGAGCATCTTAATGTGTATTCACCAGCCTGGAGGCTCTAGTCTTAAACATTTTGGTACCAAGACGAGCAAGACATGCTTTAATAACAAATAGAGGCATCTCCGTTTTGCCTTGAACTAAAATCTCTTGACTCTTTATATCCATTTTCTGTTATTACCTCGTAATGCAGCTATTCTGCCTAATCTGGTGATCTGTCATCTGATTTGCTGCAAAAATACCTGAAGTATTTTTAATACTTCTTCTGGAGTTACTTTCTTTAAAAAGAAAACAAAAAAAGCTAAGCTAAGTTGCATGAATGTATTTACTTAAAATCTAAGTCTAAATCTTCACTTTGGTGTTCGTTTTTTTTTTAACATTTTAATAGTTATTTTATTAGTAACAGAAGAATCTCTACTAGTATTTACATAGTACAAAAAAAGCTGTTATTACCCCTAAAATGTGATATAGCAGTCATCCTTCATAACAGCAAAAGANGTGATTCAATTATTAGAGGTGAAACCAGACTAGCGAGCTCTTGACTGCCAGCCAGGTGTCTCTTGATACTTTGCTTTGCTGACATATTTCATCAGTCAGAACTCTTTGGATGCAAGTGACAGAAAACCAATGTGGCTTAAATAAAAGTAAACATAACATAGAAAAGAATGTACTGGCTCATTTACCTTAAAAGTACAGGAAGAGATCTGACTTCAGGTGTGCCTTCAATGATATCAGTAGCACCAAGTTTCTCTTCATTCCTCTTGGTTGGATCCCGTCTCATAGACTTTTTTTTTTTTTGACCCTTGTAGTGGCAAGGAGTTCTAGATTTCCAGGCTTCACAACTTCATAACCTCACCACTTTGAGTCCAACAGACAAGAAAGTTTCTCTTCAACAGTTCAAATAGACTTCCGTGACTGACTGTCAGTGGTCCAGATTGGGTGATGTGCGCCTCCTGCTTTATGGCCTGAGAGAGGTGGTGCTCTGAGTTGCCAGGCTTAGCCAGGCCCTCACCTGACTTGAGATGGAGCTGACACCAGCTGAATCTCATGGACATAACTTGGGAGAAGGCGTTTCTTAGAGGACATCAGAGGAGGCAGAGGGGCAACCAGCGGATGGCTGTCACTGTGAGCTTTTTCTTAGGGCCTTTCTTTGAATGGGTGTTGGTGTGAAAACTTTCTCTCTCTCTTTTTGTGTGGAGTTTTAAAAGCATTGACAGATGCTTCATAATCAAAATAGTTTCTACTTTTCTTAATGAAAAATGTCCTTGAATTTCTAATGTTTCCTTGGGCGTCCTTGCTGGCTTCAACATTAAAAGAGGTCTGCCTGCAATGCAGGAGACACAGGGTTGATCCCTGGGTTGGGAAGATCCCTTGAAGAAGGGAACGGTTCCCCATCTAGGATTCTTGCCTGGAAAATTATCACGGACACAGGAGCCTGATAGGCTACAGTCCATGAGGTTGCAAAAGAGTTGGCTCTGACTGAATGACTAACATTTACTTACCTTCTTGGTGGTGTTCTGCTTTCATAGTTTAATGTTTGGCCTGTAGTTTGACACTGGCAACTTGGGTCATGTAACGACACAGAAGATGTCAAAAATAAAAGTATTAATAGAATGATCGTAAAAGTTACTAATCACTTAGAAAATGAATTTGGGAACATTTTAACTTATTAGATACTTTTAATCCATCTCATGAATCCTGTGATTGTGGGTTCAGTCTGTCTGCCCTCTGATGCCCTCTCTTAGCACCTACCAGGTTTCTCATACCTTGGATGTGGGGTAGCTCTTCACGGCCACCGCTCCTGACCTTGGACGTGGGGTAGCTCCTCTCAGCTGCACCACAATCACAGACAACTAGCCAATCTGATCACATGTACCACAGCCTTGTCTAACTCAGTGCGACTAAGCTATGTCATTTGGGGCCACCCAAGATGGATAGGTCATGGTGGAGAGGTCTGATAGAATGTGATCCATTGGAGAAGGGAATGGCAAACCACTTCAGTATTCTTGCCTTGAGAACCCCATGAACAGTATGAAGAGGCAACAAGATAGAACACTGAAAGATGAACTCCCCAGGTCGGTAGGTACCCAATATGGTACAGGAGATCAGTGGAGAAATAACTCCAGAAAGAATGAAGCTATGGTGCCAAGGCAAAAACAACACCCAGTTGTGGATGTGACTGCTAATAGTAGCAAGGTCTGATGCTGTAAAGAGCAATATTACATAGGAACCTGGAATGTTAGGTCTATGAATCAAGGCAAATTGGAAGTGGTCAAACAGGAGATGGCAAGAGTGAATGTTGCCATTCTAGGAATCAGCGATATTCTAGGAATACAGAACTAAAATGGACTGGAATGAGTGAATTTAACTCAGCTGACCATTCTATCTACTGCTGTGGGCAGGAATTCGTTAAAGAAATGGAGTGAGTAGCCATCATAGTCAACAAACGAATCCAAAATGCAGTACTTGGATGCGATCTCAAAAACAACAGAATGATCTCTGTTTCTTTCCAAGGCAAATCATTCACTCTCATGGTAATCCAAGTCTATGCCCTGACCAGTCATGCTGAAGAAGCTGAAGTTGAATGGTTCTGTGAAGACCACCAGGACCTTCTGGAATTAACACCCCCCAAAAGATGTCCTTTTCATTATAGGGAACTGCAATCCAAAAGTAGGAAGTCAAGAAACACCTGGAGTAACAGGTAAATTTGGCCTTGGAATGCGAAATGAAGCAGGGCAAAGGCTAACAGTTTTGCCAAGAGAATGCACTGGTCATAGCAAACACCCTCTTCTAACAACACAAGAGAAGAATCTACACAGGAACATCACCAGATGGCCAACACTGAAATCAGATTAATTATATACTTTGCAGCCAAAGATGGAGAAGCTCTATACAGTCAACAAAAACAAGACTGGGAGCTGACTGTGGCTCAGATCATGAACTCCTTATTGCCAAGTCAGTTCAGTTCAGTCGCTCAGTCGTGTCCGACTCTTTGCGACCCCATGAATTGCAGCACACCAGGCCTCCCTGTCCATCACCAACTCCCAGATTTCACTCAAACTCATGTCCATTGAGTCAGTGATGCCATCCAGCCATCTCATCCTCTGTTGTCCCCTTCTCCTCCTGCCCCCAATCCCTCCCAGCATCAGAGTCTTTTCCAATGAGTCAACTCTTTGCATGAGGTGGC
>SJYV01003594.1:60658-129028 GCA_006410875.1 Neotragus pygmaeus
GTATGCAGGTCAGGAAGCAACCGTTAGAATTGGACGTGGAACAGGCTGGTTCCAGATAGGGAAAGGAGTACGTCAAGGCTGTATATTGTCACCCTGCTTATTTAACTTCTATGTAGAGTACATCATGAGAAACACTGGACTGGAAGAAACACAAACTGGAATCAAGATTGCTGGGAGAAATATCAATAACCTCAGATATGCAGGTGACACCACCCTTATGGTAGAAAGTGAAGAGGAGCTAAAAAGCCTCTTGATGAAAGTGAAAGAGGAGAGTGAAAAAGTTGGCTTAAAACTCAACATTCAGAAATCTAAGATCATGGCATCTGGTCGCATCATTTCATGGCAAATAGATGGGGAAACAGTGGCTGACTTTTTTTGAGGGCTCCAAAATCACTGCAGATGGTGATTACAGCCATGAAATATACTTGGAAGGTAAGTTATGACCAACCTAGACAGCATATTCAAAAGCAGAGACATTACTTTGCCAACAAAGGTGCGTCTAGTCAAGGCTATGGTTTTTCCAGTGGTCATGTATGGATGTGAGAATTCGACTATAAAGAAAGCTGAGCACTGAAGAATTGATGCTTTTGAACTGTGGTGTTGGAAAAGACTCTTGAGAGTCCCTCGGAGAGCAAGGAGATCAGTCCTGGGTGTTTACTGCAAGGACCGATGTCAAAGCCGAAACTCCAATACTTTGGCTACCTGATGGGAAGAGCTGGCTCATTTGAAAGACCCTGATGCTGGGAGGGATTGGTGGCAGGAGAAGGGGATGACAGAGGATGAGGTGATTGAATGGCATCACTGACTCAATGGAAATTAGTTTGGGTGAACTCTGGGAGTTGGTGATGGACAGGGAGGCCTGGCGTGCCTGTGGTTCATGGGGTCGGGGAGTCAGACATGACTGAGCAGTTGTAGTGAACATGAATCCTGTCTGCATGCTTACTTGGCTTCTTTTATTTCTTATTGCTGCTTTAGAGTTTTTGGAGTTGGGAGATTGAGTAGAGTTGATTACAATTTCTTATTCAAATCACATACGTAATTCTGTAGAAATATGTTTATTCATATGGCTAGAATGTCACAATATATTAGTAAGTTATCAAGTGAAAAAAAAAGGCTTCAAAAAATAGAATTTAGTTTTTGTTTAAAAAAAAAAAAGGACCACAGTGTCCATGGCAGTTGTCTTTGGCTGATAAGTGATACCACTATATAAGTTCTTTTTTGATTTTTCTACTTGCTTCAAGCACTAAAAATGGATAAAAATAAATTGTTAAAGATAAATACACACATATAAACATTTTCTGTGACTTTCCCATCCACTAAAAAAAATTTAGATTAACCGTATTTCAAAGGCAGAATTTGAAACGAGTTTTAATGAGTTGTTTCTTTAGGTGATATTCCTTAGTCACTGCCAATTATTAATTTTTTTAATAAGGATTGGAGATTTAAATGTTCTATAGAGTTCCAAATGTAATGTATATTAAATAGCAAATATTAAATCAATGAAAGTGTATTTTAGTGGCAATTTTCACCCATTATGTTCATACAAATGGGGTCACAAAACCCTCAAAAGACTCCTGCTTTGGGACTGCTGAGCCTGGAGTTCCTGCTAGCTTTCCTGAGGAGCTAGCAATGCGGTCTTGCATGTTACACCTACTTTCTGAGCTACACCTACTTTCCTTCTGGCCACACACTGCATGAGATTTGGCTGAGCTGGTTTCTAAGGTCCCTTTCAGGTACTTCTTCCTCAGTGAGCACCCGGCCTCTGGCTCAGCTAATTCTGGTTGTGGCTAAGGTTGGCTTTGTTGCATAGCGGTTGTTCCCCCTGCCTCTGCCCTACTGACTCCATTCATCCTCCGCCTCCATTACCTCTCAATTTTGAAATCATTTGCTCTGACTCTGGAAGCCAGAGCGGGCACTTCCTTCAGTCTCAGACTGGAGGGAATTCAGGAAGTGTGGGCGTATGATGAAGAAGGCGTCACTCGTGTTTACCGAGGGCCTGTAGTGTGTGCACAACTCAGAGGCAGTTTGCTGTCTGCTCTGCAGCAGCAAACAGGTGCCAGAGGAGGTAAGACATGCCAGTAATTAACCGAAATAGGGGACATACAGCCTGGTGACCATAGTGTTCAATTACATATCTTTGTGTTCTTGTTTAATCATTTAAACTGAGTCCCCGCCTCTTAAAAACACCTACCCAGCAGAGCTCTTCCTCCAAACATACAACTTTAAGTCCCACTTCTACTCACCCTAGCAGCAGAAGTGAGTCACTCACTCCAAGGTCCTCATCTCTGCCTTCATCTGATTAAAAAAGGAAGGGCCAAATGAGGGTCAGGTATGTGTGTGTATGTTTTAACTATGTACAAATGTACCTTTTTTTTTTCATCTTTCCATCCCACTAATCTTTCTTGGATTAAAAATGAACGGAGCAAAATAAAGACTGAAATAAAAAATAAAAAAGAATAAAAGAAAAATAAAATGAAGAATAAAAAACGAAATCATAAGATCAAGTTAGTAAGGAAAAATTAGCATGAATACAGACAGAGCTCTCCTTAATTCTGGATAACCTAAAATATTTCTAATATAAATCATGAATATACTTTTGTAGGAAATAGTTACTACTGATATTACTGAAAATTATTTCTAGTTCATAAAAAAAGGTATTCTTATTAAAAACATAATATATACAAAATTGAATACATGGATATATATAGAAATGAATATGCTGTGCTTAGTTGCTCAGTCGTGTCCAAAACTTTGTGATCCCATGAACTGTGTCATGCCAGGCTTCCCTGTCCATGGGGATTCTCCAGGTAAAGATACTGGAGTGGGTTACCATGCACTCCTCCAGTGGACCTTCCCAACTCAGGGATCAATCCCAGGTCACCCTCATAGCAGGCAGATTTTTTACCATCTGAGCCACCAGGGAAGCCCTGAAATGAATAAATGTATAAATAAGTAAATGCATAAAAAGACTGGAATGATGCACACCAAGCCAAAGTTATCATTCCAGGAAAGGGATATGAAATGAGGCAAGTGGGGATTTTTGGATGAAAATATTTTTGATCTATTTCAGTACTGAGTTAAAAAAAAATTGGTGAGCATATCTAACTATATAACTAGAATACTTAAAAAAAAAATCTTTGTAGTATGGCGTATTGGGTGGGGAGAGGGCAGGGAGGGTTGTCTCCATAATCATTCGTTTTCTGTCCTATTTCACAGTTGGTTGCGTGGGTGGTTTTATCTTGGTGGGATGGGACTCATCTTGAGCCTCAGGGAGTAGGGGAAGCAGCCAGGTTTAGCCAGGTGTCTGTATGCTTAGTCCCTCAGTTGTGCCTGGCTCTTTGTGACCCTTTGGACTGTAGTTGGCCAGGCTCCTCTGTCCATGGGATTTTTCAGGCAAGAATACTGGAGTGGGTTGCCATTTTTCTCCTCCAGGGGATCTTCCCAACCCAGGAATTGAACTCTTGTCTCCTGTGTCTCCTGCATTACAGGCAGATTCTTTACCAGCTGAGTCTTTGCAGAAGTCAGGTGGGGGTGGGGTAAGAGGAAGTGGGGAGTCAGGAGGAGAAAATCATTTGCCCTGACTCTGGAAGCCAGAGCGGGCACTTCCTCCTGGAGCCAGAGAAAAGGTAGGTGAGGTTGTGGTTAGGGGAGGGAGGAAGAACGAACATCAGGGAGCCAAGGAGAAGCGCTGGCAAGAGCTTTAGGAACCTCTACTAGTTGTGGTTCCATTAATGAATAGGCACAGCTCTGGTCGTTTATTTTCATCAGCACTTACTGACTGCCTTTACAAAAGTCTAGAGTGCTTTAATAGGACAGATGACAAATTGTTACCCACCTGTGGGTTTTCCTTCGTGCCAGCCTTGCTTGGTTTTCCCTGGCTTTATTTTGCGATCAGAAAAGGAGTTGGAATTCTGAAAAGTTGCTTTCGCCAAATGCTGGGAACAAAGGGAACCTTGTTATGCACATCAGCTTTTGGAGGTGTTTAATTCATCAGCTCGGATCTCTGCCTTTCAAGTTCCTTGCTCTGGTTAGCACTGTGTCTCTGTCTGTGGAGGGGCAAACCTTCTGGAGAAGCCAGACCTGCTGCTTGTGTACTCGGCTCTGGTTACACAAGTAAGCTCAGTCTGGTCAGAGGCTGGTCCTAAGTGGCACCCATGGTGAGTCCAGAAGAGGGAGACAAGCTTTGTTACTATGTTTGCCTGACCCCTGGCTACATGGACACGTTGCAGTTTCTAAGATCTCCATGGACAGATCATAAATGTAGTCTTCCAGAGTAGTGTTGACTTAAAAAGTCAGGAACTGGGAATGATAGTCACCCTTCTCTTATCACCTTCCCTCCTGCTGTTGAGCTTTCCTGAAAAGCACCCGGCATGGGCTGGTTTGAGTCCTGGCTGAGTGGGTGAGGCCTGGAGCGCAGAAACCAGTCTTGAAACTTGTTCCCTGGTGGTAGATTGGTTTTCCCCCAGGACAGCGGTAACTTTGAGCCCTGTAAGGCGCTATTAGAAAAAGCTCCAGCGGTGGTGTGTTAAAGGACCTTCTGGGTGGGAAACTTTTGGGGAATTTCTTGGGGCTGGGGGGTGGGGGGTACCAGCTCCCTGTGTGGAGGAGGCGGGAGGCCTGTGTGCTGTCCCCGAAGGCCTGGGGACTGAAAGCATCAGGCGGCCAGTGTGGGCATGTGNCCATTTCCTTCTCCAATGCATGAAAGTGAAAAGTGAAAGTGAAGTCACTCAGTCGTTTCCAACTCTTAGCGACCTCGTGGACTGCGGCCTACCAGACTCCTCCGTCCATGGGATTTTCCAAGAGTACTGGATTGGGGTGTCATTGCCTTCTCTGTGCAGGAAGAGCATGATGTTATTACTGAGCCTATAGGTACTTTGTGTACAACTTCGTCTCTGGAGCATCTTAAGTCTTCCCTTGAAAAATGAACTCATGGTAGCATTTCATTTTGTTCAGTGGGACTGGAGGCAAAAATTCTAGCAATTTTTTCATCATAGTCCTGACAGCGTTTTCCAACCCTTTACATAAAGGTGAGTTCCTCAAATGCATGGTGATGAATAGGCCATAGGCATGTACTGTGCTGGTTTGTTTGAATTGATGTATGATCTCTACTCTCTTAATCCATTTAACTCCAAATTTGCAGTGACTGCATAAGCTTTAATCTAGTGAGTTGAGTCCATTGTAAATATAAACTGAGAGCAGGTTTTCAGTGCCATCCCCTAGATTAATAGACACTCAGAGGCTAAAGTCTCTACCCTTCAGTTGGCTAACTTCTTTTTTTAACGTCTCTGTGATTCACATAGGCCAAGTAATGGGATGGTACTTCTTCTACTTCAAAGCCAGACACTGCTCAGGACATCTAGTTGAGTACAGAAGGCCCTGAGTAGTCGGGATTTTGATGAAGTACTGGTACCCAGTGTCCTCAGGATGACTGGGAACAACAGTCTGGGTCCAAGCCAAGGGGCTCAGACAGGATAATGCTGGAGTGGGAGGTATCCTCTGGTTTGTGGAAGCAAATGTGTTTGTTCATCCTGGGAACACCTCCATAAGACATCTGCTTGGGAGTTTCCCCATGTCTAGCTCTTTTGGTTTGTATGTATGTGTAGAATTCTTGTTTTGAGGTTTCATGGCTTTGTGTGTTTACATATGTGACCTTGCCATGTGACTTATATTGAGGATTTTAGGTTTCCTGTGTAGTTGAGTGCACAGTGAAATTTCCTTAAAGGAATTAGGCTCCAGTAACTCTATTTGCTGTTCCATGAGGCTTCCAGATGATAAAACAGACAGCAGGATGTAAATGACATGCTCAAGATCCTCATGCTACCTTATCTGGAGAAGAATACTGGCTCAAGAGACAGACTGTGGGCATTCAAAGCCTATGTCTATCACTCATCTGTG
Source organism: Neotragus pygmaeus (assembly GCA_006410875.1). Lineage (NCBI taxonomy): Eukaryota > Metazoa > Chordata > Mammalia > Artiodactyla > Bovidae > Neotragus > Neotragus pygmaeus. Next base: position 66,554 of record SJYV01003594.1, read on the forward strand.
GAGCCAGCTCAGGAAAGTTGCTTCTCTCTGCCTCTGTCTCCATGTCTGAAGCTAGAGAAAAGATAATACCAAATTCACTCCTAGGGACATTGTAAGGCCCAAATAAGACACTGCTAGGAGAAGGCAATGGCATCCCACTCCAGTATTCTTACCTGGAAAATCCCATGGATGGAGGAGCCTGGTAGGCTGCAGTCTATGGGATCACAAAGAGTTGGACATGACTGAGCGACTTCACTTTCACTTTTCACTTTCGTGCATTGGAGAAGGAAATGGCAACCCACTCCAGTGTTCTTGCCTGGAGAATCCCGGGGACAGGGGAGCCTGGTGGGCTGCCGTCTATGGGGTCGCACAGAGTTGGACACGACTGAAGCGACTTAGCAGCAGCAGCAGCAGCAGAAGTGTCTGAAAGGTAGTAAGTGCTTCAGAAATGTTAGTAATCCTCAAAGTTCTTCACTGTTTAACACACCAGTGGGAAAGGATTATCTCCCACCAGTTGAGTGCTACTAAATTGACTGCACTTTAAAAAATGTTATTTTTTTTTCTGAATAAAAGAAAGAAATGCTAGCTCTAAAAAAAATTATAGTTAAATTTTAGAAGAAAATAACACCTAGAAATCTTTTTTTTCAATTAATTTATTTTAGTTGGAGGCAAATTACTGTACAATATAGTAGTGGTTGTTGCCATACACTGACATGAATCAGCCATAGGTATACATGTGTCCATAATCCTGAACCCCCCTCCCACCTCCCTTCGCATCTCATCCCTCAGGGTCATCCCAGTGCACTGGTCCTGAGCGCCCTGTCTCATGCATTGAATAACACCTGGAAATTTTGCTGTTAACCTTTCCCACAATTTTTTTCTAGTCTTTTATTCTGTATTTCTATACACAAAAACCTTAATCTATAATTAAAATCAGATATCTGGGTCCTTTTACCGCATAGATTGTCAAGCATTCTGTAGGTAATAGCAGTGTTTTAAAAGTATTATTAATGGCTAGATAGTATTCCAAAGCATGAATATATATTTAATCATTCCCTTGTTGATAGAGCGTCCATGGTGGCTCAGATGGTAAAGCGTCTGCCTGCAGTGCAGGAGACCTGGGTTTGATCTCTGGGTTAGGAAGATCCTCTGGAGAAGGAAATGGCAACCCACTCCAATACTTCTTGCTTGGAAAATCCCATGGATGGAGGAGCCAGGTAGGCTGCAGTCCATGGGGTTGCTAGAGTCGGACACGACTGAGCGACTTCCCTTTCACTTTTCCCTTTCATATATTGGAGAAGGAAATGGCAACCCACTCGAGTGTTGTTGCCTGGAGAATCCCAGGGATGGGGGAGCCTGGTGGGCTGCCGTCTATGGGGTCGCACAGAGTCGGACACGACTGAAGCGACTTAGCAGCAGCAGCAGCAGTGATTGCTTAAGATTGCCTTAGGGCTGTAATGATTATTTATTGGCTGTGCTGGGTCTTTGCTGCTGTCTGGGCTCTTCTCCAGTTGTAGAGAGTAGGGGCTGTTCTCCAGCTGAGGTGTGCACCCCCCTCATGGGGGTGGCTTCTTTCGTTGTGGAGCAACGGGCTCTAGGGCGCTTGAGCTTCAGTAGTTGTGGGGCCTAGTTGTGGGGCCATGGGCCTAGTTGCTCCGTGGCCTGTGGGATCTTCCCAGACCAGGGATCAAACCTGTGTCTCCTGCATTGTTGTTTCTCAGTCACTAAATCGTGTCTGACTCTTTGCGACCCCATGAACTGCAGCACGCCAGGCCTCCCTGTCCGTCACCAGCTCACGGAGTTCACTCAGGCTCACCTCCATCCAATCGGTGATGCCATCCAGCCATCTCATCCTCTGTCTGGCAGGTAGATTGTTTACCAGTGAGCCACCAGGGAAGCTCTATGATGATTATTGGCTAAATAATACAAACATTTTTAGGAATGTATCTTGCCTGGTGACTAACTTCATCAGCAGTGTGTGACAGGTCTGTGAAAGCCCCTCTTCACCAGGTTGCTGGTGCTTTGAGGGAAGGGCTGGAGGACGGGTTCTGTGGAAAGTCCAAGCTGGTCACCACCTGGGACTCTTACACTGTGAAGCCACTTCTGCTCACCACTTACTTTAGTGCTACTTTGCATCCTGAAGAAAATTGAATAGGCTTGAAAAATTGAATAATAATTTGGGATTATTTTGGGCTTCTCTGGTGGCTCAGATAGTAAAGAATCTGCCTGCAATGCAGGAGACCCAAGTATAATCCCTGGGTTGGAAAGATGCCCTGGTGGAGGGCATGGCAACCCACTCGAGTATTCTTGCCTGGAGAATCCTATGGACAGGGGAGCCTAGCGGGCTCCAGTCCATGGTCTCGTAAAGAGTCAGACATGACCGAACGACTGACACTTTTCAATTTGGGTTTTATAGGCTATTTTTTTTTTTAAGCATCTCTGTGTTCTTTTGCCAGAGGCCCATACAATTCTGGCATTGTGTGGGAATATTCTCTAACTGGGAAGAGCAAGGAATTCTGGTGGTAGGTCTGAAATCTTGCAGGTGATTGCCATGATATGAAGCATGGAGCTGGTGGGAAGGGCCTGGGTCTAGAGTTGGCTTGGGTTTGAATTTTTGTTCTAACACATCTTGTCCAACCTGTATATGTTTCCAGGGTCTTACTCTATCTCCCTGCAGAAGCTTCATGTAGATTTAGAGGCGGGCATGTTTGTGTCATGATCTTTGGTGAACAATAGTTTTTATAATCATTGACTCATGAAGTGACGTGGCTCCCATGTTTGTGTCGGAGCTTTTCTAGTTGGACTTGAGTGTTGCAGGGCAAATAATTGCCATGCTTTTGCCCGGAGTTGGTCTAGATTCAGAGTTATATGAACTTGTGAGACTGTGGTGTGGGGAGAGCATACCGTCTGCATGTGACTTGATTAAATGACATTAGACTAAACCAGTGATTGGAGTGGCCACTTAACTTGTAACTGTCGAATATGTATTTGTTTAGGCATTGGGACTTGGCCCTTGGCCTGTGCTAGCTCATCTACTTCATAGAAATGCCCTGTGAGCTGGGTACTATAGTCATCAGAAGAGAATATTTAGGCTCAGAGGCTTCAAGAGGCCCTCTCAGTGGGATGCTCAGACTCTAACAGATAAAATACGGGAAATATTTCATGGAACATACTTATACTAAAAAGTTATTTGTTGTTTATCTGAAATTCAGATTTAACTGGTCATGCCCATAACTTCCCCAGGGTCACACAGTGAGTAGAGGTGAAAGCTGGGACTTGGACTTCCCTCCACCAGAATTTGAAGCCCAGGCATTAACCTGTTTCTCTGTGATGTTTCTTTAAGAAATCAAAACTCAGATGTCAAGGATGAGGAAAATGCCATCAGATGGGGCTTCAGATCTGTCACTCCTTGAGTAAATTCAGAAGCTAAACACAGAGACACTTTTCTTTTTGACCAGATTTGTTAGAGATAGTTCTATATTCGGTTGAATGATTTTATACACTATTGATACTAGGTATAAAATAGAAAACTAGTGAGAACCTGGCTTCGTTGGTGGCACAGTAGTAAAGAATCCATGTGCTATTGCAGGAGGTGCAAGAGACTTGGGTTTGATCCCAGGGTTGGGAAGATCTGGAATAGGAAATGGCAACTCTCCAGTGTTCTTGCCTGAAAAATCCCACAGAAGAGCCTGATAGACTGTAGTCCGTGGGTTGCACAGAGTCAGGCATGACTGAGTACAACACGCACACGAGGAGAACCTTCTGCGTAGCACAGGGAACGTGCTCTGTGGTGACCTAAATGGGAAGGAAATCTGAAAAAGAGCAAATATATGTATATGTGTAGCTGATTCGCTTTGCTGTACAGCAGAAACTAATACAACTTTGTAGAGCAACTATAATAAAAATTAAATAAAAAGGAGAAAGCTAATGAGAATTTATAACATGCTTACTGTATGCCAAGGTTTGTGCTAGAACTAATCTGAAATAACCCTGATCTTTTCAAATGAGGGTTTGAGTTAAGAAGTTAGAGATTCTAAATCTGTCTGATTGTTGAGGTTGTCCATCAGAGGAGGCACCACTTCCCACCCCCAAGGTGTGTTATCCTAGACTTGACATCATCTGTGACCTTCTGCTAGGAGAATACTGGGGGACTAATCAGGGGTGATGTATTATTCATCCTGCTGACCTTAGAACAGGTGTTTGTTTTATGATTTTTTGAGTGGGCAAATAACAGAAGGTTATTTGCTGCTGCTGAAATATTTGATATTTAATAAGGAGTGGATATTTCTGGGCTCTCAAATCCATTAGTGTTCCTTGGTGATCAAATGTTTACTCATGGGCCATGACTCTTTTTTAAAAGTCCATCCTCCTGCCTTGTGAAACCTCTGAGCACTCCAGTTGGTGTCTGTCTTGGCTCTTGAGGACGCCCCAGAGCCAATCACGATAAACCCAGGGCCCTGCCCTTTGCTGCGGTGTTAGGCTCCATATTTAACATATACCTAAGCTTCTCCAGGGAAAAGCCTACAGAGCTTTGAGTGTGAGAGGGGCGGAGAACTTGTGNTGAGGACGCCCCAGAGCCATTCACGATAAACCCAGGGCCCTGCCCTTTGCTGCGGTGTTAGGCTCCATATTTAACATATACCTAAGCTTCTCCAGGGAAAAGCCTACAGAGCTTTGAGTGTGAGAGGGGCGGAGAACTTGTGGGGAGAAAAATATTCCTTGTGGATGAGGAGGGTGAGGAACAGTTGGTTCCCTCCCCTCTCCTAACCCACCCTTCTCTTGGCATCACAAGAATGCCATGGGAGATTTTGTAAGGAAAAGAAGAAAGGTTTTCTAAGCCTGCCTTGGGACCACTTTGGTATCTATTTCTTTCTTGGATTGAGTAGAAAATTGACCTGAAGGTGCTTTTTGCTTTTCGGATAGCTTTGGTTCTAGGGAGCTAAAGGAATTAGAAATCCATCACATGGTGCCAATTTTGTGTTATGTATAGAACCATCACGGTCTTTTGGTATAAGATTATCTAGGAGTATTGTGCATGTGTGTGTGCTAAGTCACTTTAGTCATGTACGACTCTTAACAACCCTGCAGCCTGACTGTAGCCCGCCAGGCTCTTCTGCTGATGGGATTCTCCAGGCAAGAAAGCTGGAGTGGGTTGCCATGCCCTTCTCCAGGGAATCTTCCTGACCCTGGCATTGAACCCGGGTCTCCTGCACTGGCAGCTGCGTTCTTTACCACTGGCACCACCTGGGAAGCCCATCTAGGAGAATTAGTCATTTGAATTATTTGACAGAATTATTTCTGAGATATCTCAAATTTTGAGGTGGCATTGTGTGTTCAAAGTGCTGGTTAGTTAATATTAAACAATGAAATCCAGTGGTTTACTGAGTTAATGTGAAGGATTTCAAAGACTAATAACAGTAGCATAACAATGATAATATAAAACAGTTGTGAGTCTAAGCATTTTTATATATGAACATTTTATAATTAATATTCTATTAAAATGCTTATTGAACAAATAAGGAAACCAAAGAGCAGAGAATTTAAGTAACTTGCCCAAGGTCACCCAGCTAATTGGTGGCAGAGTCAGGATTTGAGAAGATCATGGCATCTGGCCCCATCACTTCATAGGAAATAGATGGAGAAACAGTGGAAACAGTGTCAGATTTTATTTTCTGGGGCTTCAAAATCACTGCAGATGGTAATTGCAGCCATGAAATTAAAACATGCTTACTCCTTGGAAGANCTGCATACAGATTTTTCAAGAGGCAGGTTAGGTGATCTGATATTCCCATCTCTCTCAGAATTTTCCACAGTTTATTGTGATACACTCAGTCAAAGGCTTTGGCATAACTTGGCTAATACCAAACAGCAATGGACATGAAATGCTGATTTAAATATTTTTATTATTTCATATCTAGCCCCCCAAAATTTCCAAATGTTAAAGCTAGTTCTAGTTGATATTAAGGTCAGTGGCAGCTTAATTCAATAGATCAGTTTACAACCTCCCTCCAGATTCTCTGGGGAACTTTCCATTTAAGTTCTCTTCATGTCAGTGGCCTTATTCACTGCTAACATCTTATTGTCCTGTGTTCTTAGTCTGCCTATTCTTCCTGTACATTCCCTTATGGCAAACTTAATGTGGTTATTACCTGTAGTGACTCATTTTTCAGGATGTTGCTTAAGTTTTTACATATCTTCTGGTCATTCCAAACTCTAGACCCTTCTATATTAACATGTTTTGATTGAATGCAATAGGTTTATGTTTAAATTTCTTTTGCTGACTGCAGAAAATTGGGCTATTCTACTCAGTATGCATTTCCTGAGAATTTGTTAATTGCTAAGACTGAATGTTCATAGGTAAATTATGTTTACAAATCTCTTATACTAATCAGAAAAAAATATTCCCCAATTTTCTAAAATCAACATTAGGTTACCTGCTATTATTAACTTTCAGTACATTGACTTGCTGTATTACTTAGAACTTTTCATTAAATGATGAATTTTTGTCCTCCAGACCAAAATTGAAAAAGTCAGAATGCATTTATTGGGTTATTAGAAACATGGCAATGGATGAAGAAGTAATTACAGTGTAAAGCTTGATTTGTAATGTTTGATTTATATCAGGAAGTCATATTTCATAACAATCATCATAATTTATCAGAAATTGAACATTGGGCCCCTTTTGGAAGAAAGAATTTCAGAATGAAGAGGCAATGCTATTAGGATTTTCCATGTTAACAATGACATTAAAATCTGTCATCGTCTTCCCCTCCCTAAATCTTGATTAATGATATAAATGTATTTCCTTTCAGTGATGAATATTTTTACATTTTTTTCAATTTTATTAAATTCAAATAAACATGAGACAGTATAGATTATACTTGGCATCTTTGGTAATTTTGGCACCTTGCTAATTTTGCCAAATATATTTGACTTGTTTTACAAAACCTAAATTAATTTCTTGTATCAATTTCCACATGTCCATTACCTCAGTGAGCTAGAGAAGAACAGGAACTTAATCAATGAAATGTTGAGTAAGCAATTGTGGATACAGAGTGAATGTAAACTTTTTTATGAGGGAAACTTAAGTGGCTTCCTTACAGTTTTTTGCTGCCTTTTAAGTGAAAGTAAATACAGTAAGGATCAAGATTTAAAAAAAAAAAGTTCTAGGCTGAGAGTAAAAAAATAAATGAACTCAAGGAAAAAGGAATAGATAAGATAAAAACTGTTTTAAAAGTCATATTCACTTCATTTTGAAAATTAATCAAGCATTTAAGTTTCCTAGAAATATTATAGTTAACACCAAACATTTAAAATCTGTCATATCAATATTAATAACATTTTCTAGGTTTGTTTTATAAGAAAAAATTTAGAATGAAACATCAACAATTATAGATTTCCACATACAGCTTTTAATAACTGCGTATACTTGCCTTGCAAATTTCAAAAAGAAACACACTTGTTACAGAAGTACTGAAACGTATAGAACCTAAATCTGTCAAGTTAACTGTCAAGTTAACTGTCTTCCATGGCCCTTTCTCCACCTTCCAGGGCTCATTAAATTAATCTGAAAAGAACACTATCTCTTTAAGGCTGGGAAAGTATTGTGCTGATGAGCCAGGGGCAGCCCACCAATTGGCAGACCCATTGGGTGATAAATGTCCAAGAACCTCTAGGCTGACGACACATTTTTCATCATTAATCCAGCCCATTGTAACCAGGGCCACTCACATTGATTCGAGCTAGGGGGCATCATCTGCTGTTAAGAGGGTGATGACTCGCTAAAAATGAAGGGCTGAAACTAATCAAATATATTTAGATCCTTCCCTGGCACCTTGCTGCAGAGCAGGAGTAGCGAGCTAATAGGGAGCAGCAGACAGGTGGTGGAGGGCTCTGCTTGCTTTGTAAGGGAATGCAAGAAATCCATTTGAAAGCCTCTTTTGTAATCTTAGCTGTTGTACCTGGTAGTACAAATGTGTGTGTGAATTAATCTAATACTATGTTACTTGATTATTTCATTAAATACGTAACTTTGAAAAATCATACTTTTATCTGCAAAATTTGGAACTTCTTTATAAAGAATCAGACACCCCAAACCCAAATCCTTTGGGAACTGCTAATTAGTCTTGTGTTCTTATAAGTTGTTCATTTGAGAAGGATGTTAATATTTATTTTACTAAATTAGCAAAATTTGAGAGCATGTTATTTTCTCCTTGCAAAATTCAAAAATTTTGCCCTTTTATATTTTTATTTTTTACCTTATAAGTTGGCTTAGTATGTATTTTATCAGAATATACTTAAATACATTGTGGTTGTTCAAGGATATATACACATACATATTTTACATTTTATTTTAATGTACGTGTATGTATTCATCTTACCTTAATCTTTTATTATTTTAATTTATGTTGATACAAATTGTTTGTTAAGTCACAGTGAAAAATCCAAGCAATAATGGTTAAGCAAACTTGTGTGCCTCAGGGAAACAGAAAAATATGTTCTTTATTTCCTGCTTGTACTTGATTAAGCAAATTCAGGAGCAAATAGGAAATAAATTTAAATGACTGGATTTATTCACTGGAAAATATAACATCTACTCAGTCGACTATATAAATTTAATAAGAAAAAAGAGCAAAATTTGGAAAATATTGGTTTAATTAAAAAGAAAAAAAGACCTCATGTAATTCCTTGTTATAAAGAATAAAACAGAAGTGGGGAAAGAGAGGAAAAAGGAAAAGTAAAATGAATAAAGCAAAACCTCCAGCTGTTCAAACAATTATAGTGTTCTCATACATGAAGCCATTGGCTATTTCCTAAAATATTCTATGGTATCATGAAGTGATACTTGTACTGGACAGGAATGCTTCCATGTAATTTCTCTGGAGGAAGGTCATCAATCCCATTTTGAAGTCTTATTCCCTCTAAGCACCCAAGCTGAAATTTCACACCCTTCATGTTTGCAGGTTTTAATGAGAGCAATATATGCAGTGATCAACTGCTTCTAGTGTTGGCTGAACTTACGTGAAAAGCTTCATTACTGAGCAGTAAATGACTTCACTATCTACCTTGTGTTGAATATTCAGTCTTAGCTTCATCTTAACTGTGTCTGTATGACACAGTGCTAAAGATTATCTGATTATTAAACATCACATATGAACAAAAAAGAGACTGGTTGAATTTCTATGTTCTTTAAAAAACTGGTTTCATTATGGTGTCTGTTGTTTTCAGTGAAGACAAGTGGAGGGTGGTCAGAAAATGGTTGGAAAGAGGGGAAATTGATACGAACCCTGCTGGCCTCTATATTTCTGCTTTTAGAAATAGAGTGAGAGTAAATCAAATAGCCAGACTTCCAAATCAAAGGAAGATGAAGAGCAATTTATTTAGCTTCCTTTAGCTTGATAGGCAAAATAATGGACTGCCAAAGATAACTATATCTTAATCCCCCAAACCTGTAACTATGTAACTTTACAGGACAGAAGACATTTTAATATGTTATTAAATTAGGACTTTGAGATGGGGAGATTATCTTGCATGATGTAGATGGAACTAATCTAACCACATGAATCCTTTAGCTGAGAACCTTTCCCTCTTGTACTTAGAGGGAGATGTGACTATGGAAGGTGAGTCAGAGAGATGCAACATTGTAAGCTAGCTCTGAAGACAAAGAAAGTGACCACTGCCAAATCAGTCTCTCTATTTGCTTATCTTCCTGCTCCCCACTGGAATGCAACCTTCATTGGGACCAAAAATTAGTCCTGTTCCCAACTGTATCCCCATTACTTAGCACAGTGCCTGACAGAAGTGAAAGTGGCAGAAGTGAAAGTATTAGTCACTCAGTTGTGTCCAACTCTTTGCAATCCCACGGACTGTAGCTCCTCTGTTAATGGGATTCTCCAGGCAAGAATACTGTAGTGGGTAGCCGTTCCCTTCTCCAAGGATTCTTCCCAACCCAGGGATCAAACCCAGGTTCCCTGCATTGCAGGTAGATTCTCTACCATCTGAGCAGGTGCTCAACAAATATTTTGGTTGAATGAATAAACTAGTCAATAAATGAAATCAATGCCATGGAACACTTTTTCAAATTTTGATGACCCATAAATATTAATCTTATGATATCCTAGTTATGTTAAGTATTTAGAAATGATGTATCGTTATTGTTCAGTTGCCAAGTTGTTTCTGGCTCTTTAAGACCCCATGGACTGCAGCATGGCAGGCTTCCTTATCCCTCACCATCTCCTGGATTTTTCTCAAACTCATGTCCATTGAGTCGATAGTGCCATCCAAACATCTCATCCTCTGTCGCCGCCTTCTCCTCCTGCCTTCAATCTTACCCAGCATCAGGATATTATCCAATGAATTGACTGTTCACATAAGGTGGCCAGAATATTGAAGCTTCAACTTCAATGATGTGTGAAAGTGAAATTTGCTCAGTTGTGTCCGACTCTTTGTGACCCCATGGACTGTACAGTCCATGTAATTCTTCAGGCCAAAATACTGGAGTGGGTAGCCTTTCCCTTCTCCAGGGGATCTTCCAAACCCAGGGATCGAACCTAGCTCTCCCAAGTTGCAGGTGGATTCTTTACCAGCTGAGCCACCATAGAAGCCCAAGAATACTGGAGTGGATAACCTATCCCTTCTCCAGCAGATCTTCTTGACCCAGGAATTGAACTGGGTCTTCTGTACTGTAGGAGGATTCTTTACCAGGTGAGCTACCAGGGAAGCCCTGTGAATGATACATATTCATGGTATATCAGCAATAGGATAAAAACCCTGTATTTTCAGCCTATCTAAGCCTTTGCAAAGCCAGTCAAGAAGAATACCCTCTGGGCTGTCATCTGCAAACATCTGCACGTCTTGTATTCAGGAGTCCAGCTGAGAGAGAAAAACAAAAGCAGTAAAAAGAACATGTGGGCTTCTCTGGTTGCTTAGTGGTAGAGAATCTGCCTGCCAGTGCAGATGACATGGGTTCAGTCCCTGGGTTGGAAAGGTCCCCTGGAAAAGGAAATGGTTAACCACTCCAGTATTCCTGCCTAGAGAATTCCATGGACAGAGGAGCCTGGTGGGCTACAGTCCCTGAGGCCCCAAAACAATCAGACATGACTTAGTGACTAAACAAAAACAACAACCCTGGACTTCCAGAGGTTCAAGCTGGATTTAGAAAAGGCAGAGGAACCAGAGATCAAATGGCCAACATCCATTGGATCATCAAAAAAGCAAGAGAGTTCCAGAAAATCATCTATTATCTTTATTGTCTATGCCAAAGCCTTTGACTATGTAAATCACAACAAATTGTAGAAAATTCTTCAACAGATGGAAATACCAGCCCACCTGACCTACCTGCTGAGAAATCTGTATGCAGGTCAAGCAGCAACAGTTAGAACCAGGCATGAAACAACAGACTGGTTGTCACCATGCTTATTTAACTGATATGCAGAATACATCATGCAAAATGTCTGGCTGGATGAAGCACAAACTGGAATCAGGATTGCTGGGAGAAATATCAATAACCTCTGATATGCAGATGACACCACCTTATGCCAGAAAGTGAATAAGAACTAAAGAGCCTCTTGATGAAAGTGAAAAAGGAGATTGAAAAAGTTGGCTTAATACTCAAAATTGAAAAACAAAACAAAACAAAACATGGCATTCAGTCCCATCACTTCATGGCAAATAGAGGGGGAAACAATGAAAACAGTGACAGACAATTTTTGGGGTCTCCAAAATCACTGCAGATGGTGACTACAACCATGAAATTAAAAGACACTTGCTCCTTGGAAGAAAAGTTATGAACAACCTAGATAGCATATTAAAAAGCAGACACATTCCTTTGCCAACAAAGGTCTGTCTAGTCAAAACTNAAATCACTGCAGATGGTGACTACAACCATGAAATTAAAAGACACTTGCTCCTTGGAAGAAAAGTTATGAACAACCTAGATAGCATATTAAAAAGCAGACACATTCCTTTGCCAACAAAGGTCTGTCTAGTCAAAACTATGGTTTTTCCAGTAGTCACGTATGGATGTGAGAGTTGGACCATAAACAATGCTGAATGCTGAAGAATTGATGCTTATGAACTATGGTGTTGGAGAAGACACCTGAGAGTCCCTTGGACTGCAAGGAGATCCACTCAGTCCATCTTAAAGGAAATCATTGGAAGGACTGATGCTGAAGCTGAAACTCCAATACTTTGACCACCTGATGCGAGGAACTGACCCACTGAAAAAAAACCTTGATGCTGGGAAAGATTGCAGGGAGGAGGAAAAGGGGATGACTGCTGGGGTCCAGCCCCAGTGGATCCAGGGTAATTCAAAGCTGGGATGGAGTCGGTGATTAGGAAAGAATTATTTAATTAGAGATATAAAGAGAGATTAGGAAAGAATAGTGTAGTAGGAAAATTAGTNCAGGGAGGCCTGGCGTGCTGCGATCCATGGGGTCGCAAAGAGTGGGACACGACTGAGCGTCTGAACTGAACTGAACTGAACTGAATCCTATACTCTTAAACTCTTAACTGCTGTTGTGTATAGTTGTGGATATATATATGTGTCAGATAAAATCTTGCTGGAAGGATATTTGAATCCTGTGTATCCCACACACACCTTTGAAATTCAAATTTCTCAAGAGTATCTAAGAGTAAATAGTGTGGGCTTCCCTGGTGGCTCAGATGTAAAGAATCTGCCTGCAATGTGAGGGACCTGGGTTTGATCCCTGGGTTGGGAAGATCCCCTGGAGTGGAGATCCTTCTCACTCCAGTATTCTTACTGGAGAATTCCACAGACAGAGGAGCCTGGTGGGTCGCAAAGAGTCGGACACGACTGAGTGACAGACACTTTCACTTTTAGTGGGGTTTGCAAATTGGCTGAAAGATATGCCAGTTGGGAAACAGGTGACCAGGTACTGGGGCAGAGAGTGGCACCTTAGAGGAGGGTGGGGTAAGTTAGCAATCTGGCTGGGTGGTCCTGATGGGAATGGAGTTAGGGACTGACACTGACATGAGAGATTCTGGGAATCTCAGGGACCACATCTGAAGCTGGGGAAAAGAAAATGGTAAGAGGGGTTGTTAGTTGATAGAGAATTCTGGAAGTAAGGGGGTTAATCCTCAGGATGGAGAGACCTAGTTGCAAGTTTAAACACAAGACTGCAGTAACCTGTTTTTGAAACATCTACCTGTCAGTCTACCTATCTCTGTGAAAAAGTTGCTTAAAACATGCAAATGGTGCTTTTGTATACTTGAGGGAAAACTGTCCTCTGATAACATGCTGTTTCATTCACTAAAAACTGGCCTTTTCAGATCCATTCATGCTACTTACCTTACCCATCGGGATATGCTTTTTACCTGAGAAGTACCCTCATTGCCCCAGTATTTTGTAACTGTAGCCTCATTCAAAGTTGGAAGCATTCCAGTTTCTTCTGTGAAATCAGGACAAAAATCAAGGAAAAGCTTCAACAGCGTCAGTACATATGTGCTCCTGAGCCACACAAACACAGTGTGCAGTGTAGAGGACCACACGTAGCTTATTGCCAGTGGATTGTTGTTTTTTTTTTTTTTGCCTCGAATGGAGTGATGTTTGCTTCTGAGTGTGCGTGTCTGTGTGTGTGCTTCTGTGTATCTCCGTGTGTTTGCATTCATTTTCTGCATTCAGCCTGCGTCACTACCATGGTAATCAGTGTTTCTCAATGGCCTCTGTAGGTGAGGAGGGTTTCTTTGATGCTTAAAGACCTACACTTCCCAGACATTAAATGTGCATAATGCCTTGAGGACTTTAAGCGCTGCACTAAGCATGCATATCTCATACCCACAGCGCCTGCATTCCCACAATAGCAGCAGCCCTGAGCAGATGCTTGCAGTGTTCTTATCTGGCTGTGCTTTTCACTTTGGGACAAAGTTCTCTACTCACATCTCATGGATTTATTTTTTTCACCTTGTAAAGCCTGAATTGTGAAGATCCCCTCATATCATTAAGGGCTGCATGAGTCAAGTTTTTGGGACTGCTAAGGATTTCTTTGCCTGTTTTTTTTTTTTTTTTTTGCCTCTTTCCTTTTTGGAGGTGTATATCAGGAAAAGGCTTTGCCTTTAGAGAGAAATTTCACTGCTCTTGCCAATAATGTGTAACAATATTAAATTTAATGGCAGACCTTGAAGTGTATAAAAACTTAAGTCCAGAAAAAGGTAAGTCATACATTTTAAGCGTAATAGTCCTAGTAAAAGATGCTGTACATGTCTTATTTTATTTCATGTTTAAAGATTCATTTGAACTCTTGACAACATATTTGAGATATTATATTTCAGTGTGGAATGAAAAGGTAGCAGTATTTTTGAGAAGTCTTTTCTTGACAGTGTGTACTTTTATAATGGTAGAATTTGCATGCTGACAAATTGGAAGTGTATCATTATAATAAAGTAGTCAGTGACAAAATTGTTTGTATTCTTTGGTTATAAGTCAAGGAAACAGACATACTTAAAAATCTCATTTGTCTAATACGTACAAACAATTGGTTTTAGTTTAAACATTGTGTAGGCTTCTTCAGTTTGAATAATGATATATAAAGCTCTATTTTAACTTCCTACAATAATCTGAACAGAATCATTCCCAATTTGTATCGGTTAAAGAAAGTCATGAATAGTGAAAATAATTAGCTTTCAGAATGAAATGGCATAAGTATTCAGCATGGGTAAAATGGAGGCAGAATCCATGTATCATGTTTTCAGAGCCTATTTGTCAGTTCCCCAGCTGAAAGAAACATCTTAAAGTATGAGTTAGGAGATCAGGAATTTGAAATACATGAAGATTGTTTTTGAATTATAAGAAATGGCCCTGCCTCGTCAGACAGATTAAATGACACGTCAGGAAATGTCTTCTAAACTTATCTTGAAACTGAAATTTATCTGTCATTTAAGATTATTCATGTGCGGCTACTCAAATGTCACTTTGTTATGTGGATGCTCCGTCTGAGAGCCTGTCTCGAGGCTGTTGCTAGTTGATGGTATCAACTTCAGTGTACCATGTTCCCAGGGATGCTTGCTTCTTATTGAGAATATGAATTAAACTGTGGCTGAGGTTTTTCTGAGTGGAACTGACTTTTCTAAGACTTAAGAAAGAGCTTTTACACAGAAATAGGGAACAATTTGGTTTACTCAGTATGCAGTTTATCAGAAGGGCTTTTCATTGAGAGTTTTATCTTTTAACATGTTTGGAAACTTTCATATGCAGAATGTGGGAGTCAGTTGAATGGCATGGCATACTGTCAGAATTGTCTTACTTTATACATCATGAAAGTAAGGAGGAAAATGACTTCTATTACTTTTATCACATGAAGTAATCTTTAAGATGAAAGTTAAGCATTAATTCTTAAACATAATGGAAATGTGAATGAATTTTTCTAGTCAGATAAGCTTTTAAAATTGACACATGTAAGGTGTCTGTTTGAAGGTAGATGTAGCCACATATAGATGGCCATACTAGATGTTTTTCTTGATGAGCATATACTTCATATTTTACTTAATAGATTTTCAATTATTCATTTTACTGATTTATTTTACTGAGTGAAAAATTTTCTTTATTGACTGTCCGTCTTGGTATTAAAATAATCTTAGTGGGTAGCAAGACTTTTTAAGAATAAATCTTTTGAATTTCAAATCATTATTAAGTGGAACCTTTTAAATTATATAGATCAACTCCATTTCCAAGTGTGTGGAAATTAATAGACTCTGAATTCTCATGAAATCTGAGTTGCATTATTAAACAGTAATGTTAGTAAAAAGTGATTTCAATTTATGGGAATACAAAATTGAAAAATATTCATTCAGAGCCAGGAAGACCAAAGAGCAGAAACCTGAGTTTTGATGGTATATCCTTAGTCTTAAAATGTCTATTAAGTTTGTTCCTACATTGTGCATATCCTCAGGGAATTATTATTATTGTTATCCTTTGCCTCATAATTTAATGCCAGGTTCTATAAACCTCCAAACTAGAAGGCATCTTATTGATTCTTGAAACAATGCTGAATATGTAAGGGACTTGATTTGCAGCATAAAGTCAGAAGTCAGAGCAAGCTTTGGGCATGTAAGGCAAGTGTTTTATAATATTATGTCCAGGAATTCCAATATCCTCTTTCGTAACAAGAGAGAATACTGCTTTCTTGCTTACTTCACAAAATTGTTATAAGAATTATGGTTATAATGTCTCTGAAAGCATTTGAAAGATGGAAAATGATCACAGGTATGGAAAATGAGATAGTCTTGGACATAAGGACAATGCATATTTTGTCTACTTTAGTTGAAAAGCATTTGTATTTGTTCTGGAGTGCAAATCAAAAGCACTTTGACCTAGAACCTTGGTACCATCTGCTACTAATTTTCCCCTTGGCTTACTGTAACCTACATGCCCGCAGTGTTCATGCATTGCATGAATGCCTTATGGAAGGGCTGATGTCAAAGTAGGAGTGAGTGCTAGATTCCTAGAGCAGTAAGAAATTATAGCAATCTTTCTTTTTTTTAAAGAGAAAAAGATTGTGCAATTTTTTCTAAGACATGGAGCAGATCTGTGTCTAGAATTGGACCCTCCAATTCACAGACAATAATGGCTAGACCCACTCTTTTTAAATACACAAATTTTTGCTTTTAGCAAATGCTAAACATTTAGATACTTATGATCTCTCTCATCTTGTGTCGTTTGAATTCTTTGTGTAAGGCCATTTTTAAGGAGGGGAAAATTCAGAGTTTCTTGGGTAATTCTTAACTACTAATAAAGAATAACCAAATATACCAAATATATACTTTATATACAAGGTTTTGATTGTGGATATGAAAGTGAATAAAAGTATTAATCTATTTTCCAGTAACTCATGATCTAGTGCAAAGACACGCTCATATCACTATAACTAGCTACACAATAGAGGAGCATTCCAGTGGTACCTTAGGCTTGGAGAATTCAGCAAAGTATTTCTGGAGGTGACATTTGAACTGAGCCTTGAAAGATAAGAAGGATTATATCAGGTGAATAGGCAAGGATTGAAGATGAAGTAGGCACGGGCCAATAAAGACCTCATAATCCAAGTTAAGAAATGCAGGCGTTATCCAAGAAAAAAAAAAGTGATGATTATAAGCTAGGGAGAGATTAATCTGATTTGAATTTCAGATCTCTCTGACAACAGTTTAGAGAAAGCTGGGAGGGATGAGACTAGAGCGAAAGAGACCAGAAGGCTGTTGCAGTAAACAGGTGAGGATACGGTGGACCCTACTCAGGTTTCTTAGCTTAGCTGTTCTTTTAGGAGAACTCTCTGGACCCTGATGTCCACACTGGTGCCTTTGCTCTGATCGTAGGTGCCCTGGAACTCTCACGGCTTCTCCCTCTGCATATGCTGTGTATCTAGTCATTATCTTGTAGTTGAGCTAAATTAGCTACAAGTAGGTACTTGCCTTATATGAAATCTAACATTTCTGCTCTTGCTGAGTTTACAATCTCTAGTACGTTAGACAGAATTGTGCCTAATGAAATCTCTGTTCTTGTTTTACAAAGAACAAAAAACTGTTTCCCCAAGAATCTCAGAGAACACCAACTCCACATTTTTTAGGCTGCAAGATATTTGTTTCAGTGTTGCCATGTTGCTTGCATAATCAGTCCAGCTAAAATCAGAGTAGGGAGGTCTTTGGTCATTTCTTGGTACTTAATTTTGTTTTTGGAGAAAAGGGCTATTTCCTTATTTACTGAAGAAGATGATGTTCATGATGCTGTATACTTTATTGTGATCCACAGATCTGTCAATGTTTCTTGAACTATCTGTTAGGGCAAGTTTTCCATCATTATTCTGATTCAAAAAATGTTGACTCTTTTAATGTATTTTTCTATTCCCGATAAAGATTAGATGCAGGCTGTCTAGTTCCAAGAGTAATTTTGTTGGGATTTTTTTTTAAAGTGGAATTGCATTGCATTTATAAATTAACTGAGCAGAACCATCTCTATTAAGACATTGAGTCCTTCCCTTTCAGGAACACAGTAGAGGGCACCGTATTTAGGTCTTTTATGTCAATGAAAATTTAAGGTTTTCTTCATGCAGATTGTCCATGTTTCTTGTTAGGTTTATTCTTGTGGTTTTAGTTGGTATTGTGAATAGATCTTTTTCAGTTACATTATTTTGTTTTTGAAAACAGTTAAAATTTAAACTCAAATAGTATAGAAGAATTAGTACAAAAAGTGTCGTTCCCTCTCTTCACCCTCTTTACCTCTTTCTGTTTAACTCCTTTACTATTTTTTAGTAATAGTTTCATATCTCTAAATGATGTACTATATTACTATTTACAGATTTTCATTTTTTGATATGTCTATTGATTTTATTCTATGGTAGATAAGGAATTAACTCACTTTTACCACCCCCATCTCTGAGTTACTCCATTGCTTACCTTTGTGATGTTAGCAATTATGTAGACTTCTGTGTTTCCTGCTCTGCCAAATAGAAATACTCCATTCAGTGATCACAGCATTCCCTTTTACCAATCCTTTCTCTTGGTTATCCCTCCTAACCTTTCTCACATAAGTAATTTTTCCATTCTTTTTCTGTATTTATACTCAGTCCATGCTTTGATAATAGGTTGATTTAAAAAGTTTATTGGGGAAACAGTGGAAACAGTGGCAGACTTTATTTTTTGGAGCTCCAAAATCACTGCAGATAGTGACTGCAGCCATGAAATTAAAAGATGCTTGCTCCTTGGAAGAAAAGCTATGACCAATCTAGACAGCATATTAAAAAGCAGAGACATTACTTTGCTAACAAAGATTCATCTAGTCAAGGCTATGGTTTTTCCAGTAGTCATGTATGGNGCAAATACCCTTTTCCAACATACCAAGAGACATGGACATCACCAGGTGGTCGATACAGAAATCAGATCAATTATGTTTTTTGCAGCTGAAAATGGAGAGCTATATACAGTCAGCTAAAACAAGACCTGGAGATGGCCCAAATCATGAGCTCCTTATTACAAAATTCAAGCTCAAATGGAAGAATGTAAGGAAAACCACTAGATAATTCAGTGAAAGTATCAGTCACTCATGGTATGACCTAAGTCAAATCCCTTGTGATATACAGTGGCGGTAACAAATAGATTCAAGGAAGTAGATCTGATAGAGTGCCTGAATAAGGCAGAGACTGGTAACATTGTACAGGAGACAGTGACCAAACTATTCCAGAGAAAAAGAAATGCAAGAAGACAAAGTAGTTGTCTGAGGAGGCTTTACAAATAGCTCAGGAAAGAACAGAAGTGAAGGGCAAAGGAGAAAGGGAAAGATATACCCAACTGAATGCAGAATTCCAGAAAATAACAAGGTGAGACAAGAAGGCCTTCTTAAATGAATGATTCAAAGAAATAGGGGGAAATAGTGGAATGGGAAAGATGAGCGGTCTCTTCAANGAAGTGAAGGGCAAAGGAGAAAGGGAAAGATATACCCAACTGAATGCAGAATTCCAGAAAATAACAAGGTGAGACAAGAAGGCCTTCTTAAATGAATGATTCAAAGAAATAGGGGGAAATAGTGGAATGGGAAAGATGAGCGGTCTCTTCAAGAAAATTAGAGATATAAAGGGAATATTTCATACAAGAATGGGCACAATAAAGGAGAGAAATGGTAAGGACTTACTAGAAGCAGAAGATTAAGAAGAAATGGCAATGCCATTCTCCCAAATCATCCCACCCTCTCCCTCAGAGGCCAAAAGTCCGTTCTACATGTCTGTGTCTCTTTTGTTGTCTCACATACAGGGTCNTACATCGACATGAATCCACCACAGGTGTACACGAGCTCTCAGTCCTGAATCCCCCTCCCTCCTCCCCTCCCACAACGTCTCTCTGGATCATCCCCATGCACCAGCCCCAAGCATCCTGCATCGAACATAGACCGGCGCCTCGTTTCTTACATGATAGTATACATGCTTCAATGCCATTCTCCCAAATCATCCCACCCTCTCCCTCAGAGGCCAAAAGTCCGTTCTATATGTCTGTGTCTCTTTTGTTGTCTCACATACAGGGTCATCATTACTATCTTTCTAAATTCCATATATATGTGTCAGTATACTGTATTGGTGTTTTTCTTTCTGGCTTACTTCACTCTGTATAATAGGCTCCAGGTTCATCCATCTCATTAGAACTGATTCAAATTTATTCTTAGAAAAAGTCTTTAATTGTGTTCAACCTCCTAGACACTGAAAACTGCCACACAGAGGGAGCAGTGCCTTTATAGTCCAGGTGTGGATGACTTGACTAAAGATCCTTTCTAGAAGACATCTGCCTCCCCCATTCATGGGTATCGGTAATAAGTTTAGAGGTAGAAATGCTTTCCATGTGAAGAGAAATCACATAGTAGGCACTTAATATACTAGTGTCAGATGAAGCGGAGAGCCTTGTTCTCTGATGATTGACTAATGTTGGAAGAAGATTAAGGGTGAGTGAACATCTCATCTCTGTCGGGTGGTCAGGAGCAATAAAGTATTCTGCAGTTTTGAGTTAGGGAAGTCTCCTTGGTTGCTGAGACATACCCCTTATCCTGATGGACTAGGAACTTAACTGTCCCATGCCCAGTGTCCTTCAGCATCTTCAGCTCCATTGCTTCTTGATGCTTCAAAGAAGGTGGGGAGGCTTGGTTTCCAGTGACTGGTAGGTTGTAATGGATTCTTGTTATTGTTGTTGTTCAGTTACTAAGTTGTGTACAAGTCTTTGTGACCTCATGGACTGCAGCACACCAGGCCTCCCTGTTCTTCACCGTCTCCCAGAGTTTGCTCAGACTCATATCCATTGAGTTGGTGATGCCTTACAACTGTTGCATCCTCTGTCACCCTCTTCTCCTGTTCTCAATCCTTCCCAGCATTAGGGTCTTTTCCAATGAGTTGGCTCTTTGCATCAGGTGGGCAAAGTACTGGAGCTTCAGCTTCAGCATCGGTCCTTCCAATGAATATTCAGGATTGATTTCCTTTAGGATCTCCTTGCTGTCCAAGGGACTCTCAAGAGTAACCGGCTCTACCCATCTCCAGATGGTGGTGATAGGATAGTTAGAGAGACAGTTTGGGTTCATCTTTATGAGTGTGGTACTATTACTTTGACAAGTAGATAAGTTAGTTTTATGGTCTGCTGGGTAATTATATTTTAAGTAAAATTAAGTTCTTAATTACTCCTGAAGGAGAAGCTATAATACCAAACTGTGATTGTTTTTGGCAGGTAGCCAGGAAAAAAGAACGTAATTAACTGTGTGACTACTTCTTTCCAAATATGAAAGGCATACTTCTCAGTAGGTTTATTTAACCATTAGCTAAAAACAGACTTAAAAATGAATAGAGATTAACTATGGAAACAGACTTCTTTAAAAGCAAATTTTATTTTTTAAGCAATAGTCTATTAAATGAATTGTCTTATGCTGTACTAATATAAAATGAGTAAACATGAAAAATTATGTGAAATATCTTAGATTTTTCTCAAAAGTTTAGTTTCAGAAGAATCAATGCTTTTAAACTGTGGTGTTGGAGAAGACTCTTGAGAGTCTCTTGGACAGTAAGGAGTTCTAACCAGTCCATTCTAAAGGAAATCAGTCCTGAATATTCATTGGAAGGACTGATGCTGAAACTGAAGCTCCAATACTTTGGCCACCTGATGCAAAGAACTGACTCATTTGAAAAGAGCCTGATGCTGGAAAAGATTGAAGGTAGGAGGAGAAGGGGATGACAGAGGATAAGATAATTGGATGGCATCACCAACTCAATGGACATGAGTTTGGGTAAGCTCTGGGAGTTGCTTATGGACAGGGAAGTCTGCAAAGGGGACTCTTTGCAGTCCATGGTATCACAAAGAGTTGGACACAACTGAGTGACTGAAGTGAACTTGAAGTGAGAGATTGAATTGAATCTGTAGACTTTTTTTGGTAATATAGCTATTTAATAATACAAATTATTCTAATTCATGAATATGGGATGTCTTTCCATTTGTTTGTATATTTTTCAGTTTATTTCATCAACATTTTATAGTATTCAATGTACAGATTTTTCACTTCCTTCATTAAATTATTCCTGAATATTTTATTGTTTTTGATGATATTGTGAATGGAATTGTTAAAATTTATTTCTCAAAATTTTTTTCTTGGTGTATAGAAGCATAACTAATTTCTATATGTTGATTTTGTATCCTGCAACTTTACTTATTACTGTTTAGTTCTAACCACTTTTTGGTGGCATCTTTAGGACTTTTTAATGTGTGAGGTCATATCCTCTCCAAACAGTTTTAGTTCTTCCTTTCTGATTTGGATGTCTTTTATTTCTTGTACGATTGTGCTCACTAGGGTCTATAGAGCTTTTCTGAATAGGGGTAGTGAGAGTGTACATTCTTGTCTTTTTCATGGTCTTAGAATAAAAGCTTTCAATATTTCACCATTGAGTTATGATGTTGGCTGTAGGTTTGTCATATAAGGCTTTTATTGTGTTGAGATTCCTTGTATACCCAATTTGTTGAGCCTTTTTTTTTTTAATCATGAAAGGATCTTGTATTTTATTGATTCCTTTTTCTCCATCTATTGGAATACTATTATTTTTTTTATTATTCTATAAATGTGGTATATCACATTTGTGTGTGTTAAATCATCCTTGAGCCCCATGGATAAATCCCTCTTGACTGTGGTATATGATCCTTATGATACGCTGTTGAATTTGGTTTCCTAATATTTTGTTGAGAGTTTTTGTGTTTGTATTTATTAGGGATATTGGTCTATAGTTTTATTTTTTATAGTGTCTGGCTTTAATATCAGGGTAATGCTGGTCTTTTAAAATGAATTTGAAAGTGTTTCCTAAGAAGGACTTTCTGACCTTCCTCTGAAGCAGGTTAATAAAACTTTTATGTACAAGGTGCCCATATAACCAGAGGAAAAGAGTTGCTTTATTTCTAAAGACAAAGGGGCACAGAAGGATATTGGAACAAGCAGGCTTTGCTAGGTTTCTCCAATTAAACGAATTTACCTCATACTTTGTCCTATCTTCATACTGACTTTCCGTTCTTCATAAGACCTAGCATTAAAAATACTCGGTTTTAACCATTTCTTTGGGTCTTCATTTGCTTATGAAGTCTCCTGTGTCATGTAAAATTTACATTAAATAAATGTATATGTTTTTGTCTTGCTAATCTGTCTTTTGATATTGAGTTCCAAGTTGAGAATTTACATGGGCAGAAGAAAAAGATAGTTTTCCTCTTTTATGCTAAAGTCTTGAAAGCTATTGTTTCATCTATTTTGTTCATTTTCTTTTTTAAGGTAGTTTACTCCATCTTGGTCAGAAGCAGAATTCCTTTTTTCTGAGGTTTGTCTTGTTTATTTATTTATTTTTTTGCACTAAGAATCAATTTATTTAATTGCAGAAACACTGAAAAAAGGAGATTTTTTAAATTTTTGCTTATGTATGGGATTTTCTTTCCCATTTTTATCTTCTGATTACTGTATGACTATATGCAGGTTATATGCTATTTTGTTTCTTAATCTAATAAGTTTCTGTTTTACTAAGTTATTTAAAATTTTCTCTTTGATTGCCTTGGTTTTATAGGTGTGTTGTTGTTTAGTTGCTAAGTCATGTCCAGCTCTTTGCAACCCCATGGACTATAGCATGCCAGGCTTCCCTGTCCTTCACTATCTCCTGGAGTTCGCCCAAATTCATGGCCAACTGCTGCATAATCTACAAATAGAAAGGAAATACAATTATATCTAATTTTCATGTTTTTAGTTGCTTTTCTCTTATCTGATTATGTTGGCTAATGCCTCTTATAATATAATAGTACATAAAGATAATGAACATCCTTGCCTCATTTCAGACATTAGTCAAATGATTCCAGTGTTTCCCTATTAAATAAGATGCTAACTTTAGGACTGAGGGACACACACACATATCCATAATTTCTGAGGGTTTTTTTTTTCTTTTTTGAAATTGGGAATGGTATTGAATTTTATTGGAGGGTCCTTTTAGTGTTTCTAGAGATAATCGTATGGTTTTTCTCCTTAAATCTGTTAAGACAGTGAATTACATTAATGAATGTGTAATATCTAAAAGTGAACCATTTCATGAAGCTATCACAATATTGTTAATCGACTATACTCCAAAATAAATTGGAAAAAAAAAAAGTGAACCAGTCTTGCGTTCCTAGGAAAGAATTCCACTTGTTAAAACAATTTATATTTTTTGTTATTCATTATATATATATGATTTTACATCCATATTCATAAGTGAGGTTTATTGAGGGTTTTTTTTTGCTGTTTTTTTTTTTAAGTTAAATTTAGGTATCTGTATTATATCTTCTTCATAAAATGAAGGTGGAAATTTATTCTTCTTTTTGTTTGCTCTTTTGATTAACATAGGAGCAATTTTATTAACATAACACTTGCCTGGAAAATCTCATGGACGGAGGGGCCTGGTAGGCTGCAGTCCATGGGGTCCCTAAGAGTCAGACATGACTGAGCGACTTTACTTTCACTTTTCACTTTCATGCATTGGAGAAGGAAATGGCAACCCACTCCAGTGTTCTTGCCTGGAGAATCCCAGGGACAGGAGAGCCTGGTGGGCTGCTGTCTATAGGGTCGCACAGAGTCGAACACGACTGAAGCGACTTAGCAGCAGCAGCAGGAATTATCCATTCCTTGNAGAGCCCCTGTTTGAGTTTCTTGAAACATACAGCAAATTCCTGTTGGCTATCTATTTTACATATGGTAATGTAAGTTTCCGTGGAGAAGGTGATGGCACCCCACTCCAGTACTCTTGCCTGGAAAATCCCATGGACAGAGGAGCCTGGTGGGCTGCCGTCTATGGGGTCACACAGAGTCGGACACAACTGAAGTGCCTTAGTAGCAGCAGCAGCAGCAATGTAAGTTTCCATATTACTCTCTCCATACATCTCACCCTCAGCAATAGTTTATTTGGGGGAATAATTCTATTTCTTTTATGAAAATTGATGTTTACTCTCTGTATTGGGGGTTAATATGCAGAAGATACATTTTTAAAGAAAATTATCCCTTTTATCCTGGTTTTCAGATTTATTTGCTTAGAGTTGGTAAAAGATTGCTTTTTGGCATTTTAAACATAACCTCTGTTTCAATATTCTTTTCCTTTTATAGTTTTTTGTTTATTTATGGTTTCTCATTTTTCTTTTTGTTGAGTGGGTTTTGGTCTATTTTGTGGTCATTTTCTCCCATGGCATCTGCATTCCTAAATTTATTTAGTAATCTTACTGAAAAAATTTTTTCTTTCCTTTCTTTCCCCTTAGGGTTTGCTAGCCTCTCAGATGGTTCCTTTTCTTTCTGAGAGAGATTTTTGGCTGTTTCCCACCACCTCTAGGTCCCCACTGCTACCTTTTTCATGCAATTAACGTCTGATTCTGGGACTGGCTGTGCTATGCTGTGCCATGTATTTGATCACTTACATGTAGGTTGAAACTTCTATTATCTTCTCTGACTCCTGTCTCTGCTCTGGGATGGGGTTATTATACATGGTATTATTTGCTCTTTGGATGTGTGGATAGATTCCTTCATCTGCAGAGATTCTGAAAGTACAAGAATGATCCAAGTATCAGAGAGAAATAGCTACTAAACAGGAATGTTTTAGATATAAGGCTCTAAGAAGGCCTTTATAGTGAGGTGACACTCCTCAAAAAAAGGAGTTCAATTCTATTGGTCCTTTTAGTGGTTTTTTTTTGACACAAGAAGGTGACACTTTAGCAGAATCCCTAATAAGGTG
This sequence comes from Neotragus pygmaeus, assembly GCA_006410875.1. Lineage (NCBI taxonomy): Eukaryota > Metazoa > Chordata > Mammalia > Artiodactyla > Bovidae > Neotragus > Neotragus pygmaeus. Next base: position 92,266 of record SJYV01003594.1, read on the forward strand.
AGAAAGTGACCACATAAAAGCCAAAGGAATATTAGGACTTGGAGTCAGAGAAGTAGCCTTGGGTCAGACCATGGAGTTTAGATTTTTTTCCTGAGTAACTGGAAGCCATTGGAGGATGTTAAGGGAGAAGTAACAGAGTTCTCTTTAGAGCGACCTTTTGGACTGTACCTCAGAAGATTAAGTGAATGAGTTGAGAAAAACTGGGAGACTAATTACAATGTTATTGTATGATATGATGGTGTCTAAACTGGAGTGATAACTGGACATGTTGTATAAGTGATCAGACTCAGAATATGTTTTAAAGTTTTACTGGATGGGACTTCCTGATTGAGTGGATATAGGATGTGCAAGAGAACTATCCAGGATGAACAGGGTGAAGGTGATGCCATTTTCTGAGACGGAAAGTCTTGACTGAAGAGCAAATAATGGTGGTGGTGGTGGGTGTCAGTAACTCTTCTCTAGACATGTTAAGATTGAGATGTTTGTTACATCTCTAGGTGGAGATGTTGATAGGTGAGAGGTTGTAGCTTTGTAGATAAATACCTTTTTGAAATTGTTGGCAAACTTAAAATCACAGTCACTTTCTAAGCACTGTCAGGAATGAGTGAAAGAAGAAGGGCACAGACTGAGCCCTGGGCTTCTCTAGATTTAGAGCTCAGAGAAAGGGGGAACCAAACAACAGGCCCCAAGGAGGACTGGCCAGTATGAGATGAAAGATGTTAGGGGAATATGGTGGTGCAGGAACCATGGTGGGGCAGCCTTTCAAGGGGAGGGTGTGGTCAGTGGGCCAGATGCCACTGTGGAGGTGAGTACAATGAAGAGTAAGAAACAGCCATCGGGTTTGGCAAGGTGGAGGTCATGAGCATGCTTGATCTGCATGGTTTCCATGGAGAGGTAGAAAAGTCTGGTTGGGAACAGATTAAGAAAAAAGTGGGAGAGAAAAAAGTAGAGACAGATGACTATTTTTTGAGGATTTTTTTTTTTTTTACTAAAAATATATAGAGATATGGAGTGGTCACCAGGAGGAGTGTGAGCTCAAGGGGTGGAATATTTAAGGGACACTTAATGGTACTTTTGAAAACTATTGCGCATTATCTGATACAGAGAAAACAAATTGATGCGGGAGTGAGAGGAAGCAGTGTGTGTGGACATTAGATAAAGATGGTGGGTGAAGTGGGTAATTTCTCTTCCTATTTCTTGCATTGGTGAAACTAGGAGCAAAGATACTAGCTGAGAGTGGGAAAGGAATGGGAGATTTCACGAGAAGAGTTATATAGAAGTCATTTTGGAGTGATAGAGTGAACTGAGCAAGGAAGTGAGGGCCCATTTGAAAACTGAGCGTGTTACTTTAAAAATGGACCTTGTTCCTATATTTCATTCTTGCCAGTCAAGTGCAAGTGCAGAAGTGGAGATAGGGGCTCACCAGGGCAAGGGATAGCGGGGTGAAGGAATTCCGTGTGGATGCAGGACTGTCTAACCAATGCTGGGTAAAGAGGGCCACGAGGAAGACTATTGACACCTTACAGACAAAAGCTGAAAATTAACGTTGGGGTCAAAGAACTGGGATAACAGAGGAAGGGAGGAAGCAAAATGAAACAGGACTGGTGATGATAGTCTAAGTGGAAATCTCAGAATGGAGGTTTCAGGAATGAAACAGTGTAATCAGAAGCCTAGGGTGGGACCATTGAAATGGGAGGCCAAGGTGGTGAAGGACAAGATTTTTCCAAGTGAGGAAGTCCAGGAACAAAAATGCCAGTTTGGGGTGTGTCTTCCAATTTTAAGTCAGTGTCAGCAGGAATGATGACAGAAGTAGAGGTGGAGCTGGATGCAGACACTGACAACAGGGGAAGTGCCTGAACAGGTGGTATACCTGGCTGCAGCCAGATGACGCGGCAGGTGCTGTATGGGGAGGTATGTGCTTCGGTTTTAAGTGTGAGAGGGGGCATGGTCTGAAAGCAGCAGTGAGAAGTAAATGGGAACAAGTACTTAAAGAGAACTTCCTGTGTATAATAAGCACTCTACAAATGGCTGATAGTGTCTAGTCCTAAATGTTTGGTGAATACATGATCTTGAAAATGTAGTGCCGTGTACACAGCAGGCTCAGAAAATGTGAATGTGTTCAACAGGGTCCCAAACCAAAAACAAAACAGAACTTTCCGTTTGCTAATCTGAAGGGAGATTTTGGCCTCCCAGAATTTTGAGTGTGGGTTTGTCTTACTGACCGTGCAGTACTCTGGTGGATAATAGACTGTGTCTAGCCATCTAGGCCATGTTGGCTTCTTTGTGTACATTAGATAAATGGTGCTGTGCAAACGTAGATTATTAGCAAGCTATAAAATGATCTCATATAAGAAGTTTAATGTGGGGTCTTTTAAACATTCTAGCTGTTTGAAGGATGGAGCTGCGTGAGTGATTAAAGCTCACCGGTTCTTGTGGCCTCAACGCTCCTGGAATGCTTGGAAAAATGAGATCATAGGATTTGATGTAAAGTCAAATAAATGTGAACATCCCACTTGGACTTTGCTCTGTCTTCCTGCTCGTTTAGAATGATTAGATCATTATGTTTGCAAAAAAGTCAAATTAATAAGCTTGTTATGCTTGGTTAACTGCATGGATCCACAGGCTCTGAGACATAACTCACATATTTTTAGAGATTCCTGAAGAGAGGAAAGCTTAGGAAGTTGGGCCTTGAAAAATAGAGGCCACCAAATTCTCAGATTTCCTTTTAGTTTATCTTAACTAAGAATTGATCATTTCCGAGGACTGATTTAGAAATAGCAGCACTTCAGAGAAGATAATTGGAACAATTTAATCTGCCTATCTATAAAAGTGGAGGAAGAAAGCAGGGATTTCTTGTTAATGTTTCATGTGAGATCAATAGGTAAGTAATTTCACACTAAAACAGAAAGTGACCCAGCAGTAAAGAGAAATAAGAACAGAGTATATTTACTTGCTGAAGGACATTAAACTCCAGAGGTTCTTTTCATATTTATTCTTACTAGTTTAAAAACTTGATATATGCTTATCACTGGAAATTTTAGTGATACTGAAGTATATGAAATAAAAGGAAAAGTCATTTTTTGAGCTAGGCTACTTTGCTACCCGCTGGTTATTCCAGCCTTTGTAGGTTTTCATAGTTGACCATTTTGTGTATACCTGTGCACATGAGAACGTACTTCATCTTAACAATAAGATGTATGATCTTATACATTGTTTCACTGGTTTTGTTTTACTTCCTTCTCTTTCCCCCTCCCCCCAAAACATAGATATATGTTCATGTTGTTGAATACACATCTACCTCATTCTGTTTAACACCTGTGTTTTCAATACTTGTGGCTGTACCACACTTTAAGAAACTAGTTTCCTATTGATGGATGTTTAACTTTTTTGTTCTTTCAAAGAGAGCTATGACAAACATTCATTTACACATGCCTTTGTACCCTTGTGCAGTGTATAAACTCTAAGCTTTGAAGTGTCAGGTTTAAAGAACAGGAAAATTTTTAGATGTGGCTAGATTTCCCAAGTCTTAGAGAGTGCCTGCTTACTCAGTTCTCTAGCCAACACTGGGTGATATCAGCTAGCAGTGGAACATCATTGTTTTAATGTACATTTCTGGAATTATTAGCATTGTTGAGCATCATTTCATGTTTCTTTGTAATTTCCTCTTCTATATATTGTCTGTCCTGTAACCATTTTTGTATTAGTTTATCTTTTTCTTTTTAAAAATATATTTTATTTAAAATTTATTTTTAATCGAAGGATAATTGCCTTACAATATTGTGTTGGTCTCTGCCACACATCAACATGAGTCAGCCACAGGTATACATATGTCCCCTCCCTCTTGAACCTCCCTTTTCACCCCTTAGGTTGTCACAGAGCCCCAGTTTGAGTTCCCTGAGTCTCAGACAGCTAACTCCCACTGGCTATTTTACATATGGTAGTGTATATGTTTTTCTTATTGACTTTCTCATTGAATGAGGCAAATGCAGTATCTGTCACATATGTTGAGAATATATTTACCATTTTCTTTTAAATTCTGACTTCGATGTGTTTTACCATATCGTCTGTAGTTTAAAAGAAACACTCGTAGTTTGTTGACTTAGGGGATTCCCTGGTGGCTCAGATGGCAAAGAATCTGCCTGTAATGCAGGAGACCTGGGTTTGATCCCTGGGTTGGGAAGATCCCCTGGAGAAAAAAATGACAATCTACTCCAGTGTTCTTGCCCGGGAAATCCCATGAATAGAAGAGCCTGGCAGGCTACAATCTGTGGAGTTGCAAAGAATCAGACGTGACTGAGTAACACACACACACACACACACACACACACACACACACACACACACACAGTTCAGAGACTTGAGGCTAATTCCAAGCTCCCTGAAGTAGCATTTGATGTGTGAGGGCCCTAGCCTCCTGGCCATAGCAGCCCCCGCTGCAGGCTTGCCAGCTTATCTCCTCTGGCAGCCTCTCCGAGATAACAGAAACCCTCCGAGTGCTTGTCTGGGGCACAATTAGATTATTGTATCACCTACAAGCAATGTGCTTTAGTGGCAAGAGGGTGGGTTTGGATTCAGACTCTTGGTTTGGGTTTTTTTTTTAGCTATTGTTCCTAATTGTGTGATCTTTGAGGTTCACTTTGGAAACAAGGATTAAGCCTGTCGTGTCTCACAGGACTGTTGTGAGAGTCACATGATATATCCAAAAATAAATTGGTTTAAGTTAAAAAGGGCTCTGTGTAAATTTTTATTAGTTGTGTGACAGGTTTTTTTTTTTTTTTTTTTAGCTAGTAAACAACTGTTTGAGGGGGACCCTAGGAAGCTGTAAAAGTGACTCTTCCCTCTCCCATGCCTCCTTATCCCTGTGTCACACAGTCTTTGATTTTATTGATTTTGCTTCCTGATAGACTTTAGAATTGTTCTCTTGGTCCCCATGTGCCAGGGCTACCCAAGGGTATGTGCTCGTCAGATGGTCCCCGTCCTCCCTGTAAGGAGGAAAAGGCCTGCTCAGTGGCAGGTTTGTTCTATTGATCAGGGTATTATTTGGGGGCTCTGGAAGACAGGCTTCTTTGCCTCACTTTCCTCAAGCAGTTGCAGACATGTCTCTAAATCAGCTTTGGACAAATATGTGAAGACTGCCGGTTGAAGAAGACCCCAAATTATGAGCGCCCATAGCTCAGCTCTGCCCTAGTGTAAGTTACCGCTTGTGTAGCTCTGTTTGTCCTCTCAGCCTCACTCTTGTCCTCCCAAACTGTCCTGATCTTTAGAGAAGAGGAACCCCATCATGTCCCTACTTAAAAGCCTGCCTTTAGTGGATTTCCGTTGCTCGTATCATGAAAACTGAGATCCTCAGTGTGACCTAAGAGACCCTATGAGGTCACCCCGGCTTCCCCTCCCACCATGTTGTCCGAGGGATCTGCCCACGTCTGCTCTGTCTGAGCTCAGATGAAAAGCCATCTCCATAGAGAAGCCTTCCCGGCAGTCCAGGTTCCATCAGGTCCTCTGTTGTTGGCTTTCTCTTTATACCCTGCTCTTTTCATAGCACTTATGACAAATATTTGTTGTCTAATTTGCTGTGTATTGTCAATCACTCTTGCTGAATTCTGTATGTCGTTTTCATTATTGTATCTATAGTACCTCACAATACATCTTGTACACAGTGGACACTGTTTATTTGTTGACAGATAGAATGGATGAATAACTGAGGCATGTAATTTCGGGGAAATTTACATGTGACCAGGACTTTCTCCCTGTTGGAAGCTGACGTCCCCCAGGGAAGGGGGCCTTTGCAAAGGACGAGTCTCCTTTTTCTGGGAAGGATAGCAAGACCAGAGACCTGTAAACTTACCTAGGCTGTAAGTGGTCCCACCTGCTCTTAAGTTGCCTTTTAGTGACTTCTCTTCCTTTCAAGGTACCAGCTTCTTATAATGATGGTTCCTCTGCCTCTTCTTTGTTTTTAATCTGACTTGGTGAATGTAAGAGGGATGTAGTTAGATATCAGGAAATCTCCAAGAACACCACCCTTGCTCCTTAGAGTTAAATTTTTGAGCTGTGACCCTCTGTATAATGTCTCCTGAGCCAGTATAGTAGAGCTGTCCTCTACTCCTAAGGCTGGGGGGCTTTTAGATGACTGTATCACTGATTTGTTATGCCTTTGCTGTCATTTGACCCAAGAGTAAAATTTTCAAACTTTCTCTTTGAGAACACATACTTCTTTTACTGCCTTTGTGTAAACTTGGCAGATTGAATACACAAACTGCTCCTTTCAAGAACCCTGCCAAAATTCCTCTACTACGTATAGTGAGGATGGTCAGTATTAAGGAAATGAAAGAGATCAGGTTAAGAGCCCAGGATTTAAGACTACCTCTGACTTAGGCTCAGAAATTCTTAGTACTTGACTAGCTATTCTACAGATACTTAAAACTACTTGTTTAGTGAATAAAAGAATTAATATTTATTCTTCAGACAATCATCTCTTATCTCAGGAGTTAAATTTTTTTTCTTCTTCTTTTTTTTAAAGACATTCACAGTTCTCATTAAATCTTAGAGTGCGGGCAAGGGATGAATTAAAGTGTCCACTGATCAGCTGTTAAAACCTTTTCCATGTCAAAGATCACATAGGCATTGCTTTAACAGAAGCCTTTGGATTCAGTATTTTTTTCCCCTAAAACTCTGTGTACATCTTTTTTCTCTCTGATCTCCTAAATTGGCCACTTTGTTGATATGCAAAGAAAATGTAATTTCCTATTAATTGTGTCCTTTGATCTAACTAAAAGATTCTGCAAGTTTGGGAGAAAGCTGTTTAGGAAATGTGCCTCGGTTGATAGTGCTGTCCCCAGGAACATTCTCTTTAGAGTACTTTTGCATGAAGCCCACAAGCATCTTTCATCCTGGGACTGTTAGGGTGCAAGCAGGGAGTTATTTAAATTGTTAGGAGCACAAATGCTTGTTGTTATGCTGGATGGAAGAGCACATTCATTTTCCTTATTGACTCTCAGGTTAAGAATACATGCATTTTGTATTAGCTCAGCTTTTATATCTTCAGCCTGCTGAACAGGAAAAGCAAATCGGGTTGGCCGTGCATGATCCTGCATTTATATAAAATTGTTTCACTCTCTGGAAAGAGTTGTAAATCAAGAATGAAGGTGATGATTAATTTTGCACAGCTGCAGGAGCGTCTTGGTTCCATATCGGTATTTGTTCTGGTGTTGCATTCTAATTGTCAAATATGAATCACTAAGGTGAGGCCATATCCAAGAGGCGGGGAGTTGGACTTGATTTCTCAGTGATAGGAGTGACAAATAATTTATGGCTATGTCTTAAACCACCATAGATAAGTATTGTAATGTGCCCTGTACACCATTGCTTCATTGAACTGTTTTATGAAGAGCCAGCCCAGCAAAATTGGGTCAAAGACTACTAGAGGCAAGATGTGTTTTATGTTTTCAGAGTTAGTGGCATGTCAAAGGTGAACTTGGGGCAGGAAGCAGGCTGTGTGGGAAATGAGGCTGTCTGCTTAGGAGGCTGCTCCAGGAAGGCCTTGATTTAGGGTCTCTGCTTTGGCCTGTGTTTCCTGAATTGTGGCCTTTACTCTCTGGGTCATGAGGCCATGGGGTCGCAAAGAGTTGGCCATGACTGAGCAATGAACACTTTCACTCTCTGGGTCACTTGGGGGAGTGTCAGGGCAAAAGGGGGCTTTTCTGAGAAGGCTTGTTTTACTCAAGGATTCTGGGGAACTTTAATTAGGGAGCTGAGGATACAATTTCATTTGCTTTTTATAAAGATAAAACAAAGGTCTTTGAAGGATTTGAGCATGGGAGTGAGGTGGTTACAGCTGCACGTAGAATTGGTCACTATTGTCAGGACTGAGGAAGGGGTGGGTGAGGACACTGGCTGGCTTCCAGGATATCATTCAGAAAGCATGGTGTGGCAGCCAGGGTTAGAGATGACGGACTGCGCAGTGAGGGGCCCGAGGACGGGGAGAGGAGGCATGCAGTGTAGGAGAGTGGAGGAGTCAGTAGTGATCAGGTGTCTGGCTTGGGCTAGTGGCTGGTTGGCCACCCACTCCTGAGACTGAAATCAGGGTGGGAAACAATGTGTAGGAAGGCGTGTTAACCCTTTCCTTTTTGTTTTCTATATTCTGATGCTTCACATCTGGGACCTTACTGACCCTGGCTAATTCCTAGACACAAAAACTCACATGTGGGCGGTACAGACCAACCAATTGTCACCGCAACCACCTCCTTTATCCGTCTCTTCTATCCACTGTTCACCTGCCTTAATCACTCAACACACAGATACCAGATAACTATGGATAGCCCCTAAGCCTCACAGTCTGCTAAATTACTTACATTCATCTACCGTGCCTGACCTGATCCATCCTGGGAAACCATAGTAAAGGCTCTTGCCTGCATTTCACCCTTACCCCCCTTCTGCCCCATCCCTCTGCCTCCTGACTGACCCTGCCTGATCCTTCCTTGTGCCCCCTGCCCTACATGACCTCCTGTTTCCAGGGAGCTGAATGTGTACAAAACTTATTCCTGTATGACAATATTTCCATATCTATGTGTCTTACCATACATATTAGAATTTTAAAACAAATTCCAGGAACTTTTAAGGCCATGGGTTTGATTGGGAGTTTGGTGTTATAACCTGTTGAGTTTGAAGTGGTATGTGGTATTAGAATACTTGGATATAGATATCTAGGAACTGTTAGACATAGGGATTTTGGGCTGTAGGAAAGAAGTCCCAATATTTCCTCTCCATTATATCTCCTAGGGTTGCTGTGGGATATAGGTGAGATTCAGATAGGAGGAGGCCTTTGAAAATTATGAAGTGCTATAAAAAGTATTCTTATTTTATCACTTGCCTTTGGAGTCTGGGGCTATATACTAGCTGAGAAAAATGGAATTTTGCCTTATCCCTTTGTTGGCCAATCTCTATTCAAACAGAAGCTTTCATAGGAGTTCCCTTGGCAGGATGTTGCTGCCACCATACTGGCTTGGGTTTGATTTTTTTTTTTTAAAGAGCTGTCTGACAAAAATAGAAAGATAGATCAATGGAACAGGATAGAAACCCCAAAATAAACCCATGCACCTATGGGCAATTAATCTATGACAAAGGAGGCAAGACTTCACAATGTCAGAAAGACAGTTTGTTCAACAAATGGTGCTGGGGAAACTGGAAAGCTACATGTAAAAAAAATGAAATTAGATCATTCTTTAATACCATACACAAAAATAAGCCCAAAATGTGAGACCAAACACTAAAACTTCTTGGAGAAAACACAGGCAGGACACTCTCTGACATAAATCACAGCAGTATGTTTTTTGATCTGTATCTAAGAATAACGGCAATAAAAACAAAAATAAACTAATGGGCCTACTAACTCAAAAGCTTTTGCACAGCAAAGGAAACAATAAACAAAGTGAAAAGACAGCCTACAGATTGGGAAAATATATTTGCAAATGATGTGACCAATAAGGGATTAGTCTCCAAAATCTATAAACAGCTCATGATGCTTAACAGCATCAAAACAAACAGCTCACTCAAAAAATGGGCAGAAGACCTGAATAGACATTTCTCCAAAGAAGACATACAGATGGCCAATAGACATGTGAAAAGGTGCTCAACACTGTTGCTTATTAGAGAAATGCAAATCAAAACTACAATGAGGTATCACCTTATACCAACCAGAATGGATATCATAAAAAATCCACAAACAGTAAATGCTGGTGAGGGCATGGAGAGAAAAGATCATTCTTAAACTGTTGGTGGGAATGTAAATTGGTACAGCCACTATGGAGAACAGTATGGAGGTTCCTTAAAAAACTGAAAATAGAGCTACCGTATGATTCTGCAATCCCACTCCTAGGCATATATCCAGAGAAAAACATAATCCGAAAGGATACATGGACCCCCATATTCTTTGCAACACTGTTTACAATAGCCGAGATGTGGAAGCAACCTAAATGTCCATCAGCAGAGGAATGGGTAAAGAAGATGTGGTACATATATACACTGAAACATTACCTAGCCTTTAAAAAGAATGAAATAACGCTATTTGCAGCAACATGGATGGACCTGGAGTTTGTCATACTGAGTGAAGTAAGTCAGACAGAAAAGGAGGAATATTGTATGACATCCCTCATAAGTAGAATCTAAAAAAAATGATACAAATGAACTTACAAAACAGATTTACAGGCTTAGAGAAGAAACTTATTGTTGGGGGAGAAGGATGGAGAGAAGGGATAGTTAGGGATGGACATACACACACTCATATTAAAAATGTATAACCAACAATGATCTACTGTATTGCACATGAACTCTGCTCAATATTGTGTGGCAGCCTGGATGGGAGGGGAGTTTGGGGGAGAATGGATACATGAATATCTATGGCTGAATCCTTTCGCTGTTCACCTGAAATTATTACAACATTGTTAACTGGCTATACCCCACCACATAATAAAAAGTTTAAAAAAAGAGCAGCTGTCCTAGCAACAGAAGAGGGGAATATCTGAAAGTGAATACAGTTGGTACTTGAACAATGTGGGTTTAAGACTATGTGAATCGACTTATACAAAGGTTTTTTTCAACAAATGCTACAAATGATCCTCAGTTTATTGATTCTGTGGTTGCAGAATCACAAATACAGAGGGTCAGCCAACTGTGGTACTTGAGCATCTGCAGATTTTGGTGTCCACTGAGGGACAGCAATATTTTCCTTTATTCCGATCTAGGGATAGTAATTGAAGGTATAAGAATAAAGTAAATATGATTTAGCATAAAGTCAAGATTTGAATTTCCTTTTTTGGAAATAGTTTTCCTTCTCCTTTAAAAACTGTTTCTTTTATACCTACTTTTTGGAATTAGTACTTTTAGATTTATTTAATTCACCTCAAGGTTTTCTTACACTGGGGATTAAATAGCTCTGGGCTCCAGAGATCAGAGAGTGATTAGAGAGGTCACAGGGACCCTGGGGAGTGGGGCTGTGTAACTCCCCCCTTTACATCCCGTCTTCTTTCCATAGCTTTGTGTTTCTTACCTTCTGTGCTACAGGGTGCTACCTCTGTGATTATACCTGTCTGTTTGACTCTGGCTTTTATTTGGAATTCAAAACAAAATGGAATGGAAACCAATTCAAGATGTGATCTCAGGTTAATTATCTTTTCTGAGCCTGATAACATTAAAGGACTGGACGGGCTCCTTGTACAATATGCCACTGGTCAGACAGGACTAGACAACAAAGAGAGAAGAGAATGAAAATCACTCAACTAAATAAACCTTAGTAGCTGACTACACTGCTCCTTCCTCCTGCAGTCATACATTTAATTCAGCAACCACTTACTGAACATGCTGAGTTCTATGGCATTTGTTGTTCAGTCGCTAAGTTGTGTCTGACTGTTTGTGACCCCATGCGATCCCCTGAAGCACACCAGTCTTCCCTGTCCTTCACTATCTCCCAGAGTTTACCCAAACTCATGTCTGTGGCATATATTGGGGAAATTCAATGATGAGCTATGTCAGACAGATCCCTAATCTCATAGAGCTTATGTTGGTAGGTCTAATAAAATGATAATGCAGAAATACAGTCAGCCCTCAGTACCAGTGGAGTTTGAGTTAGGATTGGTTGAGTCTGCAGATGTGGGACCCACAGATATGGAGGGCTGACTGCACTACAGTATATAAGGGACTTGAGCATCCATGGATTTTGGTATCCATCAGGGGTCCTGAAACCAGTTCCCTGTGAATCCTGAGTATAACTAATGAAGAAATTTTGAGCAGTTCAAGGTTCATTTCATGGGCACTAGATTACAATACCAGGTCGTTCTGGATGATTAATGTCAATAGACAAACATTTTATTGTCCATTGCCAATAACAAATTACCCCAAAGTGAATGACCACTTATTACCTTTCATGGTTTCTTTGAGTCTGGAGTTTAGGAATATCTGGCTCTGGCTTGAGGTGTCTCATGAGAATACAGTCATCCAAAAGTTTGACTGAGATGGGATGATGCACTTTCAGGGTGTTTTCCTTGTGTAATTCTCAAGTTCTTGCTGAGGGAGACCTCACCTTCTTTTCATGTGGGCATCTCCCCCAGGCTGCTTGAGTTGCTTTGTGATGTTGGTACTGGTTAACCCCAGAGTGGAATAATCCATGAAACCAAGTTGGAAGCTGCCAGGCCTTTATGACTTAGCTTTGGAAATCACAGGTACCTTTTGCCGTATGCTATAGACTGCCTAGTTTAGTGTGGGAAGAGATCACACAACAATATCAGGAGTCATAGTTACTTTGGCAGGGTGAGCTCCTGTAAGCTGACTCTCATTAAGGCCAGGTATATAACATGAAACTTAAAAAAAACAGCACCTTAAAAAAGAATTGATTTTTTTACATGTAAAAACCTTGAGGGGAGGCAGTGTAGATTATGGCAACTCCGTGCCCTTCCAGGTTTCAGGTTTTTTCTAAGCTTCCCTACATTGTTAGGGCTTTCGTAAGTATAACACTGCATGATACGAGGGAGACGAAGTGGGAGAGAGAAGGGAGAAGGGAAAGACCTAGGTTTCTTGTTCAAGGAAGTCTTCTAATTATGACTGCCATAGTTCAAGCCGTCATAATTTATATTCAGATAGCAGGAAGGATCAAGAACAAAAGGGTACCTGTTAACTGAATTAGTCCCCTGTTAGAATACTTTTCATGGAAATCCACTTATGAACTTGCACTTATATTACATTGGCCAGAAACTAGTAATATGACTGCACAGCACTATTTTATATAGGATACTTTAGCATCCATGAATTTTGGTATCCTGTATGTGCAAAGGAGGCTGGGAAATGTTTTTAAGCTAGGCACATGGCTGAAGTGTGCCCGAAGAAGCAATGGGGAGTATCTGCCTGAAGTTGAAAACAAATCTCGTGCTCTTTTGCTTCTTATGTACATTGATTGTGGACTATCAAACCCACTTGTTTTCAGTAACAAACAATTTGCAAATGTGTTTCTGATTTCTTGGGCCATTATTTTTAGGAAAATACCTGACAAAATAAAGCCAAAATGTATATTTTCATGAATGAGGTGATTTCTAGGGCCTCAATGTTAGGGCCATTTTACCAGGAGAGTTTGTTTTCCTAACATGCCCCAGGTGTGTTAGTCCCTCAGTCATGTCCAACTCTTTGCAACACCATGGACTATATCACCCTCCAGGCTCCTCTGTCCATGGAGTTCTCCAGGCAAGATTACTGGAATGGGTTGCCATTCTCTTCTTCAGGAGATCTTCCTGACCCAGGGGTCAAACTTGAGTCTCCCTCATTACAGGCAGAATCTTTACCATCTGAGACACCGGGGAGACCCAAATACAAACTCCAGAGAGGAAAGAGATTTCTGCCCAGTTTCGAACTGGGGACCTTTCTTGTGTAAGGCTGCATGATGACCTTGGATGTTGATGGTGGTGGTGTTCATGTGCTGGTGTTGGTGGTGCTCGGTCATGCCCGACTCTTTGCAACCTCATGGACAGCAGCATGCCAGGCATCATTGTCTTCACCATTTCTCAGAGCTTGCTTGGACTTATGTCCTTTGAGTTGGTGATGCTATCCAACCATCTCACTTCTGTTATCCTGCATTCTTCTCCTGCCTTCGATCTTTCTCAGCGTCAGGGTCTTTTTTTTTTTTTTNCCCTTGAATCTATCTGTCACTTCTACTGTATAGTCGTGAGGGATTTGATTTAAGTCATAACTCAAAGGCCTAGTGGTTTTTCCCTACTTTCTTCAATTTAAGTCTGAATTTGGCAATAAGGAGTTCATGATCTGAGCCACAGTCAGCTTCCAGTCTTGTTTTTGCTGACCGTAAAGAATATTTTGCTTCGGCTGCAAAGAATATAATCTGTGATTTCAGTGTCGACCATCTGGTGATGTCCATGTGTATGTAGAGTTGTCTCTTGTGTTCTTGGAAGAGGGTGTTTGCTATCACTAGTGCCTGAATTCTCTTGGCAAAACTATTAGCCTTTTCCCTGCTCATTTTGTACTCTGTGGCCAAGCTTGCCTGTTTATCCAGGTAACTCTTGACTCCCCACTTTTGCATTTTTGTCCCATGTGATGAAAAGGACATCTTGTTTTTTGGTGTTAGTTCTAGAAGGTCTTGTACTTCATAGAACTGTTCAACTTCAGCTTCTTTGGCATTAGTGGTTGGGACATAGACTTGGATTACTGTGATATTGAATGATTTGCCTTGGAAACGAACAGACATCATTCTGTCGTTTTTGAGATTTCATCCAAATATTGCACATTGGACTCTTGTTGACTATACAGTAGTAGATATAATGGTCTTTTGAACTAAATTCACCCATTCTGGTCCATTTTAGCACACTGATTCCTAAAATGTCAATATTCACTCTTGCCATTTCCTGTTTTACCACTTCCGGTATACCTTGATTCATGGACCTAACATTACAGGTTCCTGTGCAATATTGTTCTTTACAGCATCAGACTTGTCTTCCATCACCAGACACATCCACAACTGGGCGTTTTTTCCACTTTGGTTCAGCCTCTTCATTCCTTCTAGAGCTATTTTTCCTACTGGAGCTCTTCCCCAGTAGCGTTTTGGGCAGCTACAGACCTGGGGAGTTCATCTTTCAGTGTCGTACATTTTTGCCTTTTTATACTGTTCATGAGGTTCTCTAGGCAAGAATACCGAAGTGGTTTGCCATTCTCCTCTCCAGTGGACCGCGTTTTGTCAGAGCTCTCCAGCATGACCCGTTTGTCTTGGGTGGCCCTACATGGCATGGCTCATGGTTTCATTGAGTTAGACAAGGCTGTGGTCCATGTGACCAGTTTGGTTAGTTTTCTGTGATTGTAGTTTTCATTCTGTCTACCCTCTGATGGATGATGATAAGAGATGTGGAAGCTTCCTGATGGGAGGCACTGGCTGTGGGGAATACTGGTTTTGCTCTGGTGGCAAGACTTAACCACTACACTACAGAAACTTTGAAATGCTCATAGAAATTAAATGCTATAGATAAAGGCCCATATATGAATAGCTTTTCATGCGAATTTTTTGTCATTGTTCATTCAAGTGCCTGACATCATCCAAAATGGACATAAAATACTTGTGCATTCTGTCTGTATTTTGTAATTGGGTTAGCTAATTATCTTTTTTCTTTCTTTCTTTTTTTTTTTTTTTTTTGGCCTGGTTGCCTAAAGCCTTATCTCCCTAAGCCAGAAAATAGGACTGTTTGGTCTTTTTTCTACATTTAGTTCTAGTTCCCTGCTTATTTAAAAAGCTAAACATAAATTTAATGTCTACAAGAGATAAGGGAAAAGTCTAAATTTTCTACTAGATATCATGGCAGGCAGTTATTTAGAATAAATAGGTTAATCATAAAGGATAAGAAGAGCTTTTTAGATTAGTGATGCTTAAACCACAGTCCCATAAAACAAAAATTTTGGCGAGCTAAATTCAAGTTAGTTAACATTTGGTTACTGGAGTTTTCCCCAACCTCCACTACACAAACTAGATGAATCTTGTTAGTGGAAGGATATTCTTGTGCATTAAAAAAAAATTGGGGGGATTTCATCTGTTTCCACATGAATACAGACCATTGATAAATAATGGTCTAACTTGTTATTTTGAAATGAACAGTAATACTGATGGGGACAATCCAAATAGATGATCATACTTGATTGATTTCTTTGACATTTTGGCTGTTTGCTGTGTGATTGTCACTGGTATGTGTGATGGAGTTAAGTGTATGGGTATCCTTGAAAAGCCTGGGTCATGTCTTCAAAAGAACTCTGTGACCTGCTATTGACCTCCTGGCTTTGGGGGAGATCCTTACTTGGGAAATGCACTTCACCTCTGGTGCCCTAGGAATGTTATGTTGAATGTAATTTTAATACATAAAGTCTTGAGGTTGCCACTTGTTTATACATTTGTCTCTTTAAAATTGGCTATTTAAAACTAGCTATAGAAACTACTGCCAAGTGGAGTCCCTTAGGCTTTTTTCAGTGAAAGTGATGGTGGAGACAGTGTGGAAAAGTCTGCAGTTTATCCTGAATATTTTTTCTTTCTGCTGTCGTACTAAAGATTTCAGTGCCCCTCCCCTTTTTTAAACCCAAGGCAGTATGTGAGTCTTGGAAAGTAGCTCAGTGTGGATGCTGTAATCCTACTCTACCACTTCTTGGTTTTGTGACCTCGGGGAAATTACTTGGTTTATTTATGCCTCAGTATCCTCTGCTGTAATATAGGAATAATGATAATACTACTCATAGGGTTATTTTGATTATTAAGTGACTGGAAGCCATGCCAAGCACTGTGAATAGTGCCCCGTGTGTACATGTTAACTGCTCGATAAAGTTTAGCTGTTCCTTTTTTATTATTGTATTAATATTTTCACTACTCTTAGAACTGGAAAGAACTACAATTGACCCATTTTTTAATATACCACCCTTGAGTAGCTGGCCTCTGAATTAGTGGTTTTATTAAATTTTTGGCTGATACTGTTTAATAACTTTTCTGCCAGAATAAAACAGATTTTGGGGGAAGGTTTAGTATGAATTTTCTGTTAGCAGGGTTTAGGTGCCCTAAACTTCAGATTTGATGAAGATCACCCCTGCCCCAAATTTTGACCTCAGAATGGATCACGTGTAGTATAGGGAGTATTTGGGCTTATTAAACAGGTAGAAATATAAGTCAGTATAACATAACTGACCATTTAACTCTAAACAAAATTCTATAAGGACAAGTTATGGAAAACATTGACTTGAATCCTCAACATTTTTAATTAAAAAGGATAAATTTTAATGGCAGTGAAAAAATCTTAAATATTTGTTTTTGTGATTTATTTTTTAGGATGAAAATCAGTTTTTAAAATGTGTTCCGTGAGCTGCACCTGCTGTAGGTCTTGAATTGTAGAAAAAGTGAGGTTCCTATTTATTACAGAGCCATGATGGTCCCCATTTCAGTACCCCTGCTGTGTTCTCCCTCTCTCTAAGCCATCTTAATAATCGTTATATTTAGAAGTGTACAAAGCCCCCAATCTTAAGGGATTTAGGAACAACCTGTGAAATTAGTAAGAGTATCTGCCACCAAGTATTACTATATGAATATATGTGTTGAAATTACTTTGAGAGACTTAGGAAAGAGAAGAACAACATTCAGGAAGAAATAGCGACTGCTAAAAGCAGTAGAGAGATATTCTTCCTGAGCGATTCCAAAATACAGCACTATTGAATAATGGAGACTCTGGTGACTTAATCTCTAATCCTAATGATTTAATTACACACTCATAAAGATTTAGACTAACATTCTAATAACTCATTATGCTGGAGTGACAAAGAATGAGTTTTGTGTTTAGAGAGAACTTACATAAAACATGTTCCTTTGAAAAGAAGTAGCCTATCTGTTTAAATTATGCCAGCAGGCAGCATTGCACATTAGCAACAGATACTTCCTTGGTACCATGCATTGTTCAACTATCACAAAACCCTCTTCACTGCAGTCTTGCTCCATTGGAACCCATTCTCAGGGTGGTGTTTGTAAAGATGACTCCCAAATATGAGTCACTGCTTAAAGCCCTTAGGTGGCTCCCAGAGTCCTCAAAGGAAGTCCAGCCCATCACTGCATCCTTTTTCTTTTTTATTCTTATTCTACCCACCATTTTATTATATAGACATCTTGGCTGTTGGGGATTCCCTGGTAGCTCAGATGGTAAAGAGTTTGCCTGCAATGCAGGAGACCTGGGTTCGATCCCTGGGTCAGGAAGATCCTCTGGAGAAGGAAATGGCAACCCACTCCAGTATTCTTGCCTGGAAAATCCCACGGATGAAGGAGCCTGGCAGGCTACAGTCCATGGGGTCGTGAGAAGTCAGACACGACTGAGCAACTTCACTCACTTGACTATTGAGTCAGCTCAAGGAACCTCACTGATGGCAAGGTGTCACAAGAGACTGGAGCTAGGAGTACAGGCAGTCCTGGAGGTCCAGTTCTCACCCCCTGGCTTTCCCTACTCCCTGTCTCATTCTCTTTTGCTGCAGACTGCCTTCCTCTGCTTTGATGCAGAGGAAATGGCCATCTCACAATTCCTAGTTTAGGTCTTCACTGCAAGTGTTCAGCAGAGATGGAAACTAGTTTCATGGGCCCTACAGCAAGTTCCTGGGAAAGTGAATCTAATGGACGAGAGGAAGATGAGCTCATTGGTGCACTGAGTCTGGGGGATGGTCCCAGTTGTACTAGTGGCTGTTAAGATAGGCTGCCATTTTACAGGTTGTGCGTGTTCAAAGCGTTCCCACATAAAAACACAGGGAGCTCTTTGAGATATCCCATCTTTGATTCCCTTCTCCAATTATCCTCAGATGTCTTCAAATAGACTTGGGCTTTGTCTTTGGTATCGAGAACTGTGATTGCCTTGTATGTAGTTTATTTATGGGAAGCCTAATGCCACCAAGAAGTTGCCTTTTCAACCAGGTGATACATCTTGTGCTTTTGAAAATGTATTGATTTTAATAAATATTTGTTAGTTATCTAGATTATTTAAATTGCTATAATATAGAGTTGCATGGAGCATAATGTGTCTAGTTTAAAGGCTATATTTTGAGGAAATTAATGGTATATATTTAAGCTGCATTTACTTGCATGTCCAGGGTTATAATCCTTTATTCATTAATGTTTTCTCCCAGATCTTGTTCCAGTGTTGTGGCAGGCAGTCAGACTCTTTAATCATTTGCCTGTACAGATGCCTCTGATATGTGGGAAGTTTTTTTAAACTCTTTCTGGTATGTGTAAGAGAAAAGGCATGTCAGAAAAACAGCAAATTTCCAACAGCTTTATTGCAGGACATTATGAGTTTGAGATTAACTCAATAACAAGAGACTTTGTATAATCTAAGAAGCTGGAGGATTTAAGATTATGAATATGGCAACTTGCCCAAATCATTTCTAAAGCTGGAGGTAGTTCAGAGTTCAAGACTTCACAAATAAATACTCACACTCAAAGAGAAAAATCAGAAACATCATTGCCTAAGTCCAAGATGAAGTCACAGTCCACTGGTGGGAGGACTTGTCCATGGTTAAAGATACAAATTTGTATTTTTAAAGTTAAATATGGGAACTGTTGGGTTATATCATGGGACTATTTCTTAGAATGACAGTGGATGAAAAGTAGGAAACCCTTACAAAGACACATGTTGGTAAACTTTTTGTTAAATATTTGAAATTACCTTCTCCTGCAGTGAGGGAGGGAGTGTCCTTACTCTTGTGTTCTTAAAATTGAATACCTAAAAAATTACTTGGAGAGCTGTGCCAGGATCACCCATGGGAAATAAATAGGGAGAAGAAAGTGTAACCCACTAACATGGCATCAGTGATGTGCTAAAGCTGAGAATGATCCTTACTCTCAAGCTTCAGTCTGAGAATCAGTCTAGAATTCTTTTTAAATTTTTTTTTCCTTCCTTTTTTTCTTTTGGCTGCACTTTGTGGCATGAGGGATTCTAAGTTCCCCAACCAGGAATCGAACCTGTGGCCCCTGCAGTAGTAGTACAGAATCCCAACCACTGGACTGCCAGGGAAGTCCCAGATTAGAATTTTTAACTGCTGGGCACCTTACTTCCTTTGTGCCTTGGTTAGTGCTCTCAAAGATGTTGGGGAGCTTTTCCTATGAAGATGGTATGTTAATAATTTCATAAAGATACCATTCAAGAGTCCAATTTAAATACATTTTGAAGTGGAATGTTTTCTCAGCAGTTGGTGATTTTAAAGTTTACTTTAAATGTACTGCATAACCATATTCAAGTAGCTGGAAAGGAAAATGTACTAAACTTCAGCATTAACTACAGGTCTGTGCTTCATGGAGTGGTACAAGAATAAATTAATGTGGCTTCTGTTTGAGAAAAATAAATATAAGATAATATATTTACAAAACATTTTCCATTGGAGAGGAGCTAAAGTGCTAATTGAATGTAGGTGATTTTCTCGTTTGAAGGAAGGAGCGATATGAACTTTGAAGCCAGTCCTTACTGACATTGGCATTTTGCTTATCCTAAAGACTTTTTTTCATCTTGTGTTAGGATGGGACATAACAGGTTTTTCCAGTAATACTGACCTGCTCAAATTCATACATAGCTCTCTTCTGCTCCCTTTTTACTTGATGTATCCAGGGGCTGGCCAAAGTTAAAGGTCTCATCTCTTCTAGAACTGAATAGCCAACAAAGTAATGGACCTCTGACCTGGAGCTCAACAGTCCTAGCCAGTTTTATTTTTTTAGTTCAATTTTTGCATTCAAGTATATTTTACAATGTTCAGGTCACAAATTTAGCTCTCAAAGTCTTAGACCTTAATCAGCTTTAGAGGAAAAAGCTGCTGAGACTTGTTATGGCAATTGAAGGTAAAATTTAACTTGTTCTAGGTATACCACTTAAAGTTAGACATGTTGCATAGGTCAGTCTATCTCTGTTGAATGACTATTTTGGTTATTATCATTTTTTTCAGGCCATCATAGACTCAAAATTTCATGGAATACAGTGAAAATCAATTATTAAAAATAAAAACCAAGGCATAAAAAAGACAAGTTCCAAATTTTCATTAGGCTTAACAGATATAAAATCTGCCAAATGTTATAAAAGTGCTAAATTCTTTCCATTTCTGCACTTATCTCATTTTGGACCCATCACAACCAGTTTACAGACCAGTGTGGGTCCTGGGATTACTTTGAGACATTGAATCTAATTATTTAGTTAAAGTTGAAAAGGTTGCACTACGGCTAGATGTTCCTGTTTAAGAAATCTCTGAGAATTGTATCCTGACTTAAATTTGTTATATCAATACTGTTGCCTAAAACAACTTCCTTTTTTCTGAGAGAGCCTCAATCAGATAGATCAATCCTATTTAAGTGAAATCTGAGCATCTGCCCAATCTGGGTGAATCTTGGTCAGATTGGTCACTCCAGTTTCCTCTGAATAACTGGTTGTAGGCAGGGATATACGACACAATTCTGGCCAATTAGATATGAAGAAAATCAGGGCACTTTGGAAAAATTTTTCTTTCCTATTCAAATGATAGGGTAAAATAATAGGAGGCGTGATGCCTGGAGCTGCTATTATACATTTGGTAACCTATCAGTTTAGGGAGAAACTTGGATTTTATAGTGAACTCTTAAACTGCTAAATGAACTAAACATGTTAGTACCTTTCACAATTACTATGCAGGATTTAAAAAAAATCCTCTTTATTATTTAAGCAATTTGTAGTTGGTCCTTCTCTAGTTTGCAGCCCAAAGCATCTACACAGAGTAATTTAGGAGTAGTTCAATGCATAGATTTTACTAATGAATTGATTTTTAAGTTAATATTTAAAAAATCAGCTTTCCAAGTAGTGCTCTGCCCCTGGGCCTGTTTTTCCATTAGGTGGAAACTCCTCAACTTGCAGGTAAAAAAGCCCCAATGACTAAACAGACCTCTGTCAGATTTGCTCTGCAAGTCCGACATTTCAGCATTGGCACATGTCATAAAAACAAGAGGCACCACAGCAGATCTTTTTGTTTGGTGATATAGGGCATTTCTAATATTTGGGGTCAGATAGGTTAAAAATCAGGGAGAGGGCAATGGCACCCCACTCCAGGATTCTTGCCTGGAAAATCCCATGGATGGAGGAGCCCAGTGGGCTACAGTCCATGGGGTCGCTAAGAGTCAGACACGATTGAGCGACTTCACTTTGACTTTTCACTTTCATACATTGGAGAAGGAAATGGCAACCTACTCCAGTATTCTTGCCTGGAGAATCCCAGGGACGGAGGATCCTGGTAGGCTGCCGTCTATGGGGTCGCACAGAGTTGGACACGACTGAAGCAACTTAGCAGCAGTAGCAGCAGGTTAAAAATCAAGTCTTCATCTTTTGTTTGGAGTGTGAAGGAAAGCACACAGTATAAGTGGTGCTCTCAGAATAGGCTGTAGGATTTGGATTATCAATAACTGCTGGAAGCTCTGACTGAAGGCTTGCACATTCCTTTCTCTCCCCTGCCCCTGGCCCTGGGCACTCTGCTCTTAGCCTTTAAAGTTTACTGAAATGCCCAGATGGAAGAAGACAGAAGCTTTGCAGCTGGAGAAATATCTTGTGGTACAAAAAGAACCATTACCAGGCATTTTGGGAGTTGGAGTGTTCGAAAAGTGGTAATAGAGCTGGGAAATTTTAATTTTTAAAATTATGAAATAAACGGCACTGTAAAATCTGACATTATGTGGCAAGCATTAGTCCAAGCACTTATTCATTTAATCCTCACAAGAAGCCCACAAAACAGATACCATTATTTTTACTATCTGTTACAACAAAGGAAGGGATTCCAGAGGTTAGGTCATTTAGAGACTTACAGCCTCTACCATCCATGCTGTTACCATTGAACCACACTCTCTCCATATGGAATATTTCAGCTGTACAGTTAAAGACAGAGAACTGTTTAAGACAGGTATCCAGTGCTCTGCTTTGTCCTTTAGAGAGATTTGACATTATGGATATGGTTGGCCCTTGAGCATTTCTCCCTGCTCCTACCCCTCCCTCTCTTTCTGTGATCTTTCTTTCTCTGGCATGAAGTTTGGTTCAGTTTTTGGTTAGAGGGGCTGAGTCTACTTTCTCTTACCTCCTGGGTCCTGCTTACTTAATTAAGCAGCAGTTCTGAAGGCGACTGGAAGTCATTTTCTTGAGCCTTCTTTCTGTAGCCCAGAGCCCCATCCTAGACAGTGAGCCTAGCTCTGAACCACCAAGGGTAATCTTTTATCTTTCATTTAGTCCTCATTTCTCTGCTGGTGTTCAGTAACATCCCACTTCCTGCTGTTGGTCCTGATGACCTGCTGCCCCAACATTTCAGCCCCTCTCATCACTGTGAGCCTTATAGGAAAACAGGGAAGATATTAATACCTTTTTTTGTTATGCCCAGAGTTCGGATCCCAGAACCTAGAGAATAAGAGGTCCACGGCAATGCAAAAGCAAAAAGGGGTTTTATTGCTAGCTCGAGCTAGGGCTCCTGTCTCATCCAGTGCAGTGGAGTCTTGACGAGAGCCCTGAGCTCTGGATTACAGCAGTATATTTATACATTTAGCCCGGTTCAAATGTTGCAACAGAAGAGTTGGCAAACAGCGATTGGTTAGTTCATGCGCGCATGGGATTTTTCAAATCACACAAATCACAAAATGTCATTGGTCAAGTCACACAAATCACAAAATCTCATTGGCTCGGGTTTGAATCAAAATCCCAATTCTGATTGGCTCATGTTTGGCGTGAGCAGGACTTTTCTTAGGTGGAGTTTCTTAGAATTATGACTCATGTTTATAAGATGACTGACTCATGTTTACAAGAACCTGAAACTTAGGCCTAGTGTAGCCTGTTGAGCCTGTCATGGCTCCGGTCTGGCTCTAACATTTTTTCAGTGCCATTCTGACGTTCCTATTGCTCATTTGCCAGTCATCAGTAGGTGGCGCAAACAAGCACCGTTTTCCCTCTACATACAGTGCAGGCGCACCATCCTCGCACTACACACTGCATGTTTCTAGATTAGAGGGAGGATTGGCCAGCCTCTTTGATTTACTATGCATCCTTTTTTCGGTCAAGAATGTCCCATTTTCTCTGAGCTGTTTTTATTCCAAGAAATTAGGTTTGTCATTTCAGAAGGTTGGTGAGATTGGTTTAACAGCTAATTTGATACTGAAAGTTTTCCCGCAACCCTACGGTGATAAGCTGTAGTGTTGTCGGTCTGCTTAAGGCTTACTATTGATACCTGAGGCAATTCACAGGAATTTGGAGAAGTCATGGCTTTTAGCCTATAACCCCCTAAATTTACATTTCCCTCAAGTTAAAAAAATAAAGTCAGGAATGCACCAGCATGGAGACTTTGCTGTAATTTGTCTTTTGATTTATTATTTATAGGGTGTTTACTGGCAGGTATATGGGCTTCGCAAGTGGCTCAATGGTAAAAAATTCTCCTGCCAGTGCAGGAGATGCAGATTTGATCCCTGAGCTGGGAAGATCCTCTGGAGAAGGAAATGGCAACCCACTCAAGTATTCTTGCCTGGGAAATCCCATGGACAGAGGAGCTTGGTGGGCTACAGTCCATGGAGTCGCAAGAGTGAAACAGGAAGAGCAGCTAAACAACAACGGGAAATGGGGAACACAGCTCTAGTAAAACAGATGAAAATTCTTCACTTCATGGAACTTGCATTCTAGTGGGAGAGACAGACAAGAAGAAAACAGGAAGATTATGACATTTAAAACATGTAGCGTCTTAGGTCATTTACGTTTTTGGACTCAGACACACTTGAGAAGGTTGGCATCGGACAGAAGGAAACTCTTGGTATCACCACCAAACCCCTCAACCCTTAAGAGTGACGTTTTTCATGTTTTACCACCTCTTGCCCTTTCTTTCCTCTAGACCAGTCAGTAGAACTGACCACTGTTTTAAAAAAACAGGGAGATACTTATGAGCTCTTCACACTCAAGGGAAGGGAGACAAAGGGTCATAAAAAATATTTGATGGTAGCTTGTTGTGCTCACTGGCAGTGTTAACACTAGAAGTGAAAGTGACTTTTCTTTTCCAGGAAAGAATTTTGATGTGTTGTCTTAGTGGCTTAAGGCAAAGAGGTCTGCCTAGAAAGGAGCTTTATATTAAGATAAAACTTTACATTAAAATTCAAATGGGGGCTGCTTCCATGAGAATTCTTAATATTACTATTATAGGTCATCCGCTGACTGTCCTTTTCCATTTACATAAGATTCCCATAAATCAGATAAAACTTTAAGAAGTCTTCCTTTCCCTCCTTGCTTCCTCTCTCGATTTCTCCCTCCCTCCTTTCCTGTCTTTCTCACTTTAAGTAAATTGCATCAGGGGAGTTTATTTTTCCTTTTGTAAGATCTTCCTTTAAGCAGAACCCTTAAAAATCTTTTGTGATCAAGCATTTTAAAGTGCCTACATGGGCATGGCTTTATAGAGACACAGTTAGATTGAATTCAGTCTAGTCATCTCAGAATACAGATGAAAAGCAGAAAATTGTATTATAAAACTGCAGCTTGGACTGGGAACTATCTAGTCACCAGGGATACACACCGCTTTATGGCTGGTTTGTTCATGGATATGATGATGGCCTTAGAAGGTAATAGATACTTGATTTAGTTGCCCTGAATAATTCTGAATTCTGGACTGGACCATGGTAATTGATTTAAAGGAGATGTGACTTTTTTTGTTTGGATAGAGATACAGGGAGTAGTGTGTGCTTCCAATGGGTTTGAATATGATATTTTATGAATACAAATCAGCTGGTTTCATGGGGTTTCCACTTGTAGCTTTTTCATAACTGGTATGTTTATGCCACCAAAAATAGCTCTTTCAACAAAGAAATTGTCATTTGCTAAGATGGTTCTCAGAAGTCACATCCATCATCTGATAGAGTTGATGGTTGCTATGAAACTCCTGAAACCTGCTTTAGATGAGTAAACCTGGCTAGAGTGGCCTTTAAACCTCAAATCCCCAATTTCAAGAACAAAAGGAAGGGTGCACTGGTCGGAAATATGATTCCAGTTAAATGGACCTTGTTGATTATTTTTATGTCCCTGAATTGGAATGTTTAGAGAAGAGTCCTTCTGGTTATTTTGTTTACCTGGAATGCACTTATTCAGGTGGTCAGTGGTAGTGATGGTTCCTAAATACTGGCAGATGCTTTTGCATTATTCATCAAAAGAGTTTTCTGTCATTAGAATCACACTGCTTTCACAGTGCTGCAAATGTTTTCTGAGATTTAAAGAAGATGTGGGCCTAGTTGGTGCTTTTTTAGCTTTCAGATCTGGATTGTGGGGATAAACTGATGTTTGAATTGCTCTTGTTCTGCTAGAGGAAAAGGATTTCTGATTACAGCACTTATTAGCAGTGGGAGTGCTGAGTCAGTTGCAAAAATTTTAAATAGCGTACAGACTGGGACGTGATTGTCCTGTGAAGAGATCTTTAGGGAAGCAGCCTTACAGGATGAGGGTCTACAGGCTGTTGAATTCCACACTGAATGTTGTTTCCTAGGATAAGGTGAACAAGTGTCCTGGGGAGGCTTGTGTATCTCCTGGGTGTTGACTTATGCTGCGGCCTCAATGCTTTTTTGTGGACTGAAATCCTCTTGCTCCTGGTGCATGTGTTATGTTTAAACATAGCATACCTTGAATTTGGCAATGATCTTAGTTTGACTGTACCCTAATCTCAGTGTGAGGCTGATACAGTCATTTATGTGGAAGGGCACCATCCCATTTTTAAGGCTTGTGATTTGTTTTTTGAGCGTTTACTCTGGGTCTACTACTATGCATTTCTGAATTTACCAAAATTACTAGAATTGTTTTCTATCTTATGATTTGCTATGGCTCTAAGTCAGGCAAATACGACTTAAATATGCCTCAGAAAGTTTTTAGTAATAAATTTTGGATTAAGTTTGAGAGTTGGGATAAACGACTTCTAGGAATAAGGCAGATATTTTTCTCTTCAAAATTAAAAATTAGAAGTAGTTTTTGTGGTAACTGAAAAAGAATATTTTAAATTCTGAAAACTTTCTCCATTATATTAAGGCATTTTAGTATTTGTCTTTTAAGCTTTAAATCTTTTTTTTTTTCAATTCTTATTCCATATGGGCAAATAGCATAATAGATATTAAAACAAAAGTTATTTTTTAATTTGAAAAATACTGTTTAACTGAAAAAAAAAAGGAAAATCCAGAAGAAAATGAAGACGATTATGAATCATCCATAATTCAGAAACAGCTATAGTTGGCATTTTGGTAGTTTTCTAGTTTTTTCTTCTTTCCCTATGATGTACAATTTACAAATGTAAGGTTGAAGCCTCACTTTCATGTGATTCACTGGAGTGCAGGAGTCAGAAAAAAGCAAGTATAGATGGTAGATACCAAATGAGGGGATGAATCACAGAACTGAAAGGGCTTCTAAGAATGCTGCTTCATCTATGATACAGTGAAATCTCACGGACAACTCATGAACAGCTTTAAGAAGTTTACTTATATGAACTTGGAGTTCTGAGAGAATAAAAACTTTGATTAGATGAGTTCTTTGGCCAGCTTGGTGACTCCACTATACTCTGAAAGGTCTAATAAAAACACTTCAATCATACTGTTCATTATTAGCTTAAATGACAACGTATTGATTGCCATTTAAGTTAACAGTTGTCATTTCTCACCATTCATATTGACTCTTACTCAAACCCTAGTTTTAAATGCTAAAAAAATCACTGTTCCTGAGATAAATATCAATACAAATCAATCCCCAGCTTTTATTCATAAAGTTTTTTTATTTTTTTTATGGCAACAGTTAAGAATTGGATCTCTTTTAGATCTATTCATCGGGAACCACAAAAATCATTAATCCAATGAACAAAAACTTGTGGTGTCACCACTGTGTGTCAGGCACTGTTCTAGGCACAGGGAACCATGAGTGAATAAAACATTTCTATGTTCTTGAAGAGAAACATTTCTATTTTCATTCAGAGGGAAATGACAGAAAATAAAATCAATGGTTGTTGGTGGCTCAGATGGTAAAGCATCTGCCTACAATGTGGAAGGTCTGGGTTCAGTTCTTGGGTTGGGAAGATCTCCCAGAGAAGGAAATGGCAACCCACTCCAGTATTCTTGCCTGGAAAGTCCCATGGATGGAGGAGCCTGGTAGGCTACAGTGTGTGGTCCATGGGGTCCCAAAGAGTCGGACACGACTGAGCAACTTCACTTTCACTTTCAGGAGGCCTCTCTAGATTGGGTGATTAGTATCTGCTTTTCTGGATTACTTAATCTCAGCCTGAATTGCAAGAAGGAGTCAGTCTTGGAAAAATCTGGAGAGAAAACATTTGAGACAGAAGGAACAATGAGTCAGAATGAACTGAGGAACCGTGTGGAGCCCATGATCATAGGAAGAGGAGTAGGAGAGGTAGGCTGGAGGGAAATCATGCAGGCTACAGCGAGGAGTTTGGGATTAATTATACTTATTGTGAGAGGCCATTGGATTGTTCTAAGTCTACTTGACCTTGAAAAGTACCACATTAATAACAAAAAGCAACCCAATCACAAAGTGAACAGAAGACCTAAATAGACGTTTCTTTGAAGAAGATAGACTGATGGCCAGTAGACGTGTGAAAAAAAATGCTCAACATTGCTACTTATTAGAGAAATGCAAATCAAAACTATAATGAGTTGCTACCTCATACTGGTCAGAATGGCCATCACTACAAATAGTAAATGCTGGAGAACATGGAGAAAAGTGAACCCTTCTACGCTATTCATAGGAATGTAAATTGGAACAGCTACTTGGAGAACAGTATGAAAGTTCCTTAAAAAACTAAAAATAGAGCTGCCATATAATCTTGCAAGGGCTTCCCTCATGGCTCGGTGGTAAAGAACTTGCCCGACAATGCGAGAGATGTGAGTTCAATTTCTGGGTTGGGAAAATCCTCTGGAGAAGGAAATGGCAACCCACTCCAGTATCCTTGCCTGAGAAATTCCATGGACAGAGGAGCCTGGCAGGCTACAGTCCATAGGGTCACAAGTTGGGCATGATTCTAAACAATAACACCAACATGATCTTCAGTCCTACATCTGGGCATATATCTGGAGAAAATTCTAATAGATACATGCACCTCAGTGTTCAAAGCAGCACTATTTACAATCACCAAGACATGGAGGCAACCTAAATGTCCATCAGGAGATGAATGGATAAAGAAGATGTGGTATATATGTACAATGAAATACTGTTGGTGTTCAGTCGCTCAGTCATGTCAGACTCTTTGCAACCCATTAGATTGCAGCATGCTAGGCTTCCCTGTCCTTCACTATCCCAGAGTTTGGTCAAACTCATGTCCACTGAGTCAGTGATGCCATCCGACCATCTCATCCTTTGTCACTCCCTTCTCCTCCTGCCTTCAGTCTTTCCTAGCATCAGGGTCTTTCCCACTGAGTCTGTTCTTCACATCAGGTGGCCAAATATTGGAACTTCAGCTTCAGCATCCGTCATTCCAATGAATATTCAGGGTTGATTCCCTTTAGGATTGACTGGTTGGATCTCCTTGCAGTCCAAGGGACTCTTAAGAGTCTTCTCCAACATCACAATTCAAAAGCATCAGTTCTTTGGTGCTCAGACTTCTTTATGGTCCCGTTCTCACATCCATACATGACTGCTGGAAAAACCATAGCTTTGACTATACAGACCTTTGTTGGCAAAGTGATGTCTTTGCTTTTTAATACACTGTCTAGTTTGTCATAGGTTTCCTTCCAAGGAGCAGGCATCTTTTAATTTCATGGCTGCAGTGACCATCTGCAGAGATTTTGGAGCCCAGGAAAATAAAATATGTCACGGTTTCTACTTTTTCTCTTTCTATTTGTCATTAAGTGACAACACTGGATGCCATGATCTTAGTTTTTTGAATGTTGAGTTTTAAGCCAGCTTTCACTCTCTGCTTTCACCCTCATCAAGAGGCTCTTTAGTTCCTCTTCATTTTCTGCCATTAGAGTCGTATCATCTCAGTTCATGTGCTGCTGAAGCTGAGCTTAACATATTTTGAGCATTGCCTTACTAGCATGTGAGTTGAGTGCAATTGTACAGTAGTTTGAACATTCTTTGGTATTGTGCTTCTTTGGGATTGGAATGAAAACTGAGCTTTTGCAGTCCTATGGCCATTGGTGAGTGAGTTCTCCAGATGTGTGGCATGTTGAGTGCAGCACTTTTAACAGCTTCATCTTTTAGAATTGAAATAGGTCATCTGGGATTCCATCACCTACACTAGCTTTGTTTTTAGTAATGCTTCCTAAGGCCCACTTGACTTCACACTTCAGGATATCTGGCTCTAGGTGAGTGGCCACACCATCATGGTTATCTGGGTCATTAGGACCTTTCTTATATAGTTCTTCTGTGTATTCTTGCCACTTCTTCTTAATCTCTTCTGCTTCTGTTATGTTTCAGTAATGAAATATTACTGTCATAAAAAAAAGAATAAAATAAGGCCCCTCGCAGCAACATGGATGGACCTAGAGATTATCCTACTAAGTGAAGTAAGTCAGGCAGACATAGACAAATACTGTAGGATATCACTTATATGTGCAATCTAAAATATGATACAGGGGCTTCCCTAGTGGCTCAGTGCTAAAGAATCTGTCTGCCAATGCAGGAGACATGGATTCAATCCCTGGCCTGAGATGCTCCCACATGCTGTGAAGCAGCTAAGCCCATGTACCTGCCTGTGCTCTAGAGTCAGGAGCTGCAACTGCTGAAGCCTGTGTGCCTAGAGCCTATACTCTGCAACAAGAGAAGCCACAGCGAGAAGCCAGTGTACTGTTAACTAGAGAGTAGTCCCCACTCACTGTAACTAGAGAAAAAGTCTGTGTAGCATCGAAGATTTAGCATAGCCAAAATAAATAATAAAATTATTTTAAAAATATGCTATAGGTAAACTTATAAACAAAACAGAAACAGACTCATAGACATAGAAAACAAGCTTATTACCAAAGAAGAAAAGGGGAAGGGGAAGGATAAATTCGGAGTTTGGGATTGGCAGATACAAACTACTATAATAAAATAACAACAAACCCCTATTAAAAAAGAAAAAAATACCACAGTAACTATGATGTGGAGAACTTTTATGAGGGGAAGCAGAGAAGTCAACTGGAATGCTTAGACATCCAGGAGAGATGATGGTTGGTTTGAATCACAAGGTTGCTATACTGATGGAGAAAAACAGTGGATTTGGGTTGTGCTTTGGATGAAGAGTTGAGGCTTTCTGAAGGATGGAGAAAGGAAACAGGGATGTTTTGGGTTTAAACATTTATGGGGTGGGGGCCCATTTACTGAGATGGAGAGGCTAGAGCAAGAGCAGGTGTAAGATTCACGTGATGTTTAAGATTCTGAGATATCACAGTACTCTCGTCTGGCAGTTGTACATGAAACTGGAACTGAAGGCGGAGGATGATACTGGAAATTTGCATTTGGAATCATCTGTGTGTGGATGGGAATAAATACCCTGGGATTAGGCCACATAACTTAGTGTGACATAGAAACTCAAGTCCCTTCAACATTTAGAAGCATCTGTATTTTCCTGTCAGAATTTTCAGCGATTGAGAGTCTGCTGACAGTACCTTGAGCTGCTGCTTTTTCTGAGCTCTTGTATCATTTAGAAAGAAGGAAAGAAACTAATGTTTGTTCAAGGTGTGACATATGCTGAGAATTGAGCATGACACATTTACTTTATTTCACTGAATCTTTATTATGAATCTTGTCTTTAACATGTGAGGCGACTGGCTCAGAGTCAGCAAAGTTGGCCAGGAGACAATGTGACTGAGAAATGAACCCAGGATTTCAGTGCAGGTCTATGGGCTTTTTTTTTTTCTTCTTCTTCTTCATTCATGTTTGCAATTGGCAAAGTTGCAAAGGAGTGGCAATATTTGCTTTTGGAAATTGCATGTGATTTAAAAATAAATATAACATGTCACACGTTAAAATTTTGTTTTAAAAGCAGTGCTCGCTCATGGCAAAAAAGAAAATTCTCTAACAATACAAAAAACTCTAAGGTGGGAATTGAAGTACCCTTGTCTCTTCCTGTTTAAGTACCATTTCTTTTCCACAAATTATAGAAAATTTCTAAGTCTATATAACATATTTTTCTGTATGTTACAAAACTCAAGTAGAATTGCCGTGCTACAAATATTGCTTTGTAACTTTTTATTCACTTAATAATGTATCTTGGACAGCCTTCTGTTTTGGCAGATCTGTGATATTGTTTTTAATGACATCATAATGTTTTATGGTTAGCTCATTTATTTAATCAGGCCTCATAGACATTTAGATGATTTCTGATTTGTTTTTTAAACAATTGCAAACAAGGTGGTAGTGATCAGCCATATAATTTCTATTTCTTGCTTTATTATGCTGGTATTTATCCAGAATAAATCCCTGGTACTGTAATTGTAAGGTCAAAATGAATATTTATTTATTTTTCAAAATGAATATTTATTTTAAATTTAGATAAATATTGCTAAGTTGATTCAAATAATATTACCTAATTTATAATCTTACTATTAGCCCCACAACTTCATCCTCAATATCTTTTTTTCATTAAAATTTGTGCTTATCAGGTGAAATACTATTTCACTTTTGACTTTAAGATTTTAACCAATGGGTACTGTTAAGCATTTTTCTATTTATCAGTTATTTCTTCTGTGAATTGTCTATTCTTATCCTGTTGCTAGTTGATTTGCAGGGACTCTTTCAGATCATGGGTATTAATCGTTTTTTCTGTTATGTCTCTTTACAAAAGTTTTTTAATTTTTTTTTGCTTATTTTGAATGATGTTTATGGTTTATATAGATATTTTTACGTGTAGTTACATTTGTCATCCTTTTCCATAAAGAAAGTGTAGAATTCTTACTCTGGAAAAGCTTCCATAAGGACAGATTGTTATATGGCAAAGCTTATGTCTTAAACTGTGTAGACCACAGTGACTTCCCTAGTGGCTCAGATGGTAAAGAATCTATCTGCAATGAAGGGGACCTGGGTCAATGTCTGTGTTGGGAAGATGTCCTGGAGAAGGGAATGGCAACCCACTCCAGTATTCTTGCCTGGGAAATTCCCTTGAACAGAGGAACCTGGCGGACTACAGGCCATGAGATCCCAAAGAGTTGGACACAACTGAGCAACTAACACACACACACATGCACGCACGCAGACACACACACACACACACACACACACACACACACACACAGGCAGACGTAGGTCCTGCATTCCATTGACTTGCAATGTCATATATGACTCTCCCACTGTTCTGTGTTTCTGCATTAAGATGTCTGTCAGATGTTCAGCAACTTTCCTGTCTACCTCCTATTTTTTCTTGGACTGCAGTTCTTTCTTACCCTTTGGTTATTTCTCACTGACTCCCTTTTTCACCATCAAAATTTTTGCTTCCAGTTTCTCCTTCTTGTCCCTGCCACCATTTTGTGTTTAATATTTCCTACTCTCTCAATCCATCCTGGCACTCTCCCTGCCCTCCCTGATGTCTTTTCTGTCCCTTGTCAATTTCTATGTGCTTCCCAAGATTTATTCTAGCAGTCAGAGGGAATCATGGACACTTTTCAGCCCTGGTTGTTCTTGCTTGGTGGACACCTTTGTACTGCTGAAGAAGTGTGCAAATGTTTGTGTCCACATGAATGCGCCTGTGTGTTAGTGTGTGTAGTTATTTCTGAATGCAGAGGGACTCAAGGAATCTTGTAATCAGATAATTTGGGTTTTAATGCTGGCCTTCCTTTTTTTTTTTCTGGGATTGGCTATTTAGAAAACATTGTAGCACATCTGCTCCAATTATATATGCAAATTTTGCTTAAAAGAAGTTTTTGGATTTTTTTCTCCCATTTTTAGATTTTTCTACTTAAAGAATGATTTAAGATCTATAGTGCAGTGATTTGAAATATGGACTAATCAAAATGCCACTTATTTGTAACAGTTACTCAACAATGTTTACATGATATTTTAAAAAAGGGAAGGTTTTGATACCAGGAGCAGAATTTGAATGGGGACAGACAATTGTGGAAAAATCGACTTGCATGGATACTTCCAGGCTTTTTCTTTACCACAGGGAGATCTATTTTTACGTTATTGTTATTTTTGTTTTTAGCATGGATTCCCCCGCCCCACAAAACCACCTGTCACAGAAATAAGGTGCCTGCTTTAAATGCTCTACAACTCGATTTCCAACTGGCTGTGGCTGGAAGGTGCCAGGCCTGCTTCAGATCAGCAGGCAGTTTCTCTGAGCCCCTCACCCCTCCGGAGATGGAGATTTTGACCTGAAAGCAGCAAAGACTTGGGGGCCGGGAAGTGCTTTGTTTTCTAGTGAAAAATGTGATCTCTTCCTCCACTGACCTTTTTTTGACTTGTAGCCAGAAAGGCTTACAGGCTCACAGAAGTCGGACTTCTACAGACAAAATTAGGACAGTTTGCATGAAATCAGTTGTTCTTTCTTGACTTTTTTTTTTCTGTTTTTGGCAAAAAATAGTTGACTCCGTAAACCAGTAGTTAGTGAGAGATATAGAGGCTTAAGTGTAAGAATTTGGGATCTGGTGTGGGTTTATGAATTTGTTAGCATACAAAGCAGACTTTCCTTTAAAATGAAATTAAAACACGGGAGGTAGGTGGCAAGTGTGTATGGTGACTTTAAGAAATGAATGAGACGCTAACAACCTCTACAAA
Organism: Neotragus pygmaeus; assembly: GCA_006410875.1. Taxonomy (NCBI): domain Eukaryota; kingdom Metazoa; phylum Chordata; class Mammalia; order Artiodactyla; family Bovidae; genus Neotragus; species Neotragus pygmaeus. Next base: position 126,480 of record SJYV01003594.1, read on the forward strand.
TACTTCCTCTACGTTAGCGTGTGTAGCCCACTGTGTAAGTTTCCTGTCAAGGTATCTTTTTAAAGAGGCGACTCTGGATGGGATGTAGGTGAGATCAGATAAAATAGAGATGGTCATAAGGCTCAAAATTTAAAAAGTACCTCTTCCTCACTTAGCAGCTAGTTACAAGTTAGGGTAAGGGCTTCTCTGGTGGCTCAGAGGTAAAGAATCTGCCTTCAGTGTAGAAGATATGGGAAATGTGGGTTCAATTCCTGTGTCAGGAAGATCCCCTGGAAGAGGAAGTGGCAACTCACTCAAGTGTTCTTGCCTATGAAATCCCATGGACAGAGGAGCCTGGCAGGCTGTAGTCCATGGGGTCTCAAAAGAGTCAGACACAACCAAGTGACTAACAGACACACAAGTTAGAGTGGATCTGAAATTGTCCTGAGCAGCCCCCAAGGAGACAAAGGTTATGGAGACATAGTCAGTAATGGTTAGTTGAAAGTCAGAATTTCATATCTTTTAACTCTTGCTTTAACTGGGATATTTCATATTTTATCAGTAGGGGATGACACCTTGTGCTGATATCCTAACATACAACTAAGGTAGCAAGCCCTTGCGTCTTTCACTTACATGACTCTGAATTAAGTGCTGTGCCTGGGAAACAGATTGACCTCCACTGACCACATGCTCAACAGGTCTGGTGGAGGTAATGCTGTCTGGAGCTGTGGTTTCCAAACTTAAATGGGACTCAGAATTACCTGGGAGAGCTTTTAAAATATAGATTCTCAAGCAACAAGGATTTCTGGAGACGTGTGTAGCAGTTTATACAAAGAATGCCAAGGTTGGGGACCCGTTGCTGCCTTAAGAGAAGCTGGATATGCCTGAGGACCACACTTGACTTCTGTCTCCTAACAGCTGTGTACATTTTGACCTATGCATGCATGCATGCTCAGTCGCTTCAGTCGTGTCTGACTATTTGCAACCCCTGTAGCCTGCCAGGCTTCTCTGTCCATGGGGATTCTCCAGGCAAGAATACTGGAGTGGTTGCCACGCAGTCCTCCAGGGGATTTTGCCGACCCAGGGATGGAATGCATGTCTCCTGCGTCTCCTGTGCTGTGGAGGGTTCTTTACCGATGAGCCGCTGGGGAAGTCCACATTTTGATCTAACCATCAGTCAAATAACAAGCTAGCAGTTCGAAGTTAATGTGTAATATAGTCAACTGTTTATTTAACATGCCCAGTAGAGATGCTTTTTGCTTTGACATGAATGTTCTTGTAGAACTAAGAGAACATATTTTACTGTCTTTAGGGAGGGTCAAGCCTCACTTAAGTCCCCTTGTCTGGTGTCACCAAGGAAACAGCCAAGACTAGGAGTAAGCAATAAATGAAACTGGCTTTCCAGTTACTAAGAACGGATGTGTGTGTGTTAGTCATTCAGTCGTGTCCAGCTCTTTGTAACCCTACAAACTGTGGCCTGCCGGTCTTCTCTGTCCATGGAATTCTCCAGGCAAGAATACTGGAGTGGATTGTCATTCCCTTCTCTAGAGGATCTTCTTGACCCAAGGATCAAGCCCTGGTCTCCTGCATCGCAGGCAGATTCTTTGCTGTTTGAGCTACAGGGAAGTCCTACTAAGAAAATATACCAAGGTCTAAATTGTTACTGTGGTAAACAGAGTATTTATAAAGCAATCACAGCTACTGTTTGCATACTCTAAGTAAAAAGAAAAAAAAGTACATGGCTTAGAACAAGAAAAATTTTAAAACTGTATCAAGTGTTCTTAAAAATAGCTATGAAAAGAAGATAAGCGAAAAGCAAAGGATAAAAGGAAAGATATACCCATTTGAATGCAGAATTCCAAAGAATAGCAAGGAGAGATAAGAAGCCTTCCTCAGTGATCAATACAAAGAAATAAAGGAAAACAATAGAAAGGGAAAGGATAGAGATCTCTTCAAGAAAATTAGAGACACCAAGGGAACATTTCATGCAAAGATGGGCTTGATAAAGGACAGAAATGGTATGGACCTAACAGAAGCAGAAGATATTAAGAAGAGTTGGCAAGAATACACAGAAGTGAAGTGAAGTGAAGTCGCTCAGTCATGTCCAACTCTTTGTGACCCCATGGACTGTAGCCTACCAGGTTCCTCCCTCCATGGGATTCTCCAGGAGAATGGAGTGGGTTGCCATTTCCTTCTCCAGGGGATCTTCCTGACCCAGGGATCAAACCCAAGTCTCCCGCATTCCAGGCAGACGCTTTAACCTCTGAGCCACTAGGGAACACAGAAGAACTGTACAAAAAAGATCTTCACCACCGAGATAATCACAATGGTGTGATCACTCACCTAGAGCCAGACATCCTGGAATGTGAAGTCAAGTAGGCCTTAGGAAGGATCACTATGAACAAAGCTAGTGGAGGTGATGGAATTCCAGCTGAGCTATTTCAAATCCTAAAAAATGATGCTGTGAAAATGCTGCACTCAACATGCCAGCAAATTTGGAAAACTCAGCAGTGGCCACAGGACTGGAAAAGGTAAGTTTTCACTCCAATTCCAAAGAAAGGCAATGCCAA
>SJYV01003594.1:129061-146393 GCA_006410875.1 Neotragus pygmaeus
GCAGAGGAACCAGAGATCAAATTGCCAACATCCACTGAATCATTGAAAAAGCAAGGGAGTTCCAGAAAAACATCTATTTGTGCTTTATTGACTATACCAAAGCCTTTGACTGTTTGGATCACAATAAATTGTAGAAAATTCTGAAAGAGATGGGAATACCAGACCACCTGATTTGCCTCTTGAGAAACCTGTATGCAGGTCAGGAAGCAACAGTTAGAACTGTACATGGAACAAGAGACTGATTCCAAATAGGAAAAAGAGTACGTCAAGGCTGTATATTGTCACCCTGCTTATTTAACTTATATGCAGAGTACATCATGAGAAATGCTGGGCTGAAGGAAGCACAAGCTGCAATCAAGATTGCTGGGAGAAATATCAATAACCTCAGATATGCAGATGACACCACCCTTATGGCAGAAAGTGAAGAACTAAAGAGCCTCTTGATGAAAGTGAAAGAGGAGAGTGAAAAAGTTGGCTTAAATCTTAACATTCAGAAAACGAAGATCATGGCATCCAATCCCATCACTTCAGGGCAAATAGATGGGGAAACAGTGGTTGACTTTATTTTTCTGGGCTCCAAAGTCAGGCAGTGGCACCTCACTCCAGTACTCTTGCCTGGAAAATCCCATGGATGGAGGAGCCTGGTAGGCTGCAGTCCATGGGGTCGCTAAGAGTCGAACACGACTGAGTGACTTCACTTTCACTTCTTACTTTCATGCATTGGAGAAGGAAATGGCAACCCACTCCATGTTCTTGCCTGGAGAATCCCAGGGGTGGGAGAGCCTGGTGGGCTGACATCTATGGGGTCACACAGAGTAGGACACGATTGAAGTGACTTAGCAGTAGCAGCAGCAAAGTTACTGCAGATGGTGATTGCAGCCATGAAATCAAAGATGCTTACTCCTTGGAAGGAAAGTTATGACCAACCTAGACAGCATATTAAAAAGCAGAGACATTACTTTGTCAACAAAGGTCCCGTCTAGTCAAGGCTATGGTTTTTCCAGTGTTCATGTTTGGGTGTGAGAATTGGACTATAAAGAAAGCTGAACACAGAAAGAATTGATGCTTCTGAACTGTGGTTTGAAGACTCTTCAGCATCCCTTGGACTGCAAGGAGATCCAATCAGTCCATTCTAAAGGAGGTCAGTCCTGGGTGTTCATTGGTAGGAGTGATTTTGAAGCTGAAACTCCAATACTTTGGCCACCTGATGTGAAGAGCTGACTCATTTAAAAAGACCCTGATGCTGGGAAAGATTGAGGGCTGTAGGAGAAGGGGATGACCGAGAATGAGATGATTGGATGGCATCACCGACTCAATGGACATGGGTTTGGATGAATTCCGGGAGTTGGTGATGGACAGGGAGGCCTGGCGTGCTGTGGTTCATGGGGGTTGCAAAGAGTCAGACATGACTGAGCAACTGAACTGAACTGATTAGGTTTTTCAGGGGTCAGGCTTGAACTCTCTGTCTTCTGGTGTTCACCTGATCCATGCCACATCCTCCACCTTCATTCCTTATTGTCCTTATTTTATTGTTATTTTTATATACTACTGACTAGAGTTGTCATTCCTATGTGCTAGATAAAGTTTCCAAAAGCTAGACCTAGTATTTATAGATTTCTAGTATTTGCTAGAAAGGGTCTAAGGAACCAGGACATAGAGTCCTTGCTTTTATACATCATAAAACTGGAGGCAAAGCTGTTGGAAAGACTTAGCAGTGATGAGCCAGTTTGTGGTCTAGGTGGGACTTGAAGGCAGACAGTCCATATGATGAAACAGAATGAGAGTTGCTCTAGGGCCCAGAGCACCTGATTTCAAGCCTGGCTCTGTTGTATCCTAGCTTTATGACCTCCGACAGGGTCTTCATTTCTCTGACTCTATAATAAAAGGCAATTAATTATCTTTACCTACTTCACAGAAATGTTAAGAGGAATAAGTCACATAATGTATGTCCGTACTCTTAACTCTGGATACACAGTAGAATCCTTGGGAAGTTTAAGCAAATCACCAAACAAAACAGGTACTCAGTCTAGTCCCATCCTGAGAAATGCTGATTTAACTGATATGTGGTGGGGCTTTGTGATCAGCACTTTTAAGAAGGTCCCCAGGTGCTTTTAATGTGCTACCAGGGTAGAGAACCATGAAAGAGCCTTGCTGTATGCCAATGATCTTTATAAATTCAGGTCAATATTTATTGTGGCTTGGGAATTTTGTTCCCAGATATTCAGTAAAATGTCATATCACTAAATAAATGACAGAACAGTATCCATAGTCTCTTATATATATACATATGTGTTATAGCAAGCCATATGGTTGAATAGTGACAACAATGTCATTTCTGATCTTGTGTTGACATAGAAAACTGTTTACATAGTAGTGGGAGCTAAATTTAGAATTTTAAAACTAATTCATATCCCTCTTCCCCACGGGATAACATTGAAACAAAATGAACAAAGCTATATTGTTATGAATTCTTGTTTGTATTTCATTTGTTTCCCAGGGCTAACAATTATAGAATATAAAACAGGTCTTATTGAAAGGAAAGTATCATGTGAAAGGTTTTAATAAAATAGAAACAAGGTTCTGACATTTGAAAAATTGCTGATTAATTCATTTCATCCTTTCTTTGACCTAAATCCTCCCATATGTATTTATCAGCTTTGCAAACAGATTGACTTTGTGCATTTAGAGTTTGCAAACAAATCCCAGAATGTTACTGCTAACCAATTAGTTTCTAAAAGCCTTTCAAATAATCTTATCGTCTCCACAGGAGTGATTTAGGCAATGAAAAAAAAGTTTGTTCTTCACTGAGAAGAATCATGACTTAATAAGAGTGGAGCTCGCCATGGCTGTTCGTAAGCATACTTATTCATCAGCTGATATTATTTGAGTTTAAGGCCTGATTCCTGGAAAGGACGAGCATTTCTAGTTGAAGCCATTCTCTGTGACAGCAGTTACATTTTGTATAGAGATCATTTTTGAAAATTCATATCTGTAGTAGGAGATCCGGATGTTAATCAGCTTTTTTTTCTTTCCTCTTTAAAGTTACTCTAATAGGCTTTTGGATTGAATGAGGCTTTCAGCTTATCGAAAGATAAAATAATATTTGTGAAAGCCAGATCAGCTGTTTGTAGACTCATGGAGCTTAGAGGAAAATGCATTTTGAGGGAAGCAGGATAATCAGTGATACTCAGTGACCCTCTGAAGTCCGCACAGCTAGTTAGTGACAGAACCCAAACCAGAGCTCTTTTTGCCAGTCCTCTTTCTGCCCCTAAACCCAGACCAACTCTGTCATCCAGCCCAGCAGCAGGGTGTCTCAGGACTCACTGTGTACCAGGTCCCCAAATATGTCTTGGGTCTGTGCTGAGAACTAAGCATACCTGTACTTCTGCTCTGATGATTTTAGGAAATCTCCCTTTTCCTTCCTTTGACAGAAGCATTACCTGTACCTTTTCCATGTAGAAATGAAATTGTTTTCAGAAACAAATCCCTTTCAGCCACATAGCTTTACTCTGATCTGTGGAAGCTGGCAAGAAATCAATTCACATTTTTTGTGTAGTTTTTGGCTGAAAAGATTCTATTGTAGAGGATCTGATACTTTTTTGTTGTTGTAGGCCCGCTAATGCAGTTTGTTGATCAGTGTCCCAGAATAGATGTATTTACAAAAGAGCGCAAGCGATATTTTTGTGTGTCCTCAACACAGACACGGCCATGAGACGGTATGAGAGACTGTCTCAAGGTGACCTTTAGAACAGAGAATGAGCAGGGCCCCAGGTGTGCTCAGTACTGTTGGAGGGGATTTTGCTTCTTGGCCTTTCAGAGAACAGAGCTAGGAAATACATGCAGCTCCATGCACACACAGACATACAAATACGTACACAAATACCTTTGTCTCTGTGTATATGATTTTGTTTACCTTTTGTATTTGTTTTGTTTTGCACTCCTCTCATTCTTATTAAGTTTGAACATGTAGGATCCTACAAGAGGTGTCACATCTTTTTTTACCCTCATTACTCAATTCTCTTTCACCCTTATAGGTAACCACCTTCACTGTTCTCTGGGTTTTCCTTCCTGTATTTCTTTTTGTGATGATGAACAATATTTATATATTTAAAAATTCATATACTTTTTTATTACACGAGAAGTAGCATACTATAAATTATATATGCTTGTTTATACTTTGCCTTTTTCACTTATAATTTTAATGTATATAAATTATATCTCAAAGCTATCAAAAAGTCACCATCAGGTGGCATGTATGGCATTCCTAACACAATATGATTTTCTCTGATTTGACCTTGGCTTAAAGATTTAAACCCATTTGGATGCCGTGTAGACTAAGTGGAAAGGTTGGGAATCTCCCCTCAAATGACTCTATTATGATTCTTTAAATCGGAAGTGTATTTTTTAATAGCATTTTCTGCTTGAGGGACTTAGTGAACTGATAACCCCTAAAGAAATTTACTTAATATTTTAAACTGACTGTAGCAGAAATGATTGATTTAATCCCTCTAAAGAGTTGAATTCTAAAGGACCTTATAGACCACTTTACTATACCTTTTATTTTACAGATGAGACTGAGAGAGCTTTAAAACTCTAATTATGTAATAAAGTTAGAAATGCAGTCCTCGACTCATCTGTTCTACTCTTTAAATATTTATACTATTCTGTTAGGCAGCGATTAAAATGATAATTATCAAGACTCCGTAGAAATATGGAAAGCTGTTTATAATACAAATGAAAAAAACAGCAGCATGCCAAATGGCTTAAATATCATGATTGCAACCAATATGACAAATTTGTGTTCATATTGAGGTCTGGAACATAACAGACAAAAACGGTATGTGTGTTACGTAATGGGTTAAAGGGCATTTCTCCCTTAACGTTCTTGAACATTGCAGCATTGTATCCAACTAAACTTCTTTTCTAAAAATATTAAGGCTACCACAGGGAGAATGTGAAATCAAAGAGATTGTTGGTAGCTGCCTGAATCTGTCACCTGTATTTGCACTTTCCCCAGATACTTTCCCGCACTGGAAATGTGTGATGAGGTTCTATTATCCTATGCCTCTGACACTTTTCCATTGTTTACCTGCCCCTGGAATTTTGCCTTTATTCCCTTGTTTCTCACCGTTTTATGGCATCTACTGACCCAGCACGGCTGGCGAATGACTTTTTTAGCAGGTAGTAACTACTGTTACCTATCTCAACTGAATGCAGAATATGAAGAAATTATGCTGACCCTTAAGTAATTTAGGGCTTCCCTGGTGGCTCAGATGGTAAAGAATCTGCCTGCAATGTAGGAGACCTGAGTTTGATTCCTGGGTCAGGAAGATCCCCTGGAGGAGGGCATGACGACCCACTCTAATATTCTTGCCTGCAGAATTCCATGGACAGGGGAACCTGGAAGGCTAAATATAGCCCATGGGGTTGCAAATAGTTGGACATGACTGAACGACTAATACTTAAGTAATTTAGATAACACTGGAATAATATTTTGTTATTATAAGATGGGTTATCTAATAATTATTAGCATTAATTAATGACTTATCTAATTATTATCTAATAATCACCCATTATCTAAGATGGGTAGTTATTACCCAGTGGGATGAGTCCCAAAGATTGAGGGTGCTCCTTCTCTGGTTAGCTGTATAACTCCAAAGGACCGTCTACTATAAGGTTTGAAGAATGGAGCAGCAGGTTTAGATGACTTTCAATCTGGTTAAAAAACAGTTTCAGAAATCAGAGCACTCATTCGTGGATTTGCCTATCGCGTGGCTCTGATGCCTGAAAAGTAGCCAGAAAGAAAAGAAAGTCCTGTGCCATGATGAGCCTGCCTCAGTTCTTTGTGGCTTTGGACCCTACCCCCTGTAAGAATTCTGTTTCTGGTCAGAGTTGCCACATCAGCTTAAACTTCATCTAAATGCAAGTTCACTTGACTCTAACCATATGGTTTTTTTTATGTGCTAGAGAACATCACAGGGAAAGCATAAAGCAGCTACATAAACAATTTAAGCAGCACATTGTTTCAGACCCTAGCTCTGCCAAGAACGCTTTGATTATATATACTAGTTCATGGCAGTGGATCATGCTAGGGTTTCAGCCCATGACTGAGCTAGTGCAATAAACGTGAACCTAGTGAATATTTAATATACTATTCAAACACACTTCCTCTCTAAGGGGTTGGGTCTCATTTTCTAAAATGTTCAGGTTTCTTTGGATGATGCTTGCTAAGTGGCACATGGTGTTAGCTCAACTAACTGATTAAACTTTTATGTCACTGTACTTTTCCTGTTAAAAAGTTGAGAATATTATATCCGTAATGGTTTTATTTCAGGGAAAAGATATGGGACTGTGAAAAGTCCAGGGATAGAAGAGGCAGAGTGAACAGGGCAGAGGGCACTGTGTCTGATATATAGACAGTCCTTCCTACAGGTCTACAGTCCTTGAGTTAGGTCTTTGGTGATACAGTTAAATCAACTTTCTGTTCTGGCATAAACAGTTCATTTTATTCTCCTTTCCCAAGCTGACATCTTCCTGAATTATATCTTTTATGCCCCTTCTCCTTTGATGGAGAAGGAAATGGCAACCCACTCTAGTACTCTTGCCTGGAAAATTCCATGGACAGAGGAGCCTTGCAGGCTACAGTCCATGGGGTCGCAAAGAGTCAGACACGACTGAGCAACTTCACTTCTTCACTCCTTTGCTTAGAAATGTCTAGTGAATCTGTTATTGCCATTGTATTTAAATCTTAGGTCAGGCATTCCTACCTCTATGCATCTGGTCTCATCTGACCCCCAAAATCAAATATCCTGTTATAACTGCCTTTTAGAACACTGCACCAAAGACAGCAAACCATCCTTCCCTATCCTCTGATTACACCCATGCTCTTCCCTGTCCTCAAGGCTCCACTGACGCTATTTTATTACCACATTCTCCCTACCCCCACTCACTGTATTCTGTTTTTGTTATGGACTCCCGTGTATTTTTGTTATGGCATTTATTTTTAAAAATATCAATAGTAAAACTGTGATAATAGCTACCATTTATAGTGTTTATTTTGTGCTAGGCACTGCTTTCGGTACTTTACATGAATTAACTCATTCAGCCTTCAACAACATTTCAAGGGGTAAGTGACATTATTCCCATTTTATAGACAAAAACCTGGAGACATGTTCAGTTGCTGAACAAGTCATGTCCAACTCTTTTGCGACCCCATGAACTGCAGCCTGCCAGGCTCTTCTGTCTTCCACTATCTCCCAGAGTTTGCTCAAGTTCATGTTCACTGAATCTGTGATGCTATCTAACCAACTCATCTTCTGCCGCTTGCTTCTTCTGCCTTCAATTTTTCCAGTCATCAGGGTTTTTTTCCAATGAGTCGGTTCTTTACATCAGGTGACCAAAGTATTGGAGCTTCAGCATGAGTCCTTCCATGATATTCAGGATTGATTTCCTTTAGGATTGACTGGTTTGATCTCCTTGCAGTCCAAGGGACTCTCAAGAGTCTTCTCTAGCACCACAAAAAAATTGAAAGCATCAGTTCTTCAGTGCTCAGCCTTCTTTGCAGTCCAACACTCGCATCTGTACATGACTACTGGAAAAACTGTAGCTTTGACTAAACAGACTTTTGTCCTCAAAGGGATGTCGTTGCTTTTTAATATGCTGTCTAGGTTTGTTGTAGCTTTCCTTCCAAAAAGCAAGTATCTTTTAATTTCATGGCTGCAGTTACCATCTGCAGTGATTTTTGGAGCCCAAGAAAAGAAAATCTGTCACTGCGTCCACCTTTTCCCCATCTATTTGGCATGAAGTGATGGGATTGGATGCCATGATCTTAGTTTTTTGAATGTTGAGTTTTAAGCCAGCTTTTCCACTCTCCTCTTTCACCTTCAACAAGAGGTACTTTAGTTCCTCTTCACTTTGTGCCGTTAGGGTGGTGTCATAAACAACATCTGAGGTTGTTGATATTTGTCCTGGCAATCTTGATTCTAGGTTGTGATTCATCCAGCCCAGCATTTCACATGATGTACTCTGCATACAATTTAAATAATCAGGGTAATAATACACAGCCTTAACATACTCCCTTCCCAATTTGGAACCAATCAGTTGTTTGGTGTCTGGTTCTAACTATTGCTTCTGGATCTGCATATAGGTTTCTCAGGAGGCAGGTAAGGTGATCTGGTATTCCTATCCCTTTCAGAATTTTCCAGTTTGTTGTGATTCACACAAAGGCTTTAGCATAGTTGATGAAGCAGAAGTAGATGTTTTTTGGGAATTCTCTTGCTTTTTCTGTGACCCAGCGGATGTTGGCAATTTGATCTCTGGTTCCTCAGCTTCTTTGAAACTCAGCTAACACATCTGGAAGTTCTTGTTTCATGTACTGCTGAAGCTTAGGTTGAAGGATTTTAGGTATAACCTCACTAGCATGTGAAATAAGCATCACTGTACAGTAGTTGGAACATTCTTTGGCATTGCCCTTCTTTGGGATTGGAATGAAAACTGATTCTTTCCAGTCCTGGGGCTACTGCTGTGTTTTCCAAATTTGCTGGCATACTGAGTGCAGCACTTTCACAGCATCATCATTTAAGATTTGAAATAGCTCAGCTGGAATTCCATCACCTCCACTAGCTTTGTTCATAGTAATGCTTCCTAAGGTCCACTTGACTTCACACTTCAGGATGACCAGCTGTAGGTGAGTTACCACACCATTGTGATTATCCAGGTCATCAAGACCTTTCTTGTACAGTTCTTCTCTGTATTCTTGCCACGTCTTCTTAATATCTTCTGCTTCTTATGGGTCCTTGTTGTTTCTGTCCTTTATTGTGCCCATCCTTGCATGAAATATTCCCTTGGTATCTCTAATTTTCTTGAAGAGGTCTCTAGTCTTTCCCAGTCTATTATTTTCCTCTATTTCTTTGCATTGTTCATGTAAGAAAGCCTTCTTATCTTTTGTTGCTATTCTCTGGAACTCTGCTTTAAGTTGAATATATCTTTCCCTTTCTCCTTTGCCTTTCACTTCTCTTCTTTTCTCAACTATTTGTAAGGCCTCCTCAGAGAACCACTTTGCCTGGTTGCATTTCTTTTTCTTGAGGATGGTTTTGGTCACCACCTCCTGTACAAAGTTCTGAACCTTCATCCATAGTTCTTCAGGCACTCTGTCTACCAGATCTCATCCCTTGAATCTATTCACCACCTCTACTGTATAATCATAAGGATTTGATGTAGGTCATACCTGAATGGTCTAGTGCTTTTCCCTACTTCAATGTAAGTCTGAATTGTAAAGAGGAGCTCGTGATTTGAGCCACAGTCAGCTCCAAGTCTTGTTTTTACTTATTGTATAGAGCTTCTCTATCTTTGCCTACAAAGAATGTTATCAGTCTGATTTGAGTACTGACCATCTGGTGATGGCCATGTGTAGAGGTGTCTCTTGTGTTGTTGGAAGAGGGTGTTTGCTATGACAAACACCCTTGACAAAACTCTGTTAGCTTTTTCCCTGCTTCGTTTTGTACTCCAAGGCTGAACTTACGTGTTATTCCCAGTATCTCTTTGACTTCCTACTTTGGCATTCCAATCTCCTATGCTGAAAAGGACATCTTTTTTTTTTTTTTTTTTTNAACAGAAGCAGTTTCTGGCTGATGCAATGAGAAAAGGGCATTTGGAGGAGTATTGTATAACTTGGAGAATCAAGGGGGAAAATTGAATAATTTGCCAGCTTTAGGAAGGGTAACTGTGACAATCATAACATCTTGAGTGTCCAACCAGGAGCATCTCTGAAGTTTTGGCCTTTGAAATGACTCAGTTCCGTTTTCATTCAGTGCTCTACTCAGGATTTCTCTTTCTTGGAAGGGAGCCAGATTTGCTCTCCACTAAGCCAGGTGCCATTTCTTGCTTGGGATGGTTGACAGGTCACCATAGGCACATAAGATGGGAAAATAAGTATTTCCAAAGGAAACGTGGGCACTATTAACAAAGAAACGGAAACGGACATCAGCAAAAGATGCTCACTGCCATCATGTTTCATCTCAAAGCAGAGAGTTTAAATGAAAGCATTAACTTGGATAATAAGTGAGTTGGATTTTACCTGAGTTCAATCACCAAGTTATTTCTCTACTTAGAAAATACTGGCAGCCAAATTCCTTAACAAATATTTTATATTTGTGCAAACTTGATTTTTTTTTCTGACCACATTTAAAAATGTCTACTTAGCTGTTTTCAAGCATATACAAAATTATAATATGAACCCATATGCAACTTCAATGATTGTTGAAACATTTTGCATTCATGTTTTTGTTAATTGCATTTGGAAGCATTAACATAAGATGATTTTATAGTTGGCTGTATAAAAGCTCACGAGATTTAACATGAAGTCTGAAACTTGCTTTATGAATGTATATTCAAGTATCAAATTATTTATTATTGGTTTTATACAAAAAAGCATGTTGCCAGTTAGAAAAGAAGATACACTGTTCAATGGTCAGGCATTGTTTATCAGAAGTAGAATTTTATTTCCATCAGTGAGGCTTTTTTCTGGCTTAAGCCTGATAAATCAATTCTTTAACAACTCTGTTTTCAGGTTACCTCTTCTAAATTTGTCTTCTGGCTCTTGGAGGCTTGGGGATGTGAACCAGAGGCTTCATTCAACAGTGTCTCTGAACAGCAGGATGCACATGCATGGTGTGAGAATTGACTGTGCTCCAATCTCGTTTGCAGTTGAAAGATGCATGAGCGTAATGCAGTCTGGGACACAGATGATCAAGCTGAAGCGTGGGACCAAGGGGCTCGTCCGGCTCTTTTACCTGGATGAACACCGGACCCGCCTCCGATGGAGACCCTCTAGGAAGAGTGAGAAGGCAAAAAGTAATGCTAGCTTTTGAATTCTTGACTTGACTTGACCCAGTAACACATGGCTTCTATTGGATGGGCTCTGTGGAAGTTTTAGCTTGGTAAAACTTTCATATTTTTACAAGTTTTTGGGGGCCAGTGGTTAGAGAATGTGCAGAGACAGAATGAGTGATGCCCACTTTTGCTTTTGTTGATTCCTCAGGAACTTTAAATCCATTGAAAGTTTGCTTATCCACTAAGGTGATATTTATCAAACATTGAAGACATGTTGTGTTTAGTTGGGAGATGAGGTTTTATAGCTTGAGACCTTTTATTTTCCTATAAAAAAGTTAAGGAAGTCATAAATCCAATAAGATTAAACTGTTTTGACATATTCTGTGCACAGTTAACTCACGAATGGATTGACAAAATTGTTTTAATGATACCAAATAAAATAGCTTTGATCTGCCTCCTCCATAAAGCCTCTCTCCCAATCCTACACTCAGTTTCAAGTCCATGTTGAGTCCCCTGGAGCATCTCTCTCATCTGCTCCTTCCTCCTGTTTTCACATGGACCTCCTTCATTCAGGGTCTCTATCTTTCTGGTGGCCTATGCAAAATCTCCTAACCAAGCTCCGTTTGCTAGTTTCTTCTGCCCTGACCAGTGAAGATGCTTTTCTCTTCATGTCACAGATGACCTCCACTAAATTAGGCTTACGTGATATACAAATTTATTCCCACTTAACAAGAAACCCAGAGACTGGCTGGCTCCAATTATGGGACATTGAGCCTCTAGTTCTGTCTCTCTCAGCACCCTTGGCTCTCTCCCTTCTGTACTGACATGGTAATTGAGGCAGCAGCAACATGGCTTCACAACTGATAGGCTTCAAGAAGATGCAGAAAAGGGACCTTCTCTTCCCGTGCTTCCTTTTCAAGAGGGAAGAGCCCCATTCCACACCCTTCCCTCAAGCAGAATGCATGTCTTCTAGGTTACAAATGGGTTATGTTCCCACACCTAAAGCCATTATAGGAAACCGGAATGGGGCCACCCTAGTGGCTTAGCCGGACCGGAACTTGCCTTGCAATGGTCAGAGGCTCACTTCCCCATGAGTGGAAAGAAAGAAAAATTGGGACTTGCCATTAAAGTCAGAGCAGAGGCATGGATGGTGTATATGGGCAGTCAGTAAGATTACAACCTTCTGATTCATGCCCCCAAACAGGCAAGTGAACAAACAGAACATAGTGTTTAATCCAAAGTAATCCTCTCTGCAAGTGTTCCCCTGACCCAAGCCTGCAGTGTTGCTCCACGACTTAAGTAATGCTAATCCCTGCACTGTCCCTCCAGCTCCTCATACTCTAGCCTCTACCTGCCTTTCCAGCTAGTCTCCTGTTACTCTCCTTCCTGAGCTTTTCAGTCCAGCATCTCTGGAGTGGGGCTAATGTTTCTGTATCTTTATGCCTCTTTTCTCTGATCAGCCATCTTGTATTCCCCTCCACTTCTCAAGCCCCGCTCTGCGTTTGATCTTACAGCTTTCTCTCTATGAATCCAAATCCCATTTAACTATGCTATTTGGTTGCCACCAAATGCTTTTTCCCTTCAATTTTAACTGCTGTCATATGCATATTGTAAAACATCAGAGTCGGCTCTAGGTCTTTGTATGTTTTCCTTGCATGAATGTATAACTATACGTTTGATATATTCATATCCCCCTTTTCTACCAGTCTTCTTGCCCTGCTGGGCTTATCTGTCTTCCTATCATAAATATTAACACTTCCTGACCCAGTGCCTGGGAGGGTATTGTCTGAGTGCCCAGGAGGGTAAAGTAGTACATGGAGAAGGTTACTAGCAGGAAATGATAAAGCTTGTATTGCACATTTGGACTTTTTACTTGTCTAGACAATTAATTTTATTTTTAAATCTTAAGATGATCTTACTTTTCTTAATCTGCTCACATATCTTCACCTGCCAGGTAACTGCACTTTTCTCACTTTCCTCACAGTACTTATTGACTCCATTTACAAAGTCACCGAGGGTCGGCAGTCTGAGATATTCCACAGACAGGCTGAGGGGAACTTTGACCCCAGCTGCTGCTTCACCATCTACCATGGCAACCACATGGAGTCCCTGGACCTCATCACCTCCAACCCCGAGGAGGCCCGCACCTGGATCACAGGCCTCAAGTACCTCATGGCTGGCATCAGTGATGAAGATTCTCTCGCCAAAAGGCAGAGGACCCACGACCAATATCCTCCCTAGAACTTTAATTCTGCACTCTGTATGTGTCTGTGTGTCTGTATGTGGATTAGACTGTACTTTTCCCCATAATTTTGAGGCTTAAACCCACTTTCCTTACTGTCTTTTTTCTTTACCCTTAGCACCTTTCTGCCCCCTCCTTACCCCCACCTCAAGTAAACGAATGTGTAGAACATGTAGAAACTTAAGCTTACGTGAACTCAGGAGCAAACTTCTTTGGAGGAGACTAGATTTAGCTTCATAGTCTGCTAGGTCTCCAAATGCAACATAAAGTTTCCTAAGAGAGATGAAGTAACCAGCAAAATGTTTATTTGAGTTAGAGGAAATCTCACTTTGTTATAGAGTCAGTCTAGTTAACAAACACATTTTTTTTCCTTTTTCAAATTCATAAATTTCATCACAAACTTCCTAGGTGGTGCAGTGGTAAAAAATCCGCCTGCCAAGGCAGGAGACACAAGAGACGCAGGTTTGATCCCTGGGTCAGGTAGATCCCTTGGAGAAGGAAATGACCACCCACTCCAGTATTCTTGCCTGGAAAATTCCATGGATAGAGAAGCCTGGTGCCCGAGCACATACATATTACAAAACACTTTTTTGAGTTCTAATTATATACCAGCTGTTAAGTTCTTTCCTGCTTTTTCTCTCTTCTTAATTTACAGTTTGGAATCTGAACTGATTGATCCTTAAGGCGAAGTTATTTTTTACTTATATTTACCCTGTCTAAATTGTTCAAGACACTGGAGTTTCTTGATTAAAAATTCTGATTCTCATTCTTGATTGAACCCATTCTTTGGTCCTGCAGCACTGGCAGGATAAATTATTAACGTGCTTAGTCTGCCAGCACCTCTTCTGCTGGGATCACCTGGACACGTGACACGCATGGCCTTTCTGGCCTCAGTTTCCTTGTCTGTAAAGTGAGGGTGTTAGACTCATTGACTGCTTTGGCTCCCTTCTTCACATTTTGAATGGTCTTAAAATACATGTTTCTCCCTCCCCCTGTAGGAATTAGTACTACTTTCCTGCTGTCATTGGAATATGCACCCTAATTTTTTTCCAGAGTAGTGGTAAAAAGCAGGAAAGAACTTAACAGCTGGTATGTAATTAGAACTCAAAAAAGTGTTTTGTAATATGTATGTGCTCGGGCACCAGGCTTCTCCAGATTTGTGCTGCTTGAGCTATAATCTTCACCCAGGGTACCGTTGAAGCAGGGTGGAAATAGTCAACCCATGAAAGGATGTTGACAGTGCAAAGGTCTCAGCTGATGATCCATGATGTTTTCATCAATATTCACAGCATGCAGGTAAATCCAACTGGGATTCACAAGTGAACAAAACATAAACAGAACAGTTAACTTTGAATGCTTTGTTGTTGTTGTTAGTTTGGTTCTTAACTCCTTTACATTTGATAAAAAAACAAATAATGACGGCTTTCTGGTGCAAGCCACAGAACCATACTAACAGTGCCTCAGACAATAAAGAATATTCATTTTCTCATGCACAAGAGACCTGAGGTAGAGTTAATTCAGTGCCTCAGTAATGTCCTTAGAAGAGATCAAGGTTCTGCCATTCTCAGAATTTTGGCTTGGTCCATTAACTGGCTACCCTTTGGTCAAAGAGAACTGCAACAGCTCCATACAGAGAAACCCTGCCCAGAGGAAGCAAAGTTTCTTGTCATAAACCTCCCCCCCCGCTTTTTTTAGAAGTAAAGAAAAACTTCCCAGGAGTTTCACAGAAGACTACCTTTCATCATTGGCCAGAAATGCTATTGTGGGCCCATTTCTAAACCAACTCTGACAAGAGAAATGAACATAATTGGACTTTGATCTCAGGACCGTTTTTGTATTTTTAGAACCTGAAGACTCCAAAGAGTTTTTATGTGGGCTCCATCTACTGATATTTCTCATATTAGAAATTAAATCTGAGAATTTAAAAAAAGAGCTCATTAAAAATTACAATAAACTATTACATATAAACATTTTTATGGAAAGTAACTTTTTCAAAGCAAAACAAATTAGTAAAAAGGGAGGTATTGCTTTACTCTTCTGCAAGTCTTTAAGGTTTTCTACATGTAAGATTGTATCATCTGTAAACACATAATTTTACTTCTTCCCTTCTGATTTGGATGCCTTTTATTTCTTTCTCTTGCCTAGTTGCTCTGGCTAGAACTTCCAGTACTTTGTTGAGCAGAAGTGGTGAAGGCAGGCATTCTTGTCTTGTACCTAATCTTACAGGAAAAGCTTTCAGTCTCTAACTATTGCATATAATATTTACTGTGTTTTTTTTTCATATGTAACTTTTATGATGTTTGGGTAGTTTTCTTCTATTCCTATTTTGTTGAGTGTTTTTATCATGAAAGGGTGTTGAATTTTGTCAAATGCTTTTTCTGCATCAACTGAGATGATTGTGGTTTTTCTCCTCATTATGTTGATGCAGTGTATTACATTAATCACTTCTCATGTGTTGAATCATCCTTGTATTCAGGAATAAATCCCACTTGGTCATGGTGTATAAGCCTATTAATATGCTGCTGAATTGTATTTGCTAGTATAGCTGACCCTTGCACAGTGTAGGAGTTGGGGTGCAGACCTCTTGAGCAGCTGAAAATCTGAGTATAAATTTAAGTTGGCCCTCTGTACTGAGGTTCTGTATCCTTGGAGTCAACCAGTTGCAGTGCATATAGTACTGTAGTACTTATTTATTGAAAAAAAATCCACATATAAGTGAACCCACATAGTTCACACCCATGGTGTTCAAGGGTCAACTGTATTTTGTTGAGGGTTTTTCCACCAGTGTAAATAAGAGATAATGGTGTGTAGTTTTCTTGTAATGTCTTTCTCTGCCTTTGGTATCAGGGTAATGCTGTCCTCATAGAATGAAGTAGAAAGTGTTTCCTCCACTTTAATTTTTTGGGAAAAATTTGACAATTTGGTGTTTGTGGTTCTTTAAATATGTGGTAGAATAAACCAGAGAAACCATCAAGTCTAGAGACTTTCTTTGTTGAGAGATTTTTGACTACTGATTCCATCTCCTTACTAGTTATAGATTTATTCAGTTTTTCTATTTCTTTACTGATTTAATCTTGGTAGTTTTTATAGTTCTAGGAATTTGTCCATTTCATCTAGGTTATCCAATTTTTTGGTGTACAATTGTTTATAGTGGTATCTTATAGTCCTTTATGTTTCTGTAGAATTAGTAGTAATGTCCCCACTTTCATTTCTGATTTTAGTACCCTGAGTCTTTTTTTTTTTTTTNTTTATAGTTCTAGGAATTTGTCCATTTCATCTAGGTTATCCAATTTTTTGGTGTACAATTGTTTATAGTGGTATCTTATAGTCCTTTATGTTTCTGTAGAATTAGTAGTAATGTCCCCACTTTCATTTCTGATTTTAGTACCCTGAGTCTTTTTTTTTTTTTCTCTTTGTCTGTCTAACTAAAGTTTGATTTTTATTAATCTTTAAAAAAAATACTTTTGATTTCACTGGTTTTTTTTTCTCAATTGTTTTTCCACTTCATATCTGTTCTTGTCTTTCTTATTTTCTTCTTTCTGCTATCATTTTAAATCTGTTGAGACTTCATTGGTGGCCTAACATGTAATCTATCCTGAAAATGTCCCATATGCCCTTGAGAAGAGTGCATATGCTGTTACTGTTGGGTAGAGTGTCTATACATGTCTGTTAGATCTAGTTGATTTATTGTATTGTTTAAATTCATTTCCTTAGTTCTGTCTGGTTGTTCTATCCATTATTGTAAGTGTAGTCTCCAAGTATTATTGTAAAACTTTCTCTCTTCAATTTTCTCAGTTTTTGCTTTATGTATTTTGATGATCTATCATTAGATACATGCATGTTTATAATTTTTATATCTTCTTCTTGTATTGAAACTTCTATTAATACATAACGACAGTCTCTTACAGCCTGTTTTGATTTAAAGTCTATTGTTTGATGTTAGTATAGCCACCTCTGCTCTCTTTTGGTTATGATTTACATTGAATATCTTTTCTCATCCTTTCATTTTCAACCTGATTGTGTCTTTGGATCACAAGTGAGTTTCCTGTAGATAGCATATAGTTCAGTCAGGAATTTTAATCTATCCTGTCCATCTGTCTTTTGGGGAGTTTAATTGATTTACATGGAAATAATTATTGATAAGGATTAATATGTTATTGTGCTATTTATTTTCTTTATGCCTTATATCTTTTTTTTGTCTCTTATTTCTTAACTAATAAGAGACCATCCTCTTTTTATGTGGGTTTTTTTTTTTTTTTT
>SJYV01003594.1:146569-247437 GCA_006410875.1 Neotragus pygmaeus
TTTTTTTTTTCTTTTTATGTAAATTTCTTTCAATGTAAATTCTATAGCTGTCTTCTTTGTGGTTATCTTGAGGATTACATTTAATGTTCTAAAGTTATAATACTCTAGTTTAAATTTATACTACTTTAGATGAGTAGGTTTTTGAACCTGATTTGTTTGTTCATGTTTCCTAGCAGTAGAAAGTTTTCATATTTGAGTTCATTGACAGCTGAAGAATTGCATATTTTGAAAATATGCTATCTGGAAAGTGAGTGTGCCCTAGAATCACACAGAGGAATCATTTTATTAGAAATTTAGAATAGTTGCTGTTTATATCAGTGAGGAAAGAAAAAGAAACAGGAAATTAATGAATAATGAAGAGGATGCTGGTGTCAAAAATAGGGAAATTTATGTTGAGTCAGGGAACCATTCTCATAGAGATTTGTCAGAATTTGATAGGGGTTTAGATAATGTCTTACTATCAGGGTTTAAATAATGTCTTACTATCAGAATGACATCCCTGATTAGATGTACATTTAATTACATTAACTGGGCAGAACAGAGCTGAGATGTTCATTATTATTACATTTAAATTAGACCTAAAAATTTCAACTGTGAATGAATAATGAGAATAATGAGTCTTAAATGATTGCATGAATAAAATCCATCCAGTGTAAAGTGAAATTCAGGTGATTTCTGCAGTATGGTCATGTTGAATGGGAGGTAGATGTGGTACCTGTGTCTATCAGAAGCCACACAGTGTTGTGGTTAATGACTGAGACTGGTGCTGCCCTGTCGGGGCTCCAGCTCCAAGGCTGCCATGTACTGTGTAACTAGGGGAGTTACTTAAACTCTTTTGCTTCAAAGTCTTAAACACATTGATGATGATAATGATGGTGCCTACCCTGTCTCACTGTGTGACCATCAAATGAGTTGGTTATACACAAAGTGCTTTGAATGCTCTCTGGCTCATAGTAAGCATTTTATAAATAGTAGCTGCTGCTGTTATTGCTAGAGAGAGATAAGAATTGGCAGGCTTTTTGCTTTTCCTGTTCAGATAGATGGACATCTAAAAACGCAGTGTCTACAGCATACAAAGATGATGATGCTTAGGTACTTAGCCTCACCATGTTCCTCCACCAGATCATTCTCTGTGTTTCCTCCACCTTACCTCTTGATGCCACTAGGGAAATTATTACCTCTAGAAGACTCCAGGCAGTCCTTTATGGATGTTGTCAACTGAAGCCTTACACCTTCCCTATAAATTTGGAGTTTTGCTTGTTGGGCAAATCTGGCCCTCCCTTCCTGCCTGTTACATGGCCTCCTGAGCTAAGAATGGGTTTTCTATGGCTGAAAAAAAATCAAAAGAAAAATAAAGTTTTTTGACATGGGAAATTTTATGAAATTCAGAGTTCAGCATCCTTAAATTTTATTGAAACATAACCATGCCAGTTCATTTATGTATTGCCTGTGGTAGTACAGTTGGATATTTGCAGCTGAGACCAAATAGCCTGCAAAACCTAAAATATATACTATGAGGCCCTCTTCAGGGGCCTGTTTACCTACCTCTGAACTAAATAGTACTGTTCAATGCTTTACATTCTCCTTAAGTTTTTTGATTACAAAATACTAGACCAGAACTTTTCACTCAGTTTTTACTCTCCTGGTTTTTCTTTGTAAAATTGCTGTTTCTTTTCTTAAATTTATCATGTATTGGCTATGAGTCATTAATTCAGGGCTTTCTTGGGCACTCATGTGGTAATTATGAAGAACAACTTTGGGGTATCAGAATACTTCTACCTGCAGTTATATCTCATCTTATACCATGTGTACTGTTACTGAGAGAACGGTGTTTCTTTCATAGAATCTTAGACTTGGAAGGGGCTTCAAGGTCATCTAGTTGTGTTCGCTGACATTATAGATGAAGAAATGGACACCCCACGAGGTAATAGAAGTCATAGGACCCACTGTCATAGGGCCAGGTCAGAATGAAGTCAGAACTAGTGTATATTACTTGTCTGAGTCTACTTCTGTTTCTGTCTTACCAACCCTAGATCCCTTAAACCAACAGTCCAGGCCAGCTCGTGTGTTGACACCGAAGGCCTTGCAGACACAGGCTCATCTAAAAGGGTTTGTTTCTGCAAAATATTCGTGCTTAGGGTTTGTTTGTCCTTGCTTCTTCCCTGGAGAAGTCTTTAAGATGCTTTGGTAAAGAAGTTTAGCATCAAAGGATGAAAATACTGCTGTCCTTGGGCTCATTTAATCATTTCTTTGAATTCTGACCAAATATTTTGTGGGGTACAGAGCAGTGTTCATGGTCAAAAGAAATAAAGCTCATGCAATGGGCACTGTAAGCCCAGAAAACAGACACAACAAGATTCAGGTTCTGACTAGCAGTTGGTCCAAATGTTTTACTCTTGATTCTTCAGTTATTTTTTCCCCTGGATCCTGTGTCACCCTTTAACTTCCAGGTATCATATATAATGAGGTCCTACCTGAACTCTATGAGGAACAATTGAATTTGAAAGAACCGGCCCAGTTATTCTCAAATGTTATAAAGGGAACAAGATGTGAAACAGATATTTACAGTTGAAAATCACTTCTGATCAACTTTAGGAGAAATAAGACTATCATATTTTATTTTCTTTCTGAGGTATTATCTCCTATAACGATAATTTGCATTACCTAAAAATATAAATGTTCTGAGTTACTACTAAGAGGTCAGTTAATATTTTGTCTTAAATGAAAATTTTTCTGTCTGAGTTCACCTGCTTGATAAATATTTTTCATTGACCTCTTACTTTGACCTACTCCCACCTTCGTTCTTTTCCTCTTCATTATTCTTTGAATTTTGAAGCTGAGTTTGGTTTTCTTTTCTTTCTTCTTTTTTTAAAAGATGTTTTGATGTGGGTCTTAAAAAAAAATTTTTTTTTTTAGTTGTTGTTCAATAGCTAATTCATGTCTGACTATTTGCAACTATTTGCAACCATAAACTGCAGCATACCAGGCTTCCCTGCCCTTTACTATCTCCCTGAGTTTGCTCAAACTCATGTCCATTGAGTCAGTGATACCAACCATCTCATCCTTTGTCACCCCTTTCTCCTTTTGCCTTCATTCTTTCCCAGTGTCAGAATCTTTTCCAATGAGTCAGTTCTTCACATCAGGTGGCCAAAGTACGGGAGCTTCAGCATCAGTCCTTCCAATGAATATTCAGGACTGATTTCCTTTAGGATGGACTGGTTGGATCTCCTTGCAGTCCAAGGGACTTCAAGAGTCTTCTCCAACACCACAGTTGAAAAGCATCCATTCTTTGGTGCTCAGCTTTCTTTATAGTCCAACTCTCACATCCATACATGACTACTGGAAAAACCATAGTGGACCATTTTAAAAGTCTTTATTAAAGTTGTTATAATATTTCTTCTGTTGCTTATGTTCTGTTTTTTTGGCCACAAGGCATGTAGGATCCTAGCTCCCTGACCAGGCATCAAACCTTCGCCCTCTGCATTGGAAGGTAAAGTCTTAACCATTGGACTGCTAGGGAAGTCCTTGATTTTTCAAATATACATACCAGTCCTATCTTCTGTAATCTAACCCCTAATAATCGTGAATCATACATTGAAAAAAAGTTCTCTGCTAAAATGTAACTGGGAATTTTAAACCCATCCATTTGTCACTATTTTATTATACTTCCTCACTATGTAAAAAAAAATCCAATACTCATTTTTCTGGGGGCCTTTTAGAATCTCAATTCACATGATATAAATCCTTTGCATCTAAACTTATATTCTCAGGCACCTAGTATCTTAACTGAACTTTAAAGCAACATCTAGCATATCAGGTTATAGTTCCTTTTCCTGCCCTTGATTTAGAAGTTGGGTCTACTAGCTAAGAACCGTCAAAGCTAGTAATAGGAAGAGGAACAGTGTAGAGACAGCATTCTGTGTAGGAGAAAATAGAGATAGACCAAGTTGCAGGAGACATGAGATTGAAACCTGGTTCTTTTTACTAATTCTTACCAGATTTCTCTCTCTCTTCTAGTTTTATATCCTCGTTTGAACAATAAGGAGATTAAACAAAATAGTCTCAATATCTAAATGTAAGAGTGGAATGGAGAAAAGGGAATTGAAGAGATCGTGTAGTGTGAGTTGCTCAGTTGTGACCTACTCTGAGACCCCCATGAACTGCAGCATGCCTGCCAGGCCTCCCCGTTCATCACCAACTCCCAGAGTTTACCCAAACTCGTGTCCATTGAGTCTTTAACGGCATCCAACCATCTCATCCTCTGTTGTCCCCTTCTCCTTCCGCCTTCAATCTTTGCTAGCATCAGGGTCTTTACAAATCAGTCAACTCTTCGCATCGGGTGGCCAAAGTATTGCAGTTTCAGTTTCGGCATCAGTCTTTCTAATGAATATTCAGGACTGATTTCCTTTAGGATGGACTGGTTGTATCTCCTTGCAGTCCCAGGGACTCTCACGAGTCTTCTCCAACACCACAGTTCAAAACAATCAGTTCTTTGGTGCTCAGCTTTCTTTATTGTCCAACTCTCACATCATACATGACCACTGGAAAAACCATAGGTTTGACTAGACGGACCTTTGTTGACAAAGTAATGTCTCTGCTTTTCAATATGCTGTCCAGGTTGGTCATAACTTTCCTTCCAAAGAGTAAGCATCTTTTGATTTCATGGCTGCAATCACCATCTGCAGTGATTTTGGAGCCCCCCAAAATAANAAAGAGGGTGTTTGCTATGATCAGTGCATCCTCTTGGCTAAACTCTGTTAGCTTTTGCCCTGCTTCATTCTGTACTCCAAGGCCAAATTTTCTGTTACTCCAGGTGTTTCTTGACTTCCTACTTTTGCATTCCAGTCCCCTATAATGAAAAGGACTTCTTTTGGGGGTGTTAGTTCTAGAAGGTCTTATAGGCATTCATAGAACTGTTCAACTTCAGCTTCTTCAGCATTACTTGTTGGGACATAGACTTGGATTACTATGATATTGAATGGTTTACCTTGGAAATGAACAGAGATCATTTTGTTGTTTTTGAGACTGTATCCAATTATTCCATTTTGGACTCACTTGTTGACCATGATGGCTACTCCATTTCTTCTGAGGAATTCCTGCCCACAATAGTAGATATAATGGTCATCTGAATTAAATTCACCCATTCCTGTCCATTTTAGTTCGCTGATTCCTAGAATGTCGACATTCACTCTTGCCATCTCCTGTTTGATCACTTTCAATTTGCCTTGATTCATGGACCTAACGTTCCAGGTTCCTATGCAGTATTGCTCTTTATAGCATGGACTTTACTTCCATCACTAGTCACATCCAGAACTGGGTGTTGTTTTTGCTTTGACTGCTTCTTTTCATTCTTTCTGGAATTATTTCTCCACTGTTCTCCAGTAGCATATTGGGCACCTACCAACCTGAGGAGTTAAACTTTCAGTGTCCCATCTTTTTGCCTTTTCATACTGTTCATGGGGTTCTCAAGGCAAGAATACTGAAGTGGTTTGCCATTCCCTCTCCAGTGGACCACGTTTTGTCAGAACTCTCTGCTGTGACCCACCCATCTTTGTTGGCCCTACGTAGCATGGCTCATAGTTTCATTGAATTAGACAAAACTGTGGTCTATGTGATCAGTTTGGTTAGTTTTCTGTGATTGTGGTTTTCATTCTGTCTTCCCTCTGATGGAGAAGGATAAGAGGCTTATGGAAGCTTCCTGATGGGAGAGACTGACTGAGGGTGAAAATGGGTCTTGTTCTGATGGGCAGGGCCATGCTCAGTAGATCTTTAATCCAATTTTCTGTTGATGGGCAGGGCTGTGTTCCCTTCCCTGTTATTTGACCTGAGGCCAAACGATGGTGGAGGTAATGAAGATAATGGTGACCTTTAAAAGGTACCATGCAGGCACTGCTGCATTCAGTGCCCCCAACCCTGCAGCAGGCCACTGCTGACCCATACCTCCACTGGAGACTCTCAGACACTCACGGGCAAGTCTGGGTCAGTCTCTTGTGGGGTCACTGCTCCTTTCTCCTGGGTCCTGGTACACATACGGTTTTGTTTGTGCCCTCCAAGAGTCTGTTTCCCCAGTCCTGTGTAAGTTCTGATTGCTCTATGGTGGGATTGATGGCGACCTCCTCTAAGAAGGCTTATGCCATAGCTAGGTCTACTGCACCCATAGCCCCTGTCCCTGCAACAGTCCACTGCTGACCTGTACCTCTGCAAGAGATACTCAAACACAATTCTGTCTCAGTCTCTGTGTGTTCTCTGGGTCCTGGTGTGCCCAAGATTTGTTTGAGCCCTCTGAGCATCTCTGGTGGGTATGGGGTTTGATTCTAACTGGGATTTTGCCCCTCCTACCATCTTGCTGGGACTTCTCCTTAGAGATATAGGATTGACCAAAGAGTTCATTTGGATTTTTCCGTAAGATGCTACAGAAAAATCTGACCAAACTTTTTTGGCCAACCCAATAAATAAGCTTCCTGGGTGATATGATTTGACCCTCATTTCCCAGTGAAGGGAATCTCCTCCATGTGTCCTCCTCTCACCATTCTTAGTGTTATTGTCACTGTTAGTAACTCACTAAGAGCCTGTGGATTGTGGGGTCTCCTCAAAAGAATTTCTTCTCAAGTTTGTTGTTAATGATCAACTTTCTTGTGCATATTCTGTGAAAGTAGTTTTTATTTTGATGACAGTGTAAGTGGCAAGTGTTTCCTTGACCTTTCTGCAAGTGGGTGAAGCAGACCTTTGAGGAAGCTGATAAGAATGGCGATGGCTTATTGAACATTGAAGAGATACACCAATTGATGCACAAACTAAATGTCAATCTGCCCCGAAGAAAAGTCAGACAAATGTTTCAGGTATGTTTTCTCAATGGGATTGACCTTACGTAAAATACACTTTGGAGAGTAATGGTATCCTGAGATATTTAAAAAGGCTATTTTGTCTTGGTGGAAGCTAATATTACTTGCTGTATATTGTTTTGTTTTTCTTTGAAGACAGAAGCATTTTATCTCATCAGAGAAAACTTCCCAAACTTAACATGCATCCACAATTTCACTTCCTAAAATGTGTTATTGTTGCCGTTTTCAGAGTGATTATAAGCACTTTACTTGACAGTTTAATAATGGGGTAAATAGGATGAAGTCCCTTGGAGAGGATACGATCTCATCTATCAACCTCATGGTCTGTAATGAGGATCAGAATAAAGACTAAATAGTGTGAAAAATTAGCACTTGTGGAACTCCTCAAGAGCCCTCTATTTTGTTTCAGAGGAGTTGAGGATTTTAGAATCCCTAAGATTTAGAAGTGCTGTATCACTCCTGCCATTTAGGGAGCTCGCCAGAAGTTCACTCCACTGCTTGTTGGTATTAGATGAGATGTTCTTTCCCTGTTTGAAAGTCCTGGAGGAAAATTCTTAGACCCAAATTTATCCTATGTCCCCCAGCTCAGATTGTACTCAGTCTTCCGTCTAAGATGCTGAAGTGAGTTCTATTAAGTTAAGATTGGCGCAAAGACAGTGTTCAATTATTAATAATTCCTAGAACATTAATTTTGGAAAGGCTTTTATTTGAAGATAAGTCATATACGTAATTCATGTGTTGTAGTAATTTGCTGAGTAGGTAGTTCATATTTTTTATGTGTAAAATTAAGTCAAAGGCTTATATTTTATGGTTAATGCGTTTTGCTCCCTTTGTTTTCTGACCTCCTGTTATCAGAGGTGGTAAGGGCGGAAACGACATGAGGGGTGAGTTGCAACAGTGAATGGAAGATGGAGGCTGGCTTTGATCTGTGACCTCTTACAGTTACACATCCTGTGGTCCTGTCCTTGGAAGTTGGAGATAGTTTGCACTGTGGGAACTTGGTCCCAGTGCACTGAAGAGAAAGGAAAGAAGAGGAAGGAATGAGACACACTATAAAAGGAACTAGAGATGGAGAGAGGGACTTTGGAGGTGAACTGAGTTGTCACAGAGTGAACAGTCTGTAAACTACATGGAAAGGTTCACCATGTTCCTGGCACTCCCTGTGACACCTAACTTTTGTCCTGTTGCGAGCCCCATCTCCCATCTGTTCCTTTTCATAGATGTTCATCATACAGGGAGAGAGAGCCCTGATTAAATCAGAGAAGGCACACTTATAGAGGGAGGCAAAGTCTATACCTACAAAAATAATGATCTGGGAGTACTTTTTGGAAGTAAGAGAAGTAACATTTAATTTTGACTTATTTTTACTTCTGTATTTTTAACCCTTTTTAGATACCGTTTGTCTCTAAAGCACAAGTATTTTGAGGATAAACCATGGAATGTTTATGTTAAAAGTCTTGTGAGTTCAAAGTTAATACTTCAGAGAAGTTTTTTTTCCCCCAAAACTTTAAAATTGTTATTTTTTTTGTATTGGGATATAGCCAATTAACAATATTGTGGTAGTTTCAGATGAACAACGAAGGGACTCAGCCATACATGTACATGTATCCACTTTCCCCCAAACCCTCCTCCCATCCAAGCTGGCATATAATATTGACCAGAGTTCCATGTGCTATGGTTCTGGTTTGTTATCCATTTCAAATATGGCAATGTGTACATGACTTTCCCAAAGTCCCTAACTATCCCTTCCCCCTAGCAACCATAAGTTCATTTTCTAAATCTATGATTCTCTTTGTTTTGTAAGTTCATTTGTATCATTTCTTTTTAGATTCTGCATATAAGGGACATCCTATGATAGTTTTCCTTCTCTATCTGACTTCACTCAGTATGACACTCTCTAGGTCCATCCATGCTACTGCAAATGGCATTATTTCATTCTTTTTAATGGCTGCGTAATATTCCATTGTATGTATGTACCACATCTTCTTTATTCAGTCCTCTGTTGATGGATATTCAGGTTGCTTCTATGTCTTAGCTATTGTAAACAATGCTGCAGTGATCATTGGGGTGCATGTATCCTTTTGGATCATGTTTTTCTCTGGATATATGCCCAGGAGTGGGATTGCAAGGTCATCTGGTAGCTCAGTTTTTAATTTTGTAAGATACTGCTCTCCATAGCAGCTGCACCAATTTACATTCCCACCTACAGTGTAGGAAGGTTCCCTTCTACTTTGGAGATGTTTTAAGAAAGCATTAAGGTTTCTTTTTGTGACTTTGAATTTAAAGATTGAAAGACTTCTCAAGCAAGGAGTGACTGGAGAAGTAGCTGGAGTTCTAGTGTAAATATAGATTATTTCTGCCATAGATTTTGCATGTAGCTCAGGGTGGAGTAATGGAACAAGAATCTTAGTATTATTTTAAGGAGCATATTCTTTTCTTTCTTTCTTTCTTTCTTTTTTTTTTTTAACTCAATTACTGGTAAAGACATTAAATCCTTCCTGGAATTTTCTTTGCCTTCTTGTTGCAGTGCAAAATTCAACTGATTTTTAAAAAGTAATCTGTTAGGGTATGGATAGCTTCTTTTGAAGTCTTTGAGGCTATTGCTTAAAACCTCAGAGTGGTACTGTTCTTAATGGTATAGGCATTTCCAAAGAAATCTTGAAAAATGTATCATCTCTTTATCCAGGGTTATATATTTTGAAAAACACTACAGCAGAAATATGAACATTAGACATACTTTCTTAGGATGCAAAGACTACAGCCAAGAGCCTTAAACACCAAAATTGTTGGTATTCTGTAGATCAGTCTATCACTGTTTTTAAAATGACAGAAGGAAACAGCAATCAGCCTCAAAAAGAAACTCTGCGTGATGTAAATATTGGTCTAAGTGTTAATAGTTGACGCAAAGTTAGCAGAGTTTAAAAAGATATATTTTTATACACTTTGACTTTCAAAGCTATGTTTAAAACCACATACCAGTTGACTATGTGTCACAAAATCTATGTATTTCAAAATGCCATTCATCCCCTGTCAGTTTTTGTTTGGTTTTACAACTGTGTTCACTTAGAATAGAGAACATATAAATGGATTGGTTACTTATTATATATTCCCAGCAGTTTTATGGTTTTATGACAAATTCAGCCAGTCAGAAGGCAGGTACATGGTAAAAGATCCTTGCTCAATAATTACTAGGAGCAAATAATTTCAACTGGAGATAAGTGCAAATGGATTTTTCAGGCAGGGAGGTACCAATGATGCTGCTGGCTATAAGAGCAATAAGCTATCTATGTAGAATTAAGAGATTCTTTTATAGGTAAAAGTTACATTTGATTGAATCACAGTTTAGAAGCTGATAAGAGACTAGTATTTTCATCATATATTGAATGTATTTTCTCTTTTGCTTATGATCAATCTTCTCCAAGATTTCCTTTGTTAGTTTTGTCAAAAGACCAACTTGTGGCTTAATTGCTCACCTTTGATGTTATATCTTCTCGTTTTCTATTTTGTTTAGCTTTCTTCTTTTGCTAATAATTTATTTCCTTCTATTTTCCTTAGCTTAACTTTTTAATAGCTTTTGGAGTTGAATTGTTAGCTCATCTGATTTTAATTTACCTTGCTTTCTAATAAGTTGAAAACTTCAAGTTCCCCGCTAACTACTGCCTTAGTGTCATCACACAAGTTTTAATACATGGTGCATGTGTTTCCTTCTTTTAAATTTCCTATTTAGAAATGGTTGTTTCCGGACAAAGTTTTTTAAGCTTCCTTTGTTGCTTTATAAACTTACTGTCGTCAGAGAAATTCGTTTTTATAAAGTTGATTCTTTATAATTTGAAACATTATTGTGGCCTAATGTATAGTCAATTTTTAAATTGATCCATGTGTTCTTGAAAAGAACATGTTTACCATTGGCAAAGTGGGCATTAGCTTTTTATTGTAAATGTTATTTNATATCATCTCTCTGGGTAATCCCAGTGCACCAGCCCCAAGCATCCTGTATCCTGTATCAAACCTAGACTAGTGATTTGTTTCTTATATCAACCTGTCTGCTCAATATTTTAATACACAGATATAGAATTTGAGCTATTCAAATAGAAATGCCTTACATTTCAATAATATCATAAAATTGGGTCCAGAAATCACTTCTAGGATGTTCTGAGTAATGGGAACAGGTCCTACATAATTTAAAATGCTGCTGAATGAGACAGTAGAGACTACTTAGATGGATAATTCTACAGTATATGGTAGCTAAGGGATTGTGGATCAATCTTGAATGGAATTGACTTGTATTAGAATCTGGATGGAGTAAGATATAGGAGAACAGCACTTCTGATATCTACAAGTAACTGCTAAAGCAATGAAAATAAAAAATAAGCATAGCTAAAATGTAAGCTACCCTAAAAAGACATATTTAAACACTGAGTCATAATTTCACTATTAAATAATTTGTATATTAAATATATGGTTAGGAGAAAAAATGTTTGTTTTACATTTGTATGAAGTTTTGAAGTGTATGTTTTAAACTTTATTTTAAATGTATGTATTTTAAATGTATGTTTAAATGTATGTTTTACATTTTATTTTAAATTATAACACTCAGTGTGTCCATGCTCTGTCTAAAGTAATATTATATTTTACAGTAGAAAAAAAAGGCAAAGGTATGTTTTAANTTTCTTTCTTTCTTTTTTTTTTTTAACTCAATTACTGGTAAAGACATTAAATCCTTCCTGGAATTTTCTTTGCCTTCTTGTTGCAGTGCAAAATTCAACTGATTTTTAAAAAGTAATCTGTTAGGGTATGGATAGCTTCTTTTGAAGTCTTTGAGGCTATTGCTTAAAACCTCAGAGTGGTACTGTTCTTAATGGTATAGGCATTTCCAAAGAAATCTTGAAAAATGTATCATCTCTTTATCCAGGGTTATATATTTTGAAAAACACTACAGCAGAAATATGAACATTAGACATACTTTCTTAGGATGCAAAGACTACAGCCAAGAGCCTTAAACACCAAAATTGTTGGTATTCTGTAGATCAGTCTATCACTGTTTTTAAAATGACAGAAGGAAACAGCAATCAGCCTCAAAAAGAAACTCTGCGTGATGTAAATATTGGTCTAAGTGTTAATAGTTGACGCAAAGTTAGCAGAGTTTAAAAAGATATATTTTTATACACTTTGACTTTCAAAGCTATGTTTAAAACCACATACCAGTTGACTATGTGTCACAAAATCTATGTATTTCAAAATGCCATTCATCCCCTGTCAGTTTTTGTTTGGTTTTACAACTGTGTTCACTTAGAATAGAGAACATATAAATGGATTGGTTACTCATTATATATTCCCAGCAGTTTTATGGTTTTATGACAAATTCAGCCAGTCAGAAGGCAGGTACATGGTAAAAGATCCTTGCTCAATAATTACTAGGAGCAAATAATTTCAACTGGAGATAAGTGCAATTGGATTTTTCAGGCAGCGAGGTACCAATGATGCTGCTGGCTATAAGAGCAATAAGCTATCTATGTAGAATTAAGAGATTCTTTTATAGGTAAAAGTTACATTTGATTGAATCACAGTTTAGAAGCTGATAAGAGACTAGTATTTTCATCATATATTGAATGTATTTTCTCTTTTGCTTATGATCAATCTTCTCCAAGATTTCCTTTGTTAGTTTTGTCAAAAGACCAACTTGTGGCTTAATTGCTCACCTTTGATGTTATATCTTCTCGTTTTCTATTTTGTTTAGCTTTCTTCTTTTGCTAATAATTTATTTCCTTCTATTTTCCTTAGCTTAACTTTTTAATAGCTTTTGGAGTTGAATTGTTAGCTCATCTGATTTTAATTTACCTTGCTTTCTAATAAGTTGAAAACTTCAAGTTCCCCGCTAACTACTGCCTTAGTGTCATCACACAAGTTTTAATACATGGTGCATGTGTTTCCTTCTTTTAAATTTCCTATTTAGAAATGGTTGTTTCCGGACAAAGTTGGTTTTTTTTTTTTTTTTTTNCAGTCTATGTTTGATACAGGATGCAGGATGCTTGGGGCTGGTGTACGGGGATGATCCAGAGAGACGTTGTGGGGTGGGAGGTGGGAGGGGGATTCGGGATTGGGAGCTTGTGCGGACAAAGTTTTTTAAGCTTCCTTTGTTGCTTTATAAACTTACTGTCGTCAGAGAAATTCGTTTTTATAAAGTTGATTCTTTATAATTTGAAACATTATTGTGGCCTAATGTATAGTCAATTTTTAAATTGATCCATGTGTTCTTGAAAAGAACATGTTTACCATTGGCAAAGTGGGCATTAGCTTTTTATTGTAAATGTTATTTCCCACTGCTGAATTTCCTATTTCAAACTCTTACTGCTTTATTTTTTCTATGCCTCTTTCAGGAAGCTGATACAGATGAGAATCAGGGAACTCTGACTTTTGAAGAATTCTGTGTGTTTTACAAAATGATGTCTTTGAGACGAGACCTTTATCTGTTGCTTTTGAGCTACAGTGACAAGAAAGATCATCTGACTGTGGAAGAACTGGCTCAGTTTTTGAAGGTGGAACAAAAGGTATCATTAGACTGTTGAACTGAATGTTTACTTAAAAATACTGGTGAAAGATACATGGGTTTCTCTTAGGGCTGGGTGTAGGTATATTTTAAATTTAAGTTAGAAGGGTAAATATCACAATTCCAAAAAAAAAACTTATCTATGAGGTTTTAAAAATGTGTTCCTAGCAGCTTTAGAGAAATTGAATCAGTAAATTGAACACATACATAATTTCTAACCTTAAATATGCATATTTTCCCACAAAGTGGTGACTACTGTCTCATGTGTTTCCTTTTAGGTACTATAGTGGTATTTTCTTTATGCTAGTTATATAGCTAGGTATTTATTAACTATGATACAATTCTNATTGAACACATACATAATTTCTAACCTTAAATATGCATATTTTCCCACAAAGTGGTGACTACTGTCTCATGTGTTTCCTTTTAGGTACTATAGTGGTATTTTCTTTATGCTAGTTATATAGCTAGGTATTTATTAACTATGATACAATTCTTTTAAAAAATCATTTATTTGGCTGTACTAGGACTTAGTTGCAGCATGTGGGACCTAGTTTCCTGATTGGGGATCAAACCTGAGCTCCCTGTATTGGGAGCATGGACTCTGACTGGACCATCAGGGAAGTCTCCTATGACATGATTCTTTTTTTTTAGTTGGAAGATAATTGCTTTACATTGTTGTCTTGGTTTCTGCCATACAACAGTGTGAGTCAACCATAAGTATACTTATGTCTCCTCCCTTTTGAAGCTCCCTCCCACCCCCAGCCCATCTAGGTTGTCACAGAGCACCAGTTGAGCTCCCTGTGTTACATAGCAACTTCCCATTAGCTATCTGTTTTACATATGGTAACGTACATGTTTCAGTGCTACTCACTCAATTCATCCCACCCTCTCCTTTCCCCAGTGGGCCCACAGGTCTATTCTTTATGTCCCCGTCTCTATTTTTGCCCTGCAAATAGCTTCTTCAGTACCATTGTTTCTAGATTCCATAGATATGCTTTAATACACAATATTTGTTTTTCTCTGGTTTCCTTTACTCTGAATAATAGGCTCTAGATTCATTCACCTAGAACTGACTCAAATTTACTCTGTTTTATGGCCGAGTAATATCCCATTGTATATATGTACCACAAATTCTTTATCCACTCATCTGCTCTATGACATAATTCTTAACTAGCAAAATAGTACTTCACTGGTGAATATCTTCCCTCACACCTTGTCCTATGCATCTCTTCCATATGACTGTGCCTGAGTTGTATACTTTATACTAAACTGGTAATAGTAACTAAAGCACCTTTCTGAGTTCTGTAAGTCGTTCTCGTAAATCTTAGAAACTGAATCACAGGAACTGACAAAGATTTTCTCCTTAACTAACTAGGAGCTTAACAAAGACTTTCTCCTTAACTCTAGGCAGGCTCTTTGGAGCCACTTTTTCTACTGAGTTCCATCCTTTGGCCTTGCCCTTAAGAATCTAGTTGTAGCAATAATTCTTAAGTCTGTTTAACAAGAATCTCTATCCTTGACATCTAGTCACCTTCGATGTCTGATAAGATTCTTCATCTACCACTATTCCCTGGTGATATTTGATCACCTTGGCCTGTGTTTCAGAAAGAATCCTGTTAGGTTGGGTTAGCCAAAATCCCCACTTCTGACTGGTATTTCTTCTACTGATCCCTGCTCCTTGGCTATAAATCTCTACTTGTATTCAAAATTGAATCAGTTCTATACTGAGTTCTCTTTTCCCCTTTTTGCAATAGTTAACTGATTAAAATCTGTTTTTAGTTTTAACTCACTTCCAGTTCTGATTATTCCTTGACAGAACTCCCAAATTTGTTAATATGTCAGATAGAACGGGGATAGCCTAAGCACCTCATTTGTGGCTGGCATCTGAAATAGGGGCAGCCTGTAGGCCTGAGTCTTGTGAGGTCTAATGCTAACTCCAGGTGGTCAGTGTCAGAACTGAATTGCATCATTGGAACCCAGTTGGTGTCAGAGAATCAGAGATTCGGTGGTGTCAGAAAAAAGACACTAGACCTGGTAATATTTTACTTTGTTCCATTACCACCATCACATACATTTTAGGCATAACAGATTTATAAATTTCATTGTTGCTTTCTTAAGGATTAAGCCAGACAATATTAGCAAAATGTTTTATGACAATCAGTTATTAAATTAGTTTGATAATTTGGCAAAGGCTGAGCTTCTCCATTTACAAAGTTAGCTCTAAGACAAGTAGAAAATGGGAATGGAGTAATAGAAGAATTTTTTTCCCCCCAGAGAATATGCGTTTCTAAATCTCTATTACTCTGTTTCTTGCAATTATAACTACTGCCGCTTTCTCATCAGAAGAACTCTTCCTAGTAGAGTAGAAAGACCATTAGACCTGGAGTCATTTCACACCTGGCAAGTTGTTGTTGTTGTTGTTGTTTAAACTTCGAGGACAATTGCTTTACAATATTGTGTTAGTTTCAGTAAGCTTTATTGGTTGGAGAATCTTACACAGGCCAATCAATATTGTTTTTGAGCCTTGGTTTCCTAAGCTGTAAAAAGGGGAGTTAATACCTACCTTCCTTATCTCACAGTGTCAGATTGAAAATTGATAGGAGTGATAAATGTGGAAGCCTTTTGACAGAGATATTTGGAAGCACAACAGTGTGAAAAATTAAAATGTTTAAAGATATTGAATTCAAATTCATTTGTGCTAGCGGAATTTACCCAATCTAGCTGAATAGCAGTAGTGGATATCACTTGCTAAGGGGCATGTATTTTTTTCCCTCCTTTTGTTATATTGACATTCAATCAGCAAATTTTAGTTGGGCAAAATAGAAGCCACTGTTCTGTGACTTCTGCTCTTGGCAGGTGATTACCCATTTCCAGTTTAATTTTCTAAACTAGCTTGAAGCTACATGTGGATTTAACACAAAATAAATTTTAAAAAATTATTGTATATCAAGAGGTATAAACCATAAGGAAAATATTAGTGTTCTGAAACTTTTATATGTCGTCCAATATATCAAACATGATGAAATGAATGTCACGTTCAAACTTGGAAAAACAATATACAAAAGAGAGAAATAGTGAATTTCCCTAGTATAGAAAGTGTTGTACAGACTACTGGGGGGAGAAATGAATACTCAGTAGAAAAATGTGCAAAACATAAAAATTTTACAATGTCAATAACATTAAAAATGTTCATCCTTCACTAGTAATTAAAAAATGTGAAGTAAAACCAAGAGACCATTTTTCAGCCATCAAATTAATAAAGGTTAAAATATAGTATGAAACATGGTATATGTATATTTCTGGTGAAATTGTGAAATGATACATTCTTTCTATAGGGTAGTTTTATTATTTATCAATTTTTACATAATATATAAAACTTTGACCAATCTATTTTACTTCTAATAATTCATCCTAAGGAAATAGTTGTGCACAGAAAAAAGTTATCAAGTTGTGCATTTCAGCATTTTTTAACAGAGAGAAAAATTGGACATAATCTAAGTGTGCAGCAGGAGAGTCATTAGTCAAGAGTTTTGTAGGGTTTTGAGTTTTGAAATGGGATTTTCACAGTGTAACAAATTTGAGGCAATTTGATGATCCGCATGGTAGTAATTCATTCATTTCTGATGGCATCAGATTGGTGTAGACACCAGAGTGTTCAAGTTTTACAGATTTACTCAGTTGTGAAATGAAATATCACTGCTGGCCACATATGCTGTCCAGGATTATGGGAATTCAAATATTGGCCTGTAGGCCAGACATTTTTATTTCACTGAAGTGCTTTGAAAATTGAATTGATGACTTTGACAAGTCCAATTGCTGTTTGATTAGGACTTTCATCCTTGAAATACAATGTGCTCAGGGAAATTTTCAGTGTCTTTTATATCCATGAAGAAGTGCCAGTTAGGGAAGAAGCCAGTTGGCTGGATTTTCCATTCTGTCACTTCCTTGCATCCACAGATCAGTATCACACACATCCATTAATCTGTGGTTCTAGAGTACAAGAGTTGGTTGAGACCCTTTTCCAGTTTTTCTATTTAAAAAAAATTTAAATATATATATGTGCATATATGTATATTTTAAGTTCTACAGTGTTGTGTTGGTTTCTGCCATACAACAGTACAGATCAGCCACAATTACAAATATATCCCCTCCCTCNGTTGAGACCCTTTTCCAGTTTTTCTATTTAAAAAAAATTTAAATATATATATGTGCATATATGTATATTTTAAGTTCTACAGTGTTGTGTTGGTTTCTGCCATACAACAGTACAGATCAGCCACAATTACAAATATATCCCCTCCCTCCCTAGACTCCCCCACTACTCCCATCCCATCCCTCCAGGTCATCACAGAGCAGCAAACTGGGCTCTCCCTGTGCTACTCAGCAACCTCCCAGAAAGGGATAGTTCTAGCAGAGAAGAAAGGGACCAGCCATCCATCTCCCTGATCGTGTATAATTGATGCTGCCCTCTTCATTCATCCCACTCTCTCCCTAACTCACTGTGTCCGAAAGTCCACTCTCCACATCTGCATCTCCATTGCTTCCCTGGGGCAGAATGTATTTTGTGTTTGGCTCTTTTCAGAGTTTTGGTTTAGGGGTAAGAACCTGATTTCATTCCCTCCACCCTCCTCGACAGCCTTTCTTAGCAAGCCTCTACCTTTTTCCTAATCCTTTTGTTTCTTATGTATTGAAGAGTGAGGAAGAGAAAGCAGGAATATTGAAGCATCTTTATCATTTGCAGATGGTTCTAGCTCTTAACCAAGAGCAAAGGCACTGCCACAGATGAGTCAAAAGCAGATTTCTATTTATGTATGGTTTTTTATCTGAAATATGCCTGTGGTTGGTTAATTCCAGGGGAATTTTCAGAACTTTTGTGATCCCATGCTAGAAGGCCCTCTTCTTATTGAACTTTATATGACACAGACCTATATATTATCCCTTTCTGATGGTTCTAACAGTTGATCATTGTGCTTTTTTTGTTTTTGTTTTTTTCTGTTGAAATATACCCTTGATTCTTCTGATCCGATTATATAAGTGTCATTTTTGCCCTCTCCCTTCATTGCCCTTTACTGAATCCAGACTGGTTTGGTGAGAGTCATGGTATTCTAATATCACATCTCTTGTGGGAAATAATTATAAATTCTTCTCTGCTAGAACTGTCCCTTTCTGGTGTTAGTGTTCCTTTATCTTTTATTTTTAAAGCATTCTTCTCATCATAAAAAGCATTCCATTAAGAGCCTTTCCCAAATCTGTTTCATTTTTCTTAATCATTCACAATTAAAGCAGTTGAGAGACTGTTCAGAGTAACTGTGTCTTGTAATATTTTTTCTCTTGAATACAGTTCCCCAAAGACATTTTCTGTGAAATAGATTTGTGTTTAAATGCTTTGAAATTTGTACCTTAGTTTTAGGATGAGTTGGAGTAGCCATTTTGGGGAGATAAACAGTTATCACGGTTGTCTTTTTCAGTTGAAAACTGAATGACCAATTTTTTCCATTTGTACAGGGGTAACACACTGTATTAAATATGTAAGATCTTATCTACATGGGTTTGATTACAGAAACTAATAAAGTATTCTCTAAATAAAAAAAAAGAAAAGAAAACTGAATGACCATTCATCTAGAGATGTTTCTCTGCTCCCTCCTGAAACTGCCAAAAAAATATAGTAAAAAGACCCCTGTTCCTTGTAAAACCACAAGGACAAAGAGAATAGGAGAGGATATAGAAACAGCAGTATCTTGAAGCTTGTCTGATCTAAAGGAGACCCCAGAGCACTGAAACCCAAGCCCACAGAGCAAGAAGCCACAAAACACGTTCATTTGCCTGGAAAAACCCAAGAAAGCTCAAGAATGAAATTCACACAATACTTTGAAAATAGGAGAGGAGCAGGTGTTGAAAGCACAAGCGTTGGTTGGAAGTCTGATCCAGATGCTGCTAGGGCTCCAGATCCTCTCCCCTCCCTGTGGTAGCAGGGCAGCTGTCCCTTCCACACCCTGGCGTGAAACTGAAAATAAGGACTGGAGGAGGGTGGACCAGAAGACTCTGGACTAAGTCATACCAGGCACACCTGAGCGATGGCCCTGAAACATAGGAGGTGTGTCAGGCGGTTTTTAAAGATGGCTACAGTAGTCCCCACGTCCCTGTATGTGTGTTGCTTTACAACATGACTTTGCTTCTCCTCCTGTCAAGAAGTGGAGTCTATTTTTCTGCCCCTTGAACCTGGGCTGACTTCGTGACTTGGTTTTCGTAGTGGATTGTGGCAGAATTGATGTACAAGGAATGTAGGCTTCAGAGCCTTGGCAGTTCCCTTCGTGCCCTGTTGGGCCTGTGAGACTATCATGTGAGGAAGCTGGGTACTTTCTCCGAGGAGGAGAGACCACATAAAGAGGCCCAGCCAACAGCAACCACAGTCATGTTGGTGAAGCTGTTTTGGACTATATGACTGTAGTCATGTGACTAGCTGCCTATGTTTATCTAGAAACCCCCAGGTGAAAACAGTAATTGTGTGGCTGGACCCAGTCCTGCTTACTATCCTACATAGTTGTGAACAAGTTAGTGGTGGTTGTTTTAAGTCTCTTAAGTTTTGGAAACAGATAATGAGTACAAAGATTAAGTGAATATTTATGAGCTGAAGTGTGAGAACCACAGCCCTCTCCCAATGTTCAGATCTTGGGTTTATCCCTTCCAAGTAGGATACTGGAAAAATTTCCTTAGAGGAATATTACAAACTTTTGGTAGGTTAAATAGTAGCTTGAAGATACGTCCAAGTCCTAACTCCCTGTATCTGTAAATGTGACCTTATTTGAAAGTAGGGTCTTTGCAGATGTACTAAAGGGTGTTGAGATGAAATTATCCTAAATTTCGTGTGTACTCTAAATCCAGTGATGAGTGTCCTTATAAGCAACAGAAAAGAAGACACAGACACACAGAAAGAAGAAGGTGGCTGTGTGAAGATGGAAGCAGAGACTGTAGTTATGAAGCCTTAAGCCAGGGTTTGCCAGCAGCACCAGAAGCAAGGGGAGAGAAATGGAATGGATTCTCCCCCTGTGTCTCCAGCTCTAGGAGATAAACTCAAGGGGAACCCCCCCTAAAGATATTTACATCAGAAATTTCCTAAGAGTCCCACCGGAGAACTCTACAGTGAAGCTTACTAGTCACTAAGCTCTGCTCAAGAACACAGCTTTCAACCATTTTTTCCTTGCCTTAGTTTTAAAAAGGTTTTTAAATAGTTGATTTAAAAAATGAGCTTTAAATAACCAGGGCTTACCACACGTTTGAGGAAATCCTCTGCTATAAAGAAAGAGACAAAGGCAAACAAGTAACTCAAGAAACTTAGAGGAAAAAGCCAATGCAGGGAAAGAAACTTTAGAAACTGACATTAATACATCAGAGTAATTTAAAAAGTTGCAGCCGTGGAGAAAGAGCAAGGTGCTCTGAGAAAAGAAGACTCAGAGGAAGAGAAGAGCAGGGGACTACATTTGTTAGTTGTCTTAGATAAAGTTGAGAAAATTTCCCCAAAAGGAGAACAAACAGCAAAGAAATAGATAAATGAAAAGAAGATTATTAGATTAATCCTGAAGGCCTGCTATCTGAATGATAGGAGTTACAGGAAAAGATGAGCTAGAAGGGAGGATATTTATCAAACAAGTAATAAAAATATGATTAGCACCAAAAGGTAGGGGTGTCTGAACTGCTAGCATCCACTGAGTGCCCAGCACAGTGAATATAGAAAGATCCACATAAAGACAAGTCACAGTGAAATTTTGCAATGCTAAGGTTGAAGTGAACCCCTAAAAGCTTGCATAAAGGGGGAAAAAAATCCCTTACCAAATTAACAAAGAAAAATAGGTCCTGTGGAAAGAATTGGAATCAGAATGGCTTAAGACTTCTCAGCAGCAATTCTGGAAGTAAAAAAAAAAACATTAAGCAATGACTTCTGACCTAGAATTTTCTGCNACCAAATTAACAAAGAAAAATAGGTCCTGTGGAAAGAATTGGAATCAGAATGGCTTAAGACTTCTCAGCAGCAATTCTGGAAGTAAAAAAAAAAACATTAAGCAATGACTTCTGACCTAGAATTTTCTGCCTGGTTAATTTGTCAACCAAATGTGTGTACAGAATAAAAAAAACAGATAACACACAAAAATATGTACAAGAAATAAATAATTTACTTCTCAAGTACTCTTTGATAAGAATGACACAATGAAGTTAGGACAAAAAGCTGAGTGAAGTTCTAGAACTCAACCAGCCTGGAAGAAGGAGGACCTTTATAGAGGAGAAAATGAAATTCATGGATTACCTGTTGCCTTGATGTGGAAAACAATACTTAAATACCATTTGAGTCACTGGGAAAAATTTGTGATAGGAACATTGTAAATTAACCAGATGGGTGGGAATTTCAGCAATTAAATCAGAAAAAAAATTCTATACAAGCAGAAGTGCAACCAGATTATACAATAGACTCATTGTTAACATTTGCATACTCTGGAGAATTATATTAGCAGTTTAATAAAAATTAAAATATAACTCTACTAGGAGGATGGATGAAGAAAGTTTTGCTGGCCCCAAAGAGCTGTCTTTTTAAAAAAAAAAACAGTAAAAAGATATAATGTTTAAAGTGTATGAAATAGGAAATAGCATCATATACATAATAATTAAGAAGATAAAAACTTATTCCACAAGAAATATCTAGAGATGTTTTCATTATTATTACATCTGGACAGTGGCTCTATATACAGAGGGGAAACTCTACTTTTAGTCATAAATACCTTAGTTTTGACGGGCTTAATTATGAATATATTACTTTGGTAAAAATAAAGGGAAGAGAGTTTAGCCATGTTGAAATTCTTTGCAAATTATGTTATGATTTTGTGTTTGGGGAATCATTCCAATCTGGAATTATCAAAGAAGTCAAATGAATGGATTTGAAAGTTACAAAAATTTCAAAAGTTAAGTTAAAATGTGGGAATTTCAGCTATACTAAAAAAAAATACTCACTTTGGAAAGTGTTTCAATTTCTCAGTAGAAATAAAGAAAAACACCCAGACAATAGATATAGCATAAAAAAAAAAGCTTTGGACTTGGATTCAGAAAGTTGAAATTTGAACCTTTGTTCTGCCTTTTAATGATTGTATGATTGATTGTGATAGGTAACCATTCTTTGTGTCCATTTTCCTACTTACAAGATGAAGATAAAAATACTAAGTTTGCAAGAACTCTAAAGATTATGGATGTAAGAACTTTTAATAAACTGCACAGCATAGATTACATTAAGAACGTGTTATCAAGTTTTCCTCTAGTTCTTTTGTACACCACTTGCCTTATATAGAATAAACGTTCCTATTCCGTCTTATCATTCATGTAAAATAGAACACAAAACTGGGGTGGAAAGGACACTAAAGAGTATTAACATATGTTGAACCTTCATGCAAAATCCCAATATAACTTTGCAAGTGAGGTCTGGAAAATTCAATTGTGTTAAGTGCAGGATTTTGCTCTTGGGAGGTTAATTAAATGAAAGCAAGGCTGGAGGAAGGATGGGAACTGATTTGCTTACATTTCCATCCTCATTGTTATGAGGTTTTACTGTATTTCAATGAGTTAATCCTTAATACTTGTATTTTCGATTAGCTCTTATTAATTTTTATATGGTGCTCAGATAATTGTGGGCTTTCTAGAATGCCTAGTGATATTTTCACTAATTTAATGAATACTTTTCAAATATGATTATTTTCATTAGCACATTCTTTGTGTTTTGAGCTAGTAACATGTTCTCATGGGCAATTAACTCCATCCTAGGATGCCAGGATTTTTTTTTTCTTGTTGTTTGTTTGAATTTTGTTCTTAGATCTCACAGGCTCCTGGTAGACTGAGGCTAGTGCAAGGCCCTGATGTCTCTGAACAAATGGCCTCATAAACCAAATAATCGCAATGTAAACTCAGTCTTCCAATGGAACATACAATTTTTTTTAAATCAATTTCTTTCTATTTTGTGAGAAATATCTTTTAAACTGCATGTGATAAGTCTCTAGCTTATAACAGATGAGCTAGTCAAAAGCCAGACTGGCTCAGTCAAGTTACTTACAGGTAGCATGATATCAGGTATTTATGTATTTTGGGCTGATGTCTGCTATAGAGGCCTCTGCATGCAGTAAAGACTGTAAAATTTATGCAAAGAATGCAGCTAGTCTTAGGGGAACAAAGCATTCTGTGCTCTTTCAAATATGCAAAAATGGTTGCATTGTAGAGCGTTTTCTTCCCCTGCAAATAGAACATAAGCACTGAACCTAAGAGGTAGTGGAATTTTTGAGAATATCATAGAAATATAAAATACTGGCTCCCAACTTATCTTCTATTGTTGTTTGTTAGTATATTTAAATATTGTTGTTCAATTGTGGGACTGAATGAATTTTTGATCAAAATATCACATCCTTTGTTAGTATTAAAGAGATTATTCTCAGAGTTTGCTTTTCCTAATAACACAGTAAACATGTAATGTACTTGCAGCAAAGTAAAAGTGGCTCAGTCACGTCTGACTCTTTGCAACCCCATGGA
Organism: Neotragus pygmaeus; assembly: GCA_006410875.1. Classification (NCBI taxonomy): domain Eukaryota; kingdom Metazoa; phylum Chordata; class Mammalia; order Artiodactyla; family Bovidae; genus Neotragus; species Neotragus pygmaeus. The sequence continues at coordinate 170,516 of SJYV01003594.1, forward strand.
CTATACAGTCCATGGAATTCTCCACATCAGAATACTGGGGTGGGTAGCCTTTCCCTTCTCAAGGGGACCTTCCTGACCCAGGAATTGAACCCAGGTCTCCCACATTGCAGGCGGATTCTTTACCAGCTGAGCCACAAGGGAAGCCCCAGAATACTGGAGTGGGTAGCCTATCCCTTCTCTAGGGGACCTTCCCGACCTAGGAATCGAACTGAGGTGTTCTGCATTGCAGGTGGATTTTTTTTTTACCAACTGAGCTATCAGGGAGAAAACTTCAGACTAATTCAGTACTATTAGCATATACAGCTTTTTTGGGTACCATACATNTAGGGGACCTTCCCGACCTAGGAATCGAACTGAGGTGTTCTGCATTGCAGGTGGATTTTTTTTTTACCAACTGAGCTATCAGGGAGAAAACTTCAGACTAATTCAGTACTATTAGCATATACAGCTTTTTTGGGTACCATACATTTTTTCTTAGAATTATTAATCTATTTAATCCTCACAGCTACCTTATGGGAGTGACTTATGTAAGAATACACTGTTACGTATGTTCTTAAGTAAGGCAGTTTATTTGAATATTAAGAACACATATTATATGTTAATATGAGGCAACTGATTTGAATATAAGCACTCTCATTCCAGAGTTCTCACCTACCTTTTTATTTTCTTTTGCTAACCTTTATGTTCTTGAATCACTATGGCAGATTGCTCCCATGAATTGGTGGATCTGTAGATATATACACACATGTGGATTTACCTAGAACATTATGCTTTGATAGGGAGTCATTTTCTTTTTACATGCAATTTATGATTAGCCAACTTCAGTGTTTGTATGGAAGGCATTACTTTTGCTAGCTGCTGGCTTATAGTGAGTGGATTTTCAGTCATGCATTTGCACTGATTATTGACTTGGTTTTATTAATCTGATTGCTTCATGGAGAACAATGGTCTAATAGTTGAAGGACTATTTTCACTGATTAAATCTGAAAGATGCAGAGGAATACTGAGTTCATAATCATTTTCCAAAGATTAAGTAGTTATGACACAAGTAACCTCAAACACTGCTCATTTCACCATTTTGTGTTGTATCAAGAATACTTAAAAAACCCATATGCCTTTCTAGCATGGAGGAAAATATCGCGTGAAATTGCAGGCACTCTACTATTGTTCTGTTTTGTTTAGATGACAAATGTGACAGCAGACTATTGTGTTGACATCATAAGGAAATTTGAAGTTTCTGAAGAAAATAAGGCGAAAAATGTCCTTGGCATAGAAGGTAAAATAATTAATATTCTTAATTTCTCATTTCTCCATTCAGTATTGTTAAGTTACCTTCTAGCAAAATTTTTAGGAAAAGAAATCAGGAGATACCCTCGGAATTACAGATGATTCAAACAAAATCCACAGCACACACATATTTTCCTATAAATCGGATGTCATGATTTTGGTGTTTCTCTTACTTTTGCAATGACAATAGCATTTTCCACTCTGAGCAAGTCAGCTTGATGCCACTATGTATAACATGTGCCAAGAAACATTTTGACTTTTCTTAAATGCCTAATTTTTAGAAATAGTCTCAGCCTAAGGAAGGAGAATTTGGTCTTAAAATAAATAAACATGTTTCTTTTAAAATGTTGGCGACTAACTTGTTTTACTTAGTTGGTAGTGGTAGAGAGGTTGTAGGAACTGAAAATTTTGTTAATGACTATCTCATTTTATAGTTGAAGAAAGTGAGGCTTAAGGAAATTAAGTAATTTGCCCACAGTTCTATACTCAGAATCTAGCTCCTAGGTTTTTACATATGAATGAAATGGTATGTATATGGCTGCATGTATTTGTAAGTTCCATGTATTTGAAATATATAGGGAAATGAACTGGAGTCTGCTACCCAAAAGAGAACAGGTCCTAGGCAGAACAGATAATCTTAATTAAATAAAAAACCACTGGTACCTCCCACTGCCCACAGGAGCATCCAAAGCCATGTTTTATCTCACCAGTTTTGATTGTTGGCCTCCTATTCCCCAAGCAGGCTCAGTGTGGACAAGGGAGTTTTGATACTGTATGTTTACTTCCGGGGACAGAGGCTAATTAAAATGAAGATAAATGATTTAATGTTTATATAATTAAAAGCTATTTTAAAAACAATGAAAGAAGATAAACTAAATTGAATCTTTCTTTACCAATAAATGAATCACTTCCTTGGTATAGGGCCTTAAGAAATGGAATTAAACATGCTTTCTAAGTTATGTCCATAACCATGAAGATGAGCATAAAGAAATTCTCCAGAGTTTCCCAGTATATCTACTGGTGGTTTTACCACAGGATTTTTGAAGTGCTGAAATGATTTACCCTAGTGATCATTTAAGTACTTGTAGGACATTTACGTATTTGTTGATGTATTAATGAATGCCTCTCCTACCCAGACACTTATGTTTTTGAAAAGCTGTAGAAAAACTGATAGAGTTTTCTACATAATCTTACAGCACTTTATCACTTGTCTAATGTGCTAGCCATTAGCAGCATCTTCCCAAACCAGCTTCATAGTCAAATAATCATACCCTGATTTTAGGCTATGCCTAATTCCTGGCCTTTACCTCCACTATGACACAGACAATGCTGTTTTTCAAATCAGCTTAACAACCTATCAGATTGCTGTTGATCAGTATATCACTTTGGATAAATATGGCTTTAACACTGCATCAGCCACCCGGTAGGTCACACTGCATATTCACAGCTGGAGCTCAGAAGTTACTGAATAGCTTTGCAATAAGCCCCTCAGTCCTCCAATCAAAATTCTTAAAAAGTCTGTTTTTCCTTAGGTTACATTTAAACTGCTACTCCCCAAATTCACACTGCAGTTTTTGACACTATTTGACCTGGGCAATCCCCTTATTGCCTCAGTATTCCCTGCAAAGGTTGTCCTGAAGGTAAATAAGATAAGCACTCTGGACAAATTTTGATCTCTTTTGTACTCATTGGAATCAGGTAAGTATATAGGCTTTATTATTTATTTTGAAGATTTTTTAATTTTTTGATGTGGACCAATTTTTTAATCCTTTGTTGAATTTGTTATAGTACTGTTTCTGTTTTATATTTTGTGGTTTTTTTGGCCTTGAGGTCAGTGGAATCTTAATTCTCCAACCAGGGATTGAACCCACACCCTCTGCCCTGGAAGGCAGTCTTGACCACTGGACCACCAGGGAAGTCCTTGGCTTCGAAGCTATAACACTTCCCTTTCTCTTCCAAAGGCTTCACGAACTTCATGCGTAGTCCTGCTTGTGACATCTTTAACCCCCTGCATCATGAAGTGTACCAGGACATGGATCAGCCTCTGTGCAACTACTACATTGCTTCCTCCCACAACACATACCTGACTGGGGACCAGCTCCTGTCTCAGTCCAAAGTGGATATGTACGCGCGGGTGCTGCAGGAGGGCTGTCGCTGTGTGGAAGGTGCGTTCCTTGTCTGAGCGCCAATGTGTGTCGATGAATATGTCCTTTAGTCAATAAAGTCTAATGGAAATAATGGAGACCTAAAAAATGTACTCACACCAATTAAAATCATTTTCCCATTAATTACAAAGTGGTTCTTCTTCTTTCTTTTTTTTAAAGAGTGAGCAGGATGGTCACTGCCTGTGATCTTCCTTTCTTTTTAAAAAACATTTATTTATTTGGACATGTGGGATCTTCCAGTTATAGTATGCAGGGTCCTTTTTCAGTTGTGGTGTGCAGAATCCAGTTCCCTGACCAGGGATTGAACCCAGGCCTTCTGCATTGGCAGTGCAAAGTCTTAGCCACTGGACCACCAGGGAAAAGTCCCTCTGTAAAGTCATTCTTAATTCATAATCCTGTCTCCCCCTTACAGTTCAAGCAGAGAGAGAGATATGTACTAGCAATTGGGAGGTACACCTTCAGGTGCTGAAAAATTGTGATGAACATGGAAGTTTTTCCCAGGAAGTTTTTTGATTAAATGATGGTAAAAATAGTTTAGAATAACTGTTTATTTTTAAGATACTTAATGATGTGCCAATCAGCCAACATTTATTAAATTTCTAGGAGGTTCCTGGGGGTGAGGACATTGATGTGAGACATAGTTTCTGTCTTTAAGTAGCTCACAGTCTAATAGAAGAAGTGGACTCTAAAAACATTAACATGGTGTGAGAATTCTACCAGTTGATGCATATGTGGTAGAAAGGGGGTACAGAGAGTGAAGAGGTGAGGTAAAATGAGATAAGTCAGTCAGGGAAAATAGATGTGTCTGCGAGAAAGGGTTTTGAGTGCTATGATACGGAGCTTCGGGTTTAGCTTTTGGTAATAAGGGTCCAGTGAATTGTTTTAATGCCTACAGTGATATGGTCACACTTGCAGTTTAGAAAGATTGCTTGAGCAGCAGTGTAGGAAGATAATTTTTTTAAGTGATATATGTTTGTAGAGGGGTAAGAGAGGTGAAACTGGGGCAAGGAGAATCGTGGGAAAGCTATTGAAATGATTCAAAGGAAGGATTATAGAAGATTAGATTATGAAAGCTTAGACTAAGTGAGAAAGAGGCTTATATGGATATTAAAGAAATAAATTTGCAGGACCTGGTGAGAAAAGTGAAGGAAGTAAGGCATGCAGGGGAGAGCTGGAAGGAGTGATGGAGCCATCACCTACTCTGGGGCCTGAAAGGAAAAGCATGGGTGAGTTCAGCTTTCCCTGGGTTGGGTTTGTAGTAACTCTGTAACGTTAATCTAGACATTCTTATCAGTCAGTTAAATAACAATGTGTGAACTTGATAGAAGGGTCCAGACAAGATAAAGATTCCACAATTCTGAGTTTCCTATGTGGTAGTTTATGAAATCACTTACAGAGACCTTCATGTTTAAGTGTAGGTGAAAATGTACAAGACTGCTTAGGGGACTACAGTCTCTCAAATATCTCTCTCTCCAAACCTGCATCAACAAATTCCTCCTCTATGGTTCGGTGTGAAGTTTTCTCTGTGGCAATAGTGTATGACTGGACAGCGAAAGTCAAGCTGCTGTTTCTGGAAGGTTTTGTTGAGAAGAAGAAGTGTATTTATCTGGGAGACTTGGTCAGCTTTATACATACTCAGGTTCCTGTTTGAAACTATGGGGGTCACCTTGGCTTTTAATGTACTGGGAAGAAACAGGGAATTCACCATGACTTCATTCCCTTTTGTGGGCTAGGTTCTGGTTAATTGCTTTCCATACATTCTCATTTAGTTCTTATAGCACTAAGGAAGATGGAGTGATCTCCTTAAGAAGAGGGGTAGGGTTGGTGACTCAAGGTCCCATAGCTGGAAAGTTTGGAAGCTGGTATTTCAACTCAAGCTGTCTGACTGTGACACTTTGCTTCTCCAGGAAGCCTGTGTGGTCTTTGGAGGAACAAGCATTGAATGACATGACCAGCCCAAGGTGAGGTCAAATGCAGGCCATCTGGTCACAGAAGGAAGGCCAGAAAACATACTGCAAAGCACAGAGGGAAGGTTGGCTTTAATAGGAGGTATTTGCTTGGCATCTAAATATCTACATGTTCCTAAAGATTTTAGAACTTGATAACCTGATCTTTTGTGCTCTCCTGACAATTTGTCAGCCCTGTAATATGAAGATCTTAGCTTACACTTCAATCTTGGGTCTGAAGGCACCAATCTATAGACACCCAGCAGTGCTTTATCTACCTTGGTTCCGGATGAAGTTGTTTTTACTGTTAGGTAGCTGCAGCTAGGATTTAAGCAACCTGATTTATAGAATGTAGCAGGTGGTGGATTAAAAACTGCAGGCCCACAGATAATTTTCTGAAGCAGATCTTGTCAAGTACAGTACTGAGAGAAGGAGAGTAATGCTTCTGGACAGTTTCTTCATGGTACTGTGACCTGAAGAATTGCTTCTGTGTTGTTAATATTGAGTTTTCCATCTCTATTAGTTCAGTTGCAGCAATATCCTTGGTCAGGGTGTATATCGTGTCTTGAGAAACACTAGTCATTCTTGTTTTTGATAAAGTGGGTTTGTCAATAAATCACGTAGACAACATTTTTCTTTTTTACATGGCCTTTCACTTCCCTTGATTTTCAGCCCTAGTTGTTTAATAAATATGGATGTTCTGTCCAGGGGATTTTCACTCTCATTATGGAACCGATGTTGCATTGCCATTATAATCGGTTTACAGCTTTCCCTGTTATCTCTGGGAGTGCTATCAGGGTGGAACATTTCTAAATTCCACTGTGAAAAGCTGTCATGTTAACCTCTCAGCTGGCCCTCAGTTCTGACCAACTCTTTGTCAGGGTGCTTTCGGGGGCCTCTATTGTGTGGTCTGATTGAAAAAATGGGCTCAGCTATTTCGTAGCTAGGAAATTGGTTAGAGGATTTCTACTTTGCCAATGTTCTCTTCACAGCACTAGCTCTTACAAGAGGTCTTCATGGCCACTTGAACTCAGCTGCTGATGCTGAGGCTGAAACTCCAATACTTTGACCACTTCATGCAAAGAGTTGACACATTGAAAAAGACCCTGATGCTGGGAGGGATTGGGGGCAGGAGGAGAAGGGGNCTTTATTTTTTTGGGCTCCAAAATCACTGCAGATGGTGACTGCAGCCATGAAATTAAAAGATACTTACTCCTTGGAAGGAAAGTTATGACCAGCCTAGACAGCATATTCAAAAGCAGAGACATTACTTTGCCAACAAAGGTCCCTCTAGTCAAGGCTATGGTTTTTCCTGTGGTCATGTATGGATGTGAGAGTTGGACTGTGAAGAAAGCTGAGCACCGAAGAATTGATGCTTTTGAATTGTGGTGTTGGAGAAGACTCTCGAGAGTCCCTTGGACTGCAAGCAGATCAACCTGTCCATCCTAAAGGAAATCAGTCCTGAGTGTTCATTGAAAGGACCGATGTTGAAGCTGAAACTCCAATGCTTTGGCCACCTGATGTGAAGAACTGACTCATTTGAAAGGGATTGCGAGGACTCATTTGGGAGGGATTGGGGGCGGGAGGAGAAGGGGATGACAGAGGATGAGATGGTTGGACACATCACTGACTCCTGGCATGCTGCGTGGGTCCATGGTGTTGCAAAGAGTTGAACACGACTGAGCGACTGAACTGAACTGAAAGTTGTGTTAGTTTCAGGTATATAGTGTAGTGATTCAGTTGTATATATACATGTATCCACTCTCTTCGAATTCTTTTCCCATTTCGGTTATTACAGAATAGTGAGCAGAGAGTTCTGTTATTGGAAAGAGAGTCTGGAGACCCTTCCTCCTGTGGACCTTGGTTCTCAGTAAGGACCCAAAAAAGAATCTAAGATTCTACCATTACAAGAAAGTAAATTAACAATGAAGAACAGGTAACCAGGAGTCGGACACAAGTGAGCGACTGAGAAAAGAAAGAACAGAGAGAACACCTCAAGAGAGAGGTGGGCCACTCCAAGGGAGGCAGATGGCCCTAGAGCTGGGGTACAAGTTTTTAAGGCAGGGTCATTTGCATAATTGAGGGTCACTGATTGACAACCTTGATTGACAGCAGCAGGTTATATAACAAGAGGCTCTACTGTACATCTCCTGCTCATAATTAGACGCATGTGTTCATGGAATGTTTACGAGCAGCTAATGAGTCCAGTGGCCACCACAGGTTAGTGGTGAGTGTGTGCATGTGCTGCAGTAGGGAGTTATTTCCCAGCCCCTTGACCATTTTGGAGTGCTGGTAGGGGATGTATTGGGGGGGGCTTGTATATTGTTCAGTGAGGTTAGACAGCTATTGATGGTTAGCTGAAGGGGCTGCTTCTCATTGCTCTCAGCACCCTGCCTGTCAGTCCCTTCTCTTATACAGTTGGTCCTCGTGGGTTACTGATTTTAAGTATGGTAGTGTGTGTATGTCAATCCCAACCTCCAGTATATCTCTCCCCTCCACTTTTCCTTTATGCTAAGGATGAGATTGGTTTCTATATATTCATTTGTATCATTTTGTTTTAGAATTTACATATAAGCCATTTCGTATATTTGTGTTTCTCTGATTTAGTTTACTTAGTATGATCTACATGTTAATCCAGGTTCATCCATGTAGCTGCAGATGGTTTTATTTAATTTGTTTTAACGGCTGAGTAATACTCCATTGTACGTATGTACATCTTTATCCATGCGTCTTTCCATGAACAGTTGGGTTGCTTCCATGTCTTGGGTATGTAAGCAGTGCTGCAGGAACATTAGGGTGCATGTATCCGTTGGAACCATGGTTTTCTTTGTACCCATAGTAATACAAATGCTGGATCACATGGTGGCTCTATTTTTAGTTTTTTAAGGAATCTTCAAGCTGTTCTCCAGAGTGACTGTTGCTGAGTAACTAAGTCATGTCTGACTCTTTGCCACCCCATGGACTGCAGCACACCAGGCTCCTCTGTCTTCCACTGTCTCCCAGAATTTGCTCAAATTCTTGTCCATTGAGTCGGTGATGCTATCTATCCATCTTATCCTCTGCCACCCCTTCTCCTGCCCTCAGTCTCTCCCAGCCTCAGGGTCTTTTCCAATGACTTGGCTTTTCACATTGATTGGCCAAAGTATTGGAACTTCAGCATCAGCCCTTCCAATGAATATTTAGGGTTGATTTCATTTAGGATTGATTGGTTTGATCTTGCAGTCCATGGGACTCTCAAGTCATCTCCAGCACCACTATTCCTTGATAATAATAGTGTGGGAGTGTTCCCTTTTCTCTACACCCTCTTCACATTTATTTTTTGTAGGCTTTTTGGTGATGTCTCTGAGGAAGGCTTTNATCTTGCAGTCCATGGGACTCTCAAGTCATCTCCAGCACCACTATTCCTTGATAATAATAGTGTGGGAGTGTTCCCTTTTCTCTACACCCTCTTCACATTTATTTTTTGTAGGCTTTTTGGTGATGGCCATTCTGACCAGTGTGAAGTATTATTTTATTGTAGTTTGATTTGTATTTCTCTAACAATTGAAAATGTTGAGCATGTTCTCAAGAGCCTGTTGCCATCTGTGTATCTGCTTTGGAGACACGTCGATGTAGGACTCTTACCCATTTTTTGATGGGGTTTGGTTTTTGATATTGAGCCGCCTGAGCTCTTTGTCAGTTTGGGATACTAATCTCTTATCTGTCTCATCATTTGCATATATTTCCTCCTGGTCTGTTGGTTGTCTTTTCATTTTCTTTATAATTTCCTCTGCTGTGCAAAAGCCTTTGACTTTCATTTGGTCCTATTTGCTTTTTTTAAAAAAAATTTTATGTTGAAGTATAGTTGAATAAGTGATTTTTAGTTTCACATGCACAGCACAATGACTCAGTGATACGTATTCTATGTATCTTTTTCAAATTGTTTTCCCATTTTGGTTTACAGAATAGTGAGCAGAGTTGCCTATGTTATACTGTAGGTCCTTGTTGGTTATTTATTGTAAATATAGTAGTGTGTGTAATGTCAGTCTCCCAAATTATCTTTCCTCTCCACGGTTTTCTTTTGCTAAGCATAAATTTGTTTACTGAGTCTGTTTCTATTTTGTAAATACATTTAGTTGTATCTTTTTTTTTTTTAGAATCCACACACGATATCATATGATATTTGTCTTTGTTTTCTTCCTCTGTCTGGCTTACTTCACTTAGTATGATAACCTCAAGGTCTATGCCTGTTGCTGTATATGGAAGTTATCTGGTTCTCTTTTTAAAAAATGAAGGTATAGATAATGTACAGTGTTGTGCCCATCTCTGCTGTACAGGGTAGTGACGGTTGTATACATACATTCTTTTTTTTTTTATATATTCTTTTCCATTATGGTTTGTCCCAGGAGGATGGAGACCGCTCTCAGTGTTGAACAGTAGAAACTTGCTGTGTATCCTTTCTGAGTGGAATAGCTCGCCTCTGCTCTCTAGCTGCAGTGCCTTGGCTTCTCGTTTGCCTGGCTTTGTTTGCTGCAGAGCGTGGGCTCTAGGTGCTTGGGCTTCAGTAGTTGTGGTTGTGGGCCCAGTTGCTGCGTCTAGAGCACAGCTTATCGTTGTGGTGCACGGCTGCGGATGTGGGGATCAGAGACCATACCTGTGTTTCCTGCGTTGGCAGGCAGATTCTTTACCACTGAGCCACCAGGGAAGCCCTGGGTTTTGCTGATATTGAGCTCCATGAGCTCTTTGTCAATTTTGGTGATGGATCCCTTTTTGGTCTCATTGTTTGCAGACATTTATTCTATAGGTTGTCTTGTTTTTGGTTTCCATTGCTTTTGTGTGTAAAAGCTTTTGAGTTTAATTAGGTACTGTATGTTTATTTTTGTTTTTAAGTTTTATTTCATATTGTGGTGTAGTGGGTCTGTATAGTCAAAGCTATGGTTTTTCTATTAGTCATGTATGGATGAGAGAGTTGGATCATAAAGAAGATTGAGTGCCAAAGAACTGATACTTCTGAACTGTGGTGCTGGAGAAGACTCTTGAGAGTCCCTTGGACTGCAAGGAGACCCATCCAGTCCATCCTAAAGGAAATCAGTCCTGAATATTCATTGGAGGGACTGATGCTGAAGCTGGAGCTCTGATACTTTGGCCAGTTCAGTTCAGTCACTCAGACATGTCTGACTCTTTGCGACACTAGGGAATGTAGCACGCCAGGCCTCCCTGTCCATCACCNCAGTCCTGAATATTCATTGGAGGGACTGATGCTGAAGCTGGAGCTCTGATACTTTGGCCAGTTCAGTTCAGTCACTCAGACATGTCTGACTCTTTGCGACACTAGGGAATGTAGCACGCCAGGCCTCCCTGTCCATCACCAACTCCTGGAGTTTACTGAAACTCATATCCATTGAGTCCGTGATACCATCCAACCATCTCATCCTCTGTTGTCCCCTTCTCCTCCCACCTTCAATCTTTCCCAGCATCAAGGTCTTTTCAGATGAATCAGTTCTTCACATCAGGTGGCCAAAGCATTGGAATTTCAGCTTCAGCATCAGTCCTTCCAATGAATATTCAGGACTGATCTNAATTTTCCACAGTTTATTGTGATCCACACAGTCAAAGGCTTTGGCATATTCAATAAAGCAGAAATAGATATTTTTCTGGAACTCTCTTGTTTTTTCGATAATCCAGCAGATGTTGGCAATTTGATCTCTGGTTCCTCCACCTTTTCTAAAACCAGCTTGAACATCTCAAAGTTCACAGGTCATGTACTGTAAATTGGTGCAGCCATTATCCAAAACAGTACAGAGGTTCCTTAAATCAAAAATTAGAGGAACCGTATGATTCAGTTATACATATATCTAGGTTTTTCAGATTTTTTCACTTGTAGATTACATACTGAGTGTTGAGTAGAGTTGTCTAAGATGTATAGTCCTTGTTGATTATCTATTTTGGGCGGAGGAGCCTGGTGGGCTGCAGTCCATGGGGTCACTAAGAGTCAGACACAACTGAGTATCTTCACTTTCACTTTTCACTTTCATGCATTGGAGAAGGACATGGCAACCCAATCCAGTGTTCTTGCCTGGAGAATCCCAGGAACGGGAGAGCCTGGTGGGCTGCCGTCTATGGGGTCGCACAGAGTTGGACACGACTGAAGCGACTTAGCAGCAGCAGCAGTATTTCATTGTATACATGTACCACATCTTCTTTATCTGTTCCTTTGTTGGTGGACATTTAGGTTGCTTTCAGGTCTTGGCTATTGTGAATACTCCTGTTATGAACATAAGGTGCATGTATCTTTTCAATTATAGTTTTTTTCTGGATATGTGCCCACGAGTGGGATTGCTGGATCATATGGTAATTCTATTTTTAGTTTTCTGAAGAACTTCCATACTATTTTCCAAAGTGCTTCTGCCCATTTTTTGATAGGGTTTTTTTTTTTTTTTTTTTTTTTNGAATACTCCTGTTATGAACATAAGGTGCATGTATCTTTTCAATTATAGTTTTTTTCTGGATATGTGCCCACGAGTGGGATTGCTGGATCATATGGTAATTCTATTTTTAGTTTTCTGAAGAACTTCCATACTATTTTCCAAAGTGCTTCTGCCCATTTTTTGATAGGGTTTTTTTTTTTTTTTTTTTTTTTTTGGTAGTAAGCTACACGAACTGTTTGTATATTTTGGAGATTAATCTCTTTAATCTCTTGTATTGTTTGAAAATATTTTTTCCCATTCTGAAACTAATATAATATTGTAAATCAACTATACTTCAATTTTAAAAAAAGGAATAGTGACTTCTCCTGGTTGGACATATAAGTCACTCTCATCCTCTGCATAGTTTTGACTTACTATGTACTGCTGCTGCTGCTGCTAAGTCGCTTCAGTCATGTCCGACTCTGTGAGACCCCATAGATGGCAGCCCACCAGTTTCCCCCATCCCTGGGATTTTCCAGGCAAGAACACTGGAGTGGGTTGCCATGTCCTTCTCCAATGCATGAAAGTGAAAAGTGAAAGTGAAGTCGCTCAGTCGTGTCTGACTTCGAAATCCCATGGACTGCAGCCTACCAGGCTACTCCATCCATGGAATTTTTCAGGCAAGAGTACTGGAGTGGGGTGCCATTGCCTACTATGTACTAAAGGAAGGAAATTGCTGTTTAACTGAAGGAAAAAAAAAAGGAAAATGATTATCATGATGCTAAGTTCATATTCAGTAAAGAACTCAGAACAGTGCCTGGCACATAACTTATCCTCATTAAATGTTAACTAAAATCTGTAAGAAGAATAGCAGCTGTGGCATGATTATCGCTAATGTAAGTCCTGAGCAGAAGGTGTTTCAATGGGAGCTAAAGGAGCAGGCAGGAGAGGACAGGAGTGATTGCAGAGCCTCGGGTAGCTAAGAGGCCGCTGCTCTTCAGCCCGGCTTGGAGAGCTCCAAGGCTGTCACAAAGGGCAGCTAATGTATTATCCTTCCTGTCTGCGGCTCTAGTCCAGAGGGGGGAGAAGACATTTGGGGATGGTGAGATACTCCAGTGTTTTTGCTTTTTGTTTTTAAAGTTGAGGCCTTCAGCTTTGGCTGCACATTGGAATGACGGGGGAGCTTTCAAAAATCCTACTGCACTGGTCCCAGCCCGGAGATTCGGTGTCATCGGTCTGGGCTGTGGTCCCTGTTGATTCCCGTGTGCAGCCCAGGTGAGCACCAGTGTCTGAGAGAGTCTCTCTTTGCGGGGCAGCCCTCTACCCCACTCTCTCCTGCTTCTGGCTGCTCTCCAGCCTGGAAGTGGTCAGCTCTCTTTTTTTCCAGTCACTTTTCATATCACCCTGGAGATGAAACAAGAATGTGTCTTGTGTTTGAATTCTTTATTTGTGGTCAATATTCCTAGGTCATATTTACTTCCGGAGAAGGCAATGGTACCCCACTCCAGTACTCTTATCTGGAAAATCCCATGTACGGAGGAGCCTGGTAGGCTGCAATCCATGGGGTCCCTAAAAGTCAGACACGACTGAGCAACTTCCCTTTCACTTTTCACTTTCCTGCATTGAAGAAGGAAATGGCAACCTACTCCAGTGTTCTTGCCTGGAGAATCTCAGGGATGGGGAAACCTGGTGGGCTGCCGTCTATGGGGTCGCAAAGAGTCAGACACGACTGAAGCGACTTAGCAGCAGCAGCAGCAGCAGCAGCAGCAGATATTTACTTCTCAGAAATGGCAATTAGGAAGCCCGACTGGGGCTCAGGTGGAAACTACCCCAGACCATATTGAAGGGCTGCCCTCCCCTCTCCCTATTCCTCCTGCAGCATCCTCTCTCCCTTGTGGGCTCAGGGAACAAGAGAGCAAGAGGCATGACTGTCTTCTCTGGTCCCTGAAGCAGCTGCAGGGTGGCTGAGAAGTCAACAGGTCAAGTGTCCATCTCAGCTTTCCTTCAGTAGTGCTGTTGAGTTCTGGGGTCGAATGATAATACACTAGTGAAACCTCCGCCACACATTTATTTATTCTCAGTGCTGTAAATCACAGGGAAGGAAAAGACCAACAGGCAGAAATAGCACTTCAGCTGCTCCAAATATTGAGAGGATGTGAAATGAATAATTATAGCCTTTGTATTGAGTATTCATTATTTCACCAGCCCCAGTCGGCCCAGCTTTGTATTTTTAGCCTTGTTTGCTGCTGGTGAAAGTGTTTGGGCATAACTACCACAGTTCATCTCCTCATTGTCTCCAACTCCTCACGTAGCCCTGAGCCAGGGAAGGAAGCTGATGCTTATTGGGGGGTGTTTGTGTAACACTGGGCACACTCATGCTCTTACACACTTTCTCCTTTGGACCTTCCAACACATGTGTTCCCTGCAGACTCTGGGTCACTTGATGAAACGTATTGGTACTTTGAGACCTGGACTTCCTTTCTCAGATTCATTTCTGACCTTAAGTGAAACCTACTGTTTTTCTCCAGTAGGCTTGTGATGATTTATTTCCCCGGTGTTACATAGGAATAAAGATTATCTAAAATATGAGCCTGTTCGTGATTAATTTCACTCAGAAATTTATCTTTTTTTGTAACACTAGAACTTATCTTTTTCTGCAGCACCATGTAATGAAATACACACAGAATTTTGAATTGGAAGTCTTAGGCTCCAACTCACACACTTCATGTGTGTTTGGACAAGTCATTGAATCTTTCTGCCCTGTACTCTTATGAGTAAAACTGGACTAGACCTACACAGCCTTAACGGGTCTTACACAGCTCAAAGGAAGCATTGTCATATGACCATGCTTTGTGAGCCACAATGCAATAATGTATAAAGTCTTAGTTGCTTTATCAGAGTCCTCAGTATTCTTTACTCCATGTTCAAGTGCTTACTAGTTCTCACTGATACTGTTTTCTCTAGGCTTTTGCTCACATTGGAATGATTTGTGGCCACCAAAAGATGTGTCTAAGTCCTACTCTCTGGTACCTATGACTATGACCTTAATTGGAAAAAGAGTCTTTGTAGATGTAACTAGGTTAAGAATCTAGAAATGAGATCATTCTGGATTAACTCAGTGAGTCTTAAATGCAGTGACACGTATCCTTTTTTGTGGGAGCAGCCACCTTTTATTAATGTTAGGAGTGGGGCCACAGCGAAGGCCGTGTGAAGACAGAGGAAGAGGCTAGAGTTCCGCTGCCACGAGCCGAGGAACGCTTGGCACAACCATAAAATGGGAGAAGCAGGGAAGGATTTTCCCCTTAGAGCCTGTGAGAGGCTGAATGTAGCCCTGACAACAGCTTGCTTTCATAGTTCTGGCCTCTGACACTGTGAGAAAATAAACATCTCTTGACTTTAAGCTACCAGGTATGTGGTAATTTATTACAGCAGCCACAGGAACCGAATACATTCTTTTTTTATTATTTTTTGCATTTTTAAAAAAGTTTTATTGGAGGATAAATGCTTTCCAACATTGTGCTGGCTTCTTCCATATATCATCATGACTCAGCCACGGGCACACACATCTTTTAAGACCTGGCTCCAGTGCCCCCTGCCCCTGGAAGTCTCTGCTGCACTCCCAAGGCCGGGGGCAGTGCCCCTCCCCCACACACTCGTGAAACATCTGTCACCCTTGCACCTGTTATGTAATTATCCTTGGTGACACTGGGAGTTCTATGACAGTGGGATTGTGCCTTTTCAATGCTTTCATCTTGCATGTAACAGCTCAGTATGTGTTTGTTTTATGCAAAATGCTCTCAGACTCTGTTATCCTTATTAAATCCCCCGCCAGCACATTGGCCTTAATGCTCATAGTGGGAACTGATGTGCCTGGCTTTTCACCTATAGGTATCTTTCATCTTTCTGCACATGCTGCCTGGTTAATATTATTTCTACAATGTGATCCAAACACTTGTCTACTCAGAGTCTCTCAGCAACTCCATACCTCTTGACCACTGGCTTTCTGGTGTCTCCACAGCCTGGCCCCAAAGTACTGTTTCGGTTTTACCAACAATTACCTTCCTTCATGGGGACTTCCCTGGTAGCTCAGTTGGTAAAGAATCCTCCTGCAATGCAGGAGACTCTGGTTGGATTCCTGGGTCGGGAAGATCCTCTGGAGAAGGGATAGGCTACTCACTCCAGTATTCTTGGGCTTCCCTGGTGGCTTAGCCAGGAAAGAATCTGCCTGCAATGCATGAGACCTGGGTTCAATCCTTGGGTTGGGAAGATCCCCTGGAGAAGGGAATGGCTGTCCACTCCAGTATTCTGGCCTGGAGAATTCCATGGACTATATAGTTCATGGGATCTCAAAGAGCTGGACATGACTGAGCAACTGTCACTTCATACCCTCCTTCATGAACTTCTGCTCCATGAAAACAAAGCTGTTCCTGTGTTCATAAAACACACTTTGCTAATATAAAATCTTTACTAGAATGATGGATGATAGGAAAGCCCATCTCTTCATCACTGTTGAAGTTTTAGTTGCCATACAGAGTGCCCCCCTTACCCCCCACCTTTCTATGAGGTCTTTGTGGTCACTCAGGCAGAAATGCTATGTTCCTTCTCAGAACCACTGTTGTGTGGTCATTTGTGCTTTTTGCAGGCAACTGTGCAGACCAGAGTAGGTTATTTGAGGACATGCCTTTGTTAGCCTAATGGGGTCTTTGCTGATGTCAGGGGCCAGCTGTTTTCCATCTTTGCATCTCCTGCAGAACCTGAGGGCCTCATTCACTGGGTATATTAAAGATATTCATACATGTGATGTTAATACAGGGAAATTCAATAACCTCTCCTGATGTAGCCTCCCCCCACCCCAATTTCCCTTTGTATTTATATTGCTTTGCCCTTACAAGATTTTGTGAAAATGAATGTTATTACTGAAAAACTACCTGTTCTGTATTTTAAGTATAATAACCTCTTAGTAACAAATTTGCAAGCAGAAAAATGGGCCTTAAACTTTTAGTGAGGACTAGGGGAATTGTTTTGGCGGAAGAGTGTTCCTTACCTTCGGATGGGTTGGCCTCTAACAAGTGGTTGAAGAGTTCACAGAAGAATGTTGGACACTGGGAGAGGGGTTAGGAGCTGAGGAGGAGAGGCGAGGTGAGCAGAGCTTGGGTCATTGGTTTCAGGTAGAACAAGGGACCAAAAAGCTGTGCTGCTAAGCAGACTTCTAGGAAATCTGGCTTCCTTGATCATCTAAAAATTGTACAAGTTATCATCTGGACACAAGCAGATCTTTTTTATCCAAAACAGTTGGAGTTAGTTGTCATCTTAAAGTAATTACAGTGCCTAGTCATGGCACAGGTCAATAGTGAGTTCCCTCCAATTACACAGTGGTGCAGAGATAGGAAAGATAAGATAGCAACTTATCTCAGAATAATCCTTGCTTCCAGAGATTTCTACAGCACTCTTTTCCCCTCAGTGAAGTAAATGATTTAAGTAGCATATTCTTGCTCAAATTTACCTGTGTATTGGGTTGACCAAAATGTTTGTTCAGGTTTTTCCAGAACCTCATATGGAAAAATCCAAACAAGCTTTTCAGTCAACCCAATAGATATAGAAAATGTAGTCTCCAAAAGACCCGAGTTTGAATCCTGCCTCAGTTACTTACTAGCTTGGTAACCTGGAGCAACTTATTTAATTTCTCTAAGCATCAGATTCTACATCTCTGAAATGGAAATGATGATAACACTATAAGTTTGCTGAAAGTTGAATGCAGTCATAGTCGTCATTATTTTATGGGATTGGTGGAGGGCTGGCAGGAGATGGACAAAACTGGTACAATAAGCTTAACTCCTTACAGGTAATTGAGAGAGAAATTATAGCAGCAATGCTGGTTTGAGTGAGGGGTGCATTTAAAGTGACTCTGTGTTTCTTAAGAGACATGATTTCCATTGCTTAATTCTTTGCAGAATAATGGGACCACTGAGCATCAGGTGGAATCTTTCATAAGGAAAAAACTGGAGTCGCTGTTAAAAGAATCTCAAATTCGAGACAAGGAAGATCCTGATAGTTTCACAGTGAGGGCACTCCTGAAGGCCACGCATGAAGGCTTAAATGCACACCTGAAGCAGGTATACAATTCCCTCTTGTGCTTGTCCTTGACAGGAAAAAGAAAGCACCTCATGCTTTGTTTCTGATCATCTGTCTCTTTTTGGAATGCTTCTCCAGTTTCTTCCATTTCTGCCCTTATATTGCTGAAAAAATGAAAGTCTCCTCCTGCAAAATGATGTTAGAAATAGTGAATAATAGCTTAAAGGGCATGGGTGGGGGTGGACCTGCTTCACTGGGATCCTTGGGACAAAGCCCCATGTCCCTGCAGTCACCCCCCAGCGAGTGCTCAGGTGAGTTTGAGGGCTCATTCAGGCAGCCTCCATGCCCTGTTGATCACACCTCCTAAATGTGCGTCTGTCCACCTCTCTTCTCGATGGCATGTCCTCATTCAGGCCAATGTCAACTCTCACTTAGACTTCTCTTGCCCTCTTTCAATCTAACCTCCTCTCTGATATCAGCAAGAGATTTAAAAAATGCAAATCTGATCATGTCACTCCACTGTTCAGAATTTTTCAGTGGCTTCCTGTTATGCTTGGAATAAATGACAGACTCTTTAACTGGGCTTTCAAGGACCCACACAATTGCATTCTCACCTACCTCTCCAGTCTCATATCTCCCTGTTTCCCCTGTCACACCACCGTCCACAATTATCACACCAGCCACAATCATCTAACTGCCTTGGTCTCCCTCAGTTTCCATTTTCTCTACTTGAAACACTCCATTCCCACATCTACTCTAGCTAACTTCTACTTAGGCTTTTAAATTCCAGCATCTATGTGGTCTTCTGAATGAGTCTTGCCTTGACACCTAGATTATGTTAGTTATCCCTTTTATACTGTTGATGGTAGTCTATTGTATCTTCTTTTTAAAGAAGTTTATTTGCAATTACTTGTTCAATATCTATCTTCTCAACTAGACTATAAGATCTCATGAAGCCAGGAACCATGTCAGTCTTGATAACCATTATTTTTCTGACTTGTCTAGTGCCTGGGACTTGTTATGACCTTCATGCATAGTTGTTGAATGAATGAATGGTTTAGGCTCTGAGTGAGATTTTTATTCTGCCTTCTGATAAAGTACAAATGGGCAAGGGAGAGAAATGGTGGGTTTATTGATGTTATCATGGCAGGACGCTGAGGGCATTTATTCTGGCTCAAAGGAGATCCATGTGGTCTCTGGGTTAGCTGATAGTAGCCTCCCCTGCTACTGCTGTCTGTCCTCCGGGGCTCAGCATGCCCCAGCAGAGGGATGATCATTACCCGTGGATCTGAGTGACCGCTCAGCATTGGTGGTTACTTTCTAGACCCTACAGAAGTCCAGCCATTCAAACACCTTGCTGATTCTCAGGTCTACTTTGCTTCCAAACATAGAAAACCTCATTCAAAGTGGCTTAAATAATGAAGAACGATGTTGGGTTAGGTAAGTGGCAAGTTCCTTTGCAGAATGGCCTTCAAGGTGGGCTTAATTCGAGGTTAAGCAGGGTCATCAAAAACATGTCTTTCTGTTCTAGCTACCATGTAATTAGCATCATCCCCTGTCGGGTTTCCCCTCTCCTGGTGATTGCAGAGTGACTGCCAGCAGGCCCCTGAACTATGTGTTTCTTGGTCCAAGCCCAGAGAGAGTGAGACAGTGAATGTGCCTCATCCAACTAACCAGAATTTGTACTGACTTCTGGATGGGCAGCTTAGCTCATGTGACAACCCCTGAGCTGATCCCTGTGACCTTGTGTATGTGTTCTCCTTGAAACAGTAAATCAGCATAGGCATAGGATAACACTGGCTTGCTTATGCCAATGATCACTTATCCCTGGAACTGGCACTTCTGAAACTCCATGCTGGATGGGCCGAATGAATTGTTGGAGGACAAACAGAATGTCAACTACAGCATCATTGCCCTACAGTTTATCATCCAGTTTTGCATTTTCTTAAACATTTCTGTAAATAGCCTTAAGCCTCACCCCTTCTTCCCTGGCCTCCAGCCTCTATTTTCAACCACACAAATGTCTGCAAATCACATTTGGTTTGCTCAGCTTGATTTCTGTTTCTTGTTCCTGGTGAACTCTCTTTGGCTAATCTGGACCAATCACTTCCCTTTATGTTTTTGGAGAAGTCTTTGCTCCATCCTAGATCATCCCAACTGGAAAGGCAACAGCAGGTCTTAGAGATTTTTGAAGAGACAAAACAGGTTCATCTTTCTTTTATGGAAGCGATCCTAATGGTAATTTCCTCATCAAGTAAGATGGCAGGGGACTTCAGATTTTGGATATGTGGTAGGACAAAGCTCATCCTCCTTTTTCTTGTTTTTAACTCTCCCTTAATTCTGGGTGACTGTAAGAATGCACTAGACTTGCATAAAGTAAACAGAGCCTGTGACTTAAAGTGACTACAAAGTGTTAACGATTTTTTAACCCTGCTGTTATGTTAGTTTTTCAAATATGGTTTTGACTCAGTGGGCAAGCAAAGACAGGTTACTGTTGAGAGAAATCTATCTGTGTCAGATACATATGCATACATGAAGCTAAGCCTGAGAACGTGCTGTGGGGCTCAGGAGACACTCACTTCACCTCCCTCTCCCTGGATCAGCACCCAGCAGTGCAGGGGTGTGTGCTACTCTGCCATCTTTTCCCTGGACACCCCTGACATAAAATAACAATGAAATCTCATCCTTTCCACTGGAAGAACTTAGTATATACAGGAAGGATGCCTACCTTAAGTCCTTGAATCCACCCCTTTTTTACATCCCAGTTCCGGTCATCTGGGTAGCCTTAATTGGTCCTTAAATAGACTTTTCCAGCTCTCCCGAGCTCCCACTCCCTCCATTCTCTCATCTATACAACTACTACCATAGTGATATTTCAGCAATGCGTGTCTGACCATGTTATTTTTCTATTGTAAACCATTCAAATGCTGTTCATAGCTTGGAGGATAAAGTTCACATTGCAAGCTATAGCCCAAAAGATGATCCAACCCCCACTCTGACTGGTCAACTAATGCATGTGTATAATTTAAACACATATACCCCACTTAGTTTCCTGGAAGGTACCATGTTTACAGCATTTGGCCTTTACGTTCACACTTTCCTTGGCCACAGCACCCTTCTTTTTCACAACACACAGACAATGTCTACCTATCTATGGCTTCAGCTTTGTAACATGTCCCCTTAGAAGTCCTTAATCCGCCTTCTCTGTCATGAGGCAGCATACTGGATCTTTCCCATCATAGTCTTGTTCAAGTGTGTTATGATCATTTGTGTCCATCATTAAAGTTCAAGCCCAGGGAAGAACAGGGTCTGCACCTCTCTTGCTTGCTGTCTCCCTTGTATACATGTCAAGTTCTTATCATGATGTCTGATCCATTAATTCAATTAACGGTGTGGTGTTGATGCTCAAGGAGAAGTCAAGTTGGGGAGAGAGATTTGTATATACTTCTACATAAAGAGGGAATATAGAGTAGGGGAGAGGTAGCAAGTCAGACAGGAGACTTAGAACTATACAGAATCCCTGTTTTATCATCAACTGGCTTTGCAACTTTGAGCATGTTATCTAACTTTGCTGTACTTTAGTTTTTATTATCTGTAAAACTAGGATTTTAATTACAGTTGTCTCTAGGCATGGTTGTATATATTAAAATTAGAGAATATATGTTATGTACTTGGTATAGTCCTTGGGGCATAGTAGGTGCCTGTTAAGTACATGACCTTATACCTCAACCTGCCTGGGACAGCCCCACTTCATACCTGTTGTCCCAGTGTCATTACCAAAAGTGCCCCATTTTACTCTTCAGAGTCCTGTTTTGGACCGTAGATGACATGTTCCCCTCCTGAGGGATTAGCTACTAGAACTAGAAAGGAACTCAGAGGTTAATTGGTGTATTCCTCCCCACAACTCACAGATAAGAGAAATGAGATCAAGAGAGTGAGTTTTGCCAAAGCCCTTGTGACTACTTGATGGCAGAACTGAGTCTTCTAACTTGGAGATCCAGAATTACTTCTATGCCACATCTGAACTACTTTCTTAATTCCAGTGTTTTTGAAGAGTTAATGATCAGTTTTAATACACATAAACCAGCCAATACATATAAACCTGTAAACCCGCTACCCATCCTTCTCCAGCATTTTCTGAACTGCCTCTTTCTGCAACCCAGCCTCCCACTTCTGAATTGCATGTTTAATTAGTTTCTCTAGGTATATGTAGATGCTCTCCTTGACCTTTTGATTTGGGGTGGTTTTGCTCACCCACACTCTTCCCTTTTATGAGATGATCTCTGTTCAGCTGGAAGTCCTGAGGGGGCAGGGAGGGCCTATAGGTCTCCCCCTAGATCATGTGAATCACCTAATACATATTTTTAGGGATGGCAATTGGATAAGAGCCTAAACCCTTTTAGCAGGGTGGCTTTCTGTCCCCTGGAGTAGAAACCTCTAGCCTGTGCATGTCCCCCTCTCTGAAGACAGACACAGCACCTGCAGGGAAGTGGCGCAGGAAGAAATGAGCAGTACTTGATTGCTGCCCACCTGGAGGCAGAAGGAGAGAGGCGCCCCATTCCCTTCCACCAGAATTGAGGACGAAACAAAAACAAAGAAGATAAACAATCATATTATGCTTTGTTTACTCAGCATCCAGATGCAAAGGAAAGTGGAAAGAAAGCACATGGACGATCCCTTATGACCAACTTCGGAAAACATAAGGTAAATGAATTAAGAGTGATAATTTGCATAACTCAGTTAATTTAAAGAGTCAAGAAGGTAACAGGAGAATATCATCATGACCTTGGAATAACTGTAGATTCCTTAAATAGGACCCCAGAAAAGGAAAAGATTGATAGTGAAACTACTTTAAAATTTAAGAACTTCTGTTCATCAGAAGTATGAGAGCAAATAGCATACTGGGAAATAATATTTTCACTACATGTATCACACAAAGAACTTATATCCTGAATATATTAGAAAATCTCTACAAATCAATAGAAAGCACTCTAATTAAAAAAAAATGAGCAAAAGACTTAACTGTGCTTCACAATAGAAGATATCCAAGTGACTGATATGGAAAAACCCTGATCAGTCCTGGGAAATGTAAATTAGAGTGATGTTGAGATTCTGCATACATCCTCCACAATAACACCCTCATAGTATCTACTCAACCACTCTATGAACCATGAGTGGCTTATCAGCTCTGTTGTTAGGTGTGTGTCATGAGACTGAAGCAATGCTATTTATAGGGTCCTTATTTGTAATAGTACAAATAGGAAACAGTTTAAATGTCTATCAACGATAGAGTGAATAAAAAGGATGGTGTATTTGTGTAAGAAAATATCAGCAGTGAGAATGACAAAACTACAACTACATGCAAGAGTGTGATCTTTGTAAATATGACATCGAGCAAAAGAAGCCAGATCCAGAAGAGTGCATATAGTTTGAGTCCATTTATATGAACCTCAAAAATAGGCAAAAAAAAAAAAAGTCTATGGGGTTAACATCAGGATAGTAGTTACTTCTGGGGAGAAGGTGATGACCAAGCAGGAGAATCTGAAGATTTTGGGGGGAGATAATATTCCATTTCCTCATTTGGGTGGTTTCACATGTGGAAAGTTATCATGCTGTACACTTACAGTTCTTGTACTTTTCTAAGTGTATGTGATATGTCAATAAAAAGGTAAAGCAGTTATTCAGAGATGATTTTTATGCATGAGGTTTCCCAAGGCCATTTCTTATACTTTAAAGAATGTTGTATCTAAAATGTCCTGCCCATCAATAGGATAATTTATTAAAAGTTTGGACAAAATAGTCATAATAAACTGAAAACAATAAAAATGTTCTCCCATATAGACTGCTTAAGTAAACTATGATTCATTCACACAATGGACAATTATGAGCCATTGAAAGATGATCTCTAAAGAGTTCAACATGCAAAACCTTAAAAAAGTAAGATGAAAACTGGTTATATGGTATGCTAATGATGATGTGTCAAAACGTTATATGAAGAAAATATATCATCGTTTCTCCAAATACCTGTCATTGATGATTATTACTTATTTCTGCTTTTTTGCATTTTATATTTTAAAATGAACCTGAGAAATAGATTTATTATTTTTGTAACTCTTCAAATTACTAACTGTATATGGAATTGAAGAATATTTCATTTCTTGATTACAACTACTCATTTAAATTAAAATTATTTTCCAATTAAAGCTTTTAGGGAGTGCTTCAGCTACTACAGAATCAGACTTTATTATGTCTTAAGTCATAAGAAAAATGTTCTCAAGACTTTATAGGTTATTTTTTAAAAGTTAATAGTATTTTAAACTGAAAGTTTATACAACTTTCCATGCCATCTTATTTAATCACCACAAAAATAATAATCCTTTAAGATAGGTTATTATTGTGCCCTTTAGAAAAAGTACAATAGGAAACTTGAGAGATTAACTGATTTATCAGCATGGTGAGAGGCCAGTCTGAAACATGAGCTCATCAGATGCTTGGGTTCCCACTCCAGGTTCACTGTGGTCCTCAAGGCATAACCAAGACCTGAGAAGGTTCCAGACTAAATTGGTGCTTTGCTGTCAGTGCAGTAGAGTTGAGTGCATTTATGCCAATAGTGTAGCTTGCTTTTTTTGTTGATTATGAATGAGAAAATCTGGAAGGCAATTTGGTCCCATGGTAATGTGGGGATGGAGTCCCTTTCCTTTTCTAAGACATGTTCCCCAGATGTCCAAGGTGCTTGTCTAAAAGTTTTACCTTTGTTTGTAGAAGCTGAGTTTTTGGTGACATGGTTTTCTGCAGTTACTAGGGTCCCTCCCCATTATTTGTGTCATTGAGATATGTGCTGCTAAATATTGGATTTATTTCCAGTGTTGTGGGGATGAAACTGCATCATTGCTCAGGTTTTGGGTCTAACAGCTAATCTGTCCAAAGACATCAGGTTAGTCCTACAGTCTTTCAGCCTGAATACCATAGGTAATAATCTTCATTCTGCTCTAGAAATTAAAATGGGTCAAAATCTCAAAAGAACAGTTTGACTTAGATGAGTTTTTGAGTCCATACTGAACAAAAACAGGAATGGAAATTATTCATTTAAAAAAGTACTGCTTGTCTTTTTTTTTTTTTTTTAATGAAATCTGCCTTTTATAAGTATTTCAAAAAGAACAGTGAGCTTTCTATATGAGGACACTTTATCCCTTATAATCATTTAAATAAATATTACAACTTGACCCTACCCCTCATAGAAAACTTTAATGCATGACTAATAGTTTTAAGACCTTTATTTTATGTGCGTTAGAAGTCAGTTTTACAGCATGAAACCCTCAGTTTTGTCTTGATTATTTTAAGATAATTTTGGCCAAAGACACTCTTTTTACTGGGCTTCCCAGGTGGGTGAGTGGTAAAGAAACTGCCTGCCAATGCAGGAGCCACAGGAGATGTGGATTTTATTTCTGGATTGGGAAGATCCCCTGGAGTAGGAAATGGCCACCACTCCAGCTTTCTTGCTTGGGAAATCCCATGGACAGAGGAGCCTGGCAGACTATAAATCATAGTGTCCCAAATGACTCAGACATTGCTTAGTGCCTAAACAACAAAGGCTTGTTGCTAAGGCAAGCTGAAATATTTGGTCAGTTATTTTTCTCCAGGTTATTGTCCTTGTGTGTCTGTGTATATTTTAGAGTTCATTTCATTCTTTGTATATTGTAGAGGTACCTGATGCAATGAGTTTGTGTTAAGTTTTCTCTGATTTTTCTGGCAGAAGACCACAAAATCACGGTCTAAATCTTATAGTACTGATGACGAGGAGGATGCACAGCAGAACCCTGGCAAGGAGACTGGCCAGCTGTATCGGTGAGAAAACTCCCTATGTTTCTTACTCAGGCTCCCAGGACCTCTCTATCTCCATCAGCTTGGCTGGTTAGTTGTATGTATCTGGAAAATCAGATCACAAGGTAAAGGGCTCAGTGCAGTGGGACATGTGATCAGGATATGAGATGATAGTATATGTAGGGGACTTTTACAGCCTGGTGCACAGTGGGCTCTTAAATGCTGGCTATAACAGTTGCCAGGTACAATGGAGTATTACTCTGCCATTAAAAAGAATAAATTTGAATCAGTTCTAATGAGATGGATGAAACTAGAGCCTATTATACAGAGTGAAGTAAGCCAGAAAGAAAAACACCAATACAGCATACTGACACATATATATGGAATTTAGAAAGATAGTAATGATGACCATGTATGTGAGACAACAAAAGGACACAGACATAGAGAACGGACTTTTGGCCTCAGAGGGAGTAGGAGAGGGCGGGATGATCTGGGAGAATGGCATTGAAGCATATATACTATTATGTAAGAAACGAATCACCAGTCTATGTTCGATACAGGATGCAGGATGCTTGGGGCTGGTATACGGGGATGATCCAGAGAGACGTTGTGGGGTGGGAGGTGGGAGGGGGATTCAGGATTGGGAGCTTGTGTACACCTGTGGTGGATTCATGTCGATGTATGGCAAAACCAATAGAGTATTGTAAAGTCAAATTAAAAAAATAAAAATAAAAAAAGGTATCTTCAGAGAAGAAAGAAGGACCACATGAACTAGCACAGAGGAGCTTTATAGGAGACTGAAGTAGAAGACAGATGATCAGCACATGTGAAGACCTGGGGATCTGAAATCAGTCAGACTTCAGACTTGTTTCTCCAACTTTAACATGGGACTAGGTAGGCTCCTCGTTTGTATCTATTTTATTGTAAGGATTAAAGGAATTCAACTGTTTAGCCGATGAGCCCTATCCTAATTAACTAGGTGCTCAAGAATATCAGCTGCTTTATTATTACTTGTTGTTGTTGAGTCACTAAGTCATGTCTGACTCCTGTGACCCCCTGGACTGTAGCCCACAAGGCTCCTCTGTCCATGCGGTGGTCTAGGCAAAAATACTGGGGTGATGCTGCCATTTCCTTCTCCAGGGGATTTGCCTGACCCAGGGATCAAACCCATGTCTCCTGCATAATCAGGAGGATTCTTTACCACTGAGCCACCAGGGAGGCCTGCTTTATAATTGCCAGTAGAATTCGAGATGAGTAAAATGACCATAATTTTAGAACCCAAACTATGATACATGATTTGATATAGGATTTTCTGGAAGATTATATATACAGTAAGTCTCACAAAGAAATATAAATTATATCCTTCATAGACAGATAGATATACAAACAAGTGCACATACACACACTTGTGGCTTTATTGAAAGCCTAAAACGAAATTGGAAATATAGAGGTCCTGTAGGAATGAATCACTTAGTGTTGAATTAAATTTTATATTTGAGCCTGACTTCAACAGAATGTCCATATATAAGATAGTAGCTAATTAAGGGCAAAGAAGATGTGTATGGCCCTTACCCTTAGGGTACAGAATATCCAATATGTATAAATAGTTACACTAAAGGCTGTAAGAGAATAGAGTCACTTTCCAGGAGACCTCTGCTGTGAATGTTCTCAGATGTGACAAAGGCTCAACTCTGAATCATCTTCCAACACAAGGATCAAACCCGCATCTCTTATGTCTCCTATTTTGGCAGGTTCTTTACTGCTAGTGCCACCTGGGAAGCCCAATAGCCAGGGAAGCTATCACATAAAGTCATGTTCCATGCTTCACTTAAATCAATTAGAAATTTGCCCATAATAGCTACCAAGGCCCAAGCAGCTATGATTGTAGCCTTTTGGGACTTCAATAAACTAACTCAATTTTTAGATAAGGATTAAAAAAAGCAAACTGTATGTAGAAATTCTCTGTAATATGGAGTGTCTTGGGGGCTTTACTTGTCATTTCTAGGCATGGCTTCCCTCACATTCATTTATAATCATTTGCTTTCACAAAACCACATTTTTCACCTATGGCTACAGAATTTCCTAATTACGTGGTAAACGGACTCTTTCTCCCCATTGCTTTTTATTCGTTTGTGTTCATGTCTTCTTTCTCAAATGAGTTATTGACACATTTTGACCTTAATTCTTTTGTTGAATATTTATAAATATCATTATGATAAGAATTTTTGTCTGATTTGTTTACTATTTTATCTCCATTAGGTGCTCAGTAAATATTAACAGAGTGAATAAATCTATATCATCACTATCTAATTCCAGAACATTTTCACCACACCAAAAAGAAACTCTACCATTAGCAGAGATTTCCCATCCCTCTCTCCCCCAGCCCCTGATACCAACTAATCTGCTTATTTTGGGCTGCACCCTGTGACATGTGGGGATCTTAGTTCTGAGACCAGGGATCAAACTTGTGCCTCTTGTGTTGGGGGTGTAGAGTCTTAACCACTGGACCACCAGTAAAGTCCCCCAGATAATCTGCTTTTTGTCTCTATAAATTTGCCTGTTCTGGACATTACCTATAAATGGAATCCTACCATATTTAGCTCATTTTTGTCTGACTTCTTTCATTTAGTATAATATTTCCAAGATTCATCCATGTTGTAGAATATATCAGTACTTCATCATTTTTATTGTTGAATAATATTCCATTGTACAAATATATTGCACTTTATTTGTTCATTAGCTGAAGGATATTTAGGTTGTTTTTATGTTCTGGCTATTATAGATAATACTGCTGTGAACATTCATTTCTAAGTTTTTCTGTAAATATAGGTTTTAATTTCTCTTGGGTATATAGTTAAAAGTGGAATTGCTGAGTCACATGGCAACTCTTTCATTTTTTGAACTGCTGAAGTATATTGGCAAAGCAATTGAGCCATTTAAAATTCTCCAGTAGTGTGTGAACATTCCAATTTCTCCTCATCCATGCCAGCACACATTATTACCTGCCCTTTTGGTTATAGCCAAGCTAGTATACATGAAGTGGTATCTCATTTTAGTTTGGTTCGCATCTCCACAATGACTAGTGAGCTTCTTCTCATGTTCCTATTGGCCATTTGTGTATATTTGGTGAGGACTAAAGTTTTTAATGATTATATGTTTTCTGGGAGGAGAAAAGTGCTTCTGTCTGTAAAGGGAATGTGGTATTTTGTGGAGTATTTTACTGAGGCAAAGAGCAAGTGGTAGAATTTGTAAAGTTGTGGAGGAAAAGAAATGCTAGGAGTGGTTTATAGGATATATACTGTATGGATATATAGAGAGTAAGTGATGTTTGTCTTAAAAAGTTGAATATATTAATAGAAAAGGCATAAAGAAGAAAATCAAAATCACTATAAATATACCTCTAGAAGATAATGACTATGGAAAGTTTGGTGTGTTTCTTGTTAGACATATTACTGTTCAGTCACTAATTCGTGTCTGACTATTTGTGACCCCATGGACTATAGCACACCAGGCTTTCCTGTCCTTCACTATCTCCTGGAGTTTGCTCAAACTCAAGTCCATTGAGTTGGTGATGCCATCCAACCATTTTATCCTCTGTTGCCTTGTTCCCTGCTGCCGTCAATCTTTCCCAGCATCAGGGTCTTTTCCAATGAGTCAGCTTTTTGCAGCAGGTGGCCGGAGTTTTGGGGCTTCAGCTTCAGCATCAGTCCTTCCAATGTGTATTCAGGGTTCATTTTCCTTTAGGATTGACTGGTTTGATCTCCTTGCAGTCCAAGGGACTCTTAGATGTATGATATGCTTTTTAGTCTAGCCAGGTTCTCCTTCTGCCAAAGTAGGGTGATTCCCTGGTAAACTCTGGTATTACTCCACAGTTGGGTAATGGTAGGAATCCAGCCCTTCACAACAGAACTCATAAATTCAGAAGAGACTGTGGATAAAATCTGGCTGAACAGTGAATAAAGCCACGAGTAGAGTGTTGTGGTGGAGATAATGCTGAACTAAAAATCACATTTAGGTTCTAATCCTGGCTCCATCAGAGCAGGTAGGGAAGGTGGAGTAACCAAAAGCCCAAACTTTTTCCAGCTCTA
The DNA here is from genome assembly GCA_006410875.1 of Neotragus pygmaeus. Taxonomy (NCBI): domain Eukaryota; kingdom Metazoa; phylum Chordata; class Mammalia; order Artiodactyla; family Bovidae; genus Neotragus; species Neotragus pygmaeus. The sequence continues at coordinate 200,281 of SJYV01003594.1, forward strand.
AAACGTCATGAGTCCTGGGTGTGTTTTACAGGTTGGGCCGCCGAAGGAAAACCATGAAGCTGTGTCGAGAGCTCTCTGATTTGGTTGTGTACACAAACTCTGTGGCAGCCCAGGACATTGTGGATGATGGTAAGGCCTGAGTGTTTTCACTTCTGGATAAACATCCCTGACCTTTCTCTGTCAATTGTTAATTAAACTTTTGTTAATCAAATCATCAGCACACATTTCTGGAACTGGGTAGAATCCAACTTGAGTGTCAGGAAACTGCTGGAACAATGCTTAGCTCACAGGGAGGGCTCTATTGATCACTTTGTTTGCCTAACTGGTTAGAGGTCAGAGACATTTCCTGCAGGGCAGAGGAGGACTTTATTATTAAAAAGGCAGATGGATCAGAGCAAGGTCTTCCCTGTGTTTAAACTATGGACACTTGAACTAGTTTGATGGTCAGATCACAGATGGCCATTCCAAGTGTGAATGACTAGAAGAAAGAGGAAATTAATTGGTGAAAATAACATCCTTAAATGCCCCATATTTTCTCATTGAGAGTTTTGACCTTGATGAAAATAATTTAACCCACAGATTGCAGTTATAACAAAAAGAGCAGAAATTTCAAAAGCATTGGCTCTTTCACAGTTTTTTACCCATCAATTGCCATATGTGGAACTGAGAAATCCTAGTCACAACTCTTCTTACCCTGACTTCCTGCTAGCTGCACTTTCTTCTCAGCCTCTTCTCTTCTCACTTGTGTTTTGTTCAGTTATTGAGTGCTTATGAAGATACACTATGATCATGTGGGTTTTCAGTATAATTGTAGTTTCAGTGGAAGTGAAAATTACATCAGAGTCTCCCATTCTCATGTCTCAGTGACGCCAAAACAACATTGTACTGAGTCTTGTGTCTTCACAACCTCCAGGATTTTTCTTCAGATCTTTCTTTTTTCTTCTCCTGTTCTACAAGTGTATATTTTTTTTAACCTGAAGATTTTCTTCCCTTTGGTGCTGAATCCTTCTTCAGATGATGACAATTATTAAGAAAAATTGAACTTCGTGTGTGAGAATATGAGAACCTGTAGACTTCTGAGAAAGTGAACCTTCTTTTTTTCCAGATTCTTTTCCATTACAAGGTATTATAAGATGCTGAATTTAGTCCCTTGTGCCACACAGTAGGACCTTGTTTATTTTATGTATTTTGCTCTTGTTTTTGTTCAGTTTCTTAGTCATGTCTGACGCTGTGACTCCATGGACTGCAGCACACCAGGCTTCTCTGTCCTTCACCATCTCCAGGAACTTGCTTAAACTCGTGTTCATCGAGTTGGTGATGCCATCCAACCATCTCGTCCTCTGTCATCCCCTTCTCCTCCTTCCTTCAATGTTTCCCAGCATCAGGGTCTTTTCTAATGAGTCAGCTCTTGCATCAGGTGGCCAAAGTATTGAACCTTCAGCATCAGTCCTTCCAATGAATATTTAGGACTGATTTCTTTTAGGATTGACTGGTTTGATCTCCTTGCAGTCTAAGGGACTCTCAAGAGTCTTCCCCCACACCACAGTTCAAAAGCAACAATTCTTTGGTATTCAGCCTTCTTTATGGTCCAACTCTCACATCCATACATGACTACTGGAAAAACCATAGCTTTGACTATTATGGATCTTTGTTGGCAAAGTAATATTTCTACTTTTTAATATGCTGTGTAGGTTTGTCATAGCTTTTCTTCCAAGATACTTCCCTAGTGGCTCAGACAATAAGGAACCTGCCTGCAATGCAGGAGACCTGGGTTTGATCCCTGGGTTGGGAAGATACCCTGGAGGAGGGCATGGCAACCCACTCCAGTATTCTTGCCTGGAAAATTCCATGGACAGAGGAGACTAGTGGGCTATAGTCCATGAGGGTCATAAAGAATCGGACTTGACTGAGTGATAACACTTTCACTTTCTTCTAAGGAACAAGCGTCTTTTAATTTCATAGTTGCAGTCACCATCTGCAGTGATTTTGGAGCCCAAGAAAATAAATTCTGTCACTGTTTCCATTAATAGTTGTATGTATTAATCCCAAACCCCTAATGTATCCCTCCTCTTTCCTCTTTGTGACCACAGGTTTGTTTTCTGTGTTTGTGAGTCTATTTCTATTGTGTAAATGGGTTCATTTGTGTCATACTTCAGATCCCACATGCAAATCATATCATGTAGTATTTGTCTTTCTTTGTCTCACTTACTTTACTTGGTATGATAATCTTTAGGTTCATCCATATTGCTGAAAATGGCATTATTTTGTTCTCTTTTATGGCTGAGTTTTCTGTTGTGTGTGTGTGTGTGTGTGTGTGGATGTATGTATGTATACACACACACACACACACACACACACACACACACCACATCTTATTTATCCATTAATCTGTGGATGGACATTTAAGTTGCTCCCATGTCTTAGCTATTGTAAATAGTGCTGCTGTGAACATCAAGATGCATGTGTCTTTTTGAATTAGAGTTTTTGTGTTATTTGGATATGTGCCTAGGAGTGGGATTGCTGGATCATATGGTGGTTCTCTTTTTAGTTTTTTAAGGAACCTCCCCACTTTTTAGTGGCTGCTACAATTTGCATTCGTGGCAATAGTGTAGAAGGTTCCATTTTCTCCACACTGTCTCCAGTATTTATTATTTATAATAATCTATTATAAAGTAGACTTTTTGATGATGACCATTCTGACCAGTATAAGGTGATACCTGAATGTCATATTCTTATAATAACGGCTGGGTAGTGGTGGTGGTGGTGTAGTCGCTCAGTTGTGTCTGACTCTTTGTGACTCCGTGGACTGTAGCCTGTGAGGCTCTTCTGTCCATGGGATTCTCCAGACAAGAATACTGGAGTGGGTTGCCATTCCCTTCTCCAGGGAATATTCCCAACCCAGGAATCAAACCCAGGTCTCCTGCATTGCAGGCAGATTTTTTACTGACTGAGCTACAAGGGAAGCCAATAACTACCTGCAGCTAGAAAATAAACTTGGGAAGTATTTTAATGAAGTTAGAGGTATATTTGGTTCATAGAAATCTAATTTCTACTGCATGCCTCAGGAAATCATAATCCCATTAGCTTAATGGAAGATAATATTGACGATTGTTTAGTTCTTGAACATCACCTATTTTTGTCTTGTGTGTGTATATGTGTGTGTGTGTATCTATAAAACAAAATAAGTAATAGACAATGAATGCATGGCTTATCCTAATGCAAAACAACTCAGCTCTATTAATATACTAATTGACATGTGCCTAATTAGCAAGGTCATCTTACTGATGATGTGGTGTGCCTAATTTATGTAGAGAGAGGAAAGAGTGTACTAATTTTAGTGCTGTTATATCTGAAGGTGGTTTGTCAAAAAGACTATATTTTCTTTTATTATGTTTAAAGTATTCCTCATCAACATCTACAAGTATGATCATTTTTAGTATGCTTGTGATATGTAACCTCTGCTAAAAATTATGTCAATAAGATATATACGATAAGGAGTCTGTATGCAGGAAATTATCAAATTAAACATGGTAATTCTCTAATTTCTTTGCCTCTCACTTGTATTTATGACTGTTTCAAGTTCCATCTCTAGAATGTAGTTGCTAGTCAATTTGATCAGTATTTAATATCTAAGACTGTACAACCCTGAGGACCACAGGGGCCCTGGGAGACTGTGCATAAATTAATTTGTACAGTCTTGATATAGTTCAGGTCCATTAAAACAGTAATTCAACTCTGGTTCATGGACCATGTCCTTCAGTCTGGGTTCAGAGTACACACTGGAATGAAAATGAGACTTTGGGGAAGTTTAGGCTGGTCTCTTCCAACAGGTCCAGATGAGATTGGGTGGTCATTTGGGGGATGAGGTATGGATATTTAGTGAAGGAGTGGGAGTGGTGGGGCTTTCTAGATGTGTGGCACAAAAAGATAGAATTGGGAGAAAGGGGTAGGATATTAAATATTTGGAGGTTTACTCCATCGTTACCGCCTAACTTGTAGCATCGTTGGTCCTAGATTATCCCTTTCTGATGATGCGCCAAGTAGAAACTTTAATATTGGGTTCCTGGTTGTTATTTTTTTTTTTTTTAACCTCGCATTCCCCCCCCCCCATTATTTATAAACTTGGCTAGGTGGATATTCTTTATAATATTCTTTTGAGTTCTTTTTCAATTATGATTCCTTTCTCCCAAACAGGTTTTGACTGGCTTCAAGATTCTATTCAAATCAACTTTAAAACCCAATTTTCCTGTTTTGGAATTACTCTTTTCCCTTTATTTTCTTAAGCCTCAAATGCAGTCACTTAATGTGTTTCACATGTGTGCTTTCTAAATGATGCCTTCCTTGATTGTCTCCCTTTTATCAGGAATGAGTTGCATAGATAGTTTTATTTATCCATAGGTGTCTTGCTCTCTGGCAAAGCTATTCTGTTTGAATCAGGCACCTAGAAAATGTTCCCTCTCTGCCCTCTTCCTACTAGCCAGATCAACATGGAGTAAGGAGATAAGAGAATTCTCTTGAGAGAATATGGGATTCAAAAATAGACAGTTATCTATCTGAACAAGATGCAAAGCTCTGATTTGAAATGGTAAAAGAGTCCTGGGAGTGGGATTTTATAGATCTTTCTTGCTCAGGAGCTGAGCCTCTTCTGGTTGAATTCCCTCGTTTGCTCTGCCTTTTATTATTGATGTAATCGGACTCAGGATCTTTCATGAGTGGTGTTTTCTTTGCTGCAGTTCTCACTTTTCTGTTTCTTTGTTAAAAACCATGTTAGGAACCACAGGAAATGTGTTATCCTTTAGTGAAACAAGAGCCCATCAAGTGGTTCAGCAGAAATCAGAGCAGTTCATGATTTATAATCAAAGGCAGCTCACGAGGATTTATCCCTCCGCCTACCGCATCGATTCCAGTAACTTCAACCCTCTGCCCTACTGGAACGCAGGTTGCCAGCTAGGTGTGTATACCTCTGGGAGGCGCAGTTCTCCGTGGGTCTTGAGTCTAGGCTGCTATGTTAACTAATTCTGTTAAACTTTGAACTTGCACAGTGGCACTGAACTACCAGTCTGAAGGGCGAATGATGCAGTTAAATCGAGCCAAATTCAAGACAAATGGCAATTGTGGCTACGTTCTCAAACCTCAGCAGATGTGCAAAGGTGTGTGTTAATTTCATAGCCGTATCTCTGAGTGCAAGAGACATTTACTGAAGGGGCACTCGGGAAAGTAGAGTGCCTCAGTGCTTTGCAACATGATTTTTAAAAACGAGAAAAATTAAGTATTGGAATGTAAATAAAGAACTCTTTTTAAAAATAGTTATTTTTAATCGAAGGTTAATTGCAATATTGTGTTGGTTTGCACCCATACATCAACATGGATCAGGCATAGGTATATATATGTCCCCTCCCTCACACCTCCCACCTCATCCCAGCCCTCTAGGATGTCACAGAGCCTAGGTTTATGTTCCCTGAGTTACACAGCAAATTCCTGTTGATTATCCCATTTTACATATGTTGGTGCATATGTTTCCATGATCCTGTTTCTGTTCGTCCCACCCTCTCCTTCCTGCCCCCTCTACCCTGTCCATAAGTCTGTTTTCTATGTCTGCATCTCTACTGCTGCCATACAAATGGGTTCATCAGTACCATCTTTCTAGATTCCATATATATGTGCTAATATACAATATATTTGTTTTTTTCTTTCTGACTTACTTCACTCTGTATAATAGGCTCTAGGTTCATCCACCTCATTAGCACTGACTGAAATGTGTTCCTTTTTAATGGCTGAGTAATATTCCACTGTATATATGTACCAAATATTCTTTACCCATTTATCTGTCCATGGGCATCTAGGTTGCTTCCATGTCCTGGCTGTTGTAAATAGTGCTGCAATGAACATTGGGATACATGTGTCTTTTTCAGTTATGGTTTTTTCAGTGTTTATGCCCAGTATTGGGATTGTTGGGTCATATGGTAACTTTATTCCTAGTTTTTTAAGGAATCACCATATTGTCTTCCATAGTGGCTGTATCAACTTGGAATGTAAATAACTCTTGTCACCACTGTTTAATAATTCCATAACCTTCCCTGGTAGGCTGATGTTTGGCCTTCCCCTGTAGCTCAGCTGGTAAAGAATCTGCCTGCAATGCAGGAGACCCCAGTTTTATTTTTGGGTCAGGAAGATCCCCTGGAGAAGGGTTAGGCTACCCACTCTAGTATTCATGGGCTTCGCTGGTGACTCAGATGGTGAAGAATCTGCCTGCAATGTGGGAGACCTGGATTCGATCCCTGGGTTGGGAAGATCCCTTGGAGGAGGGCATGGCTACCCACTTCAGTATTCTTGCCTGAGGAATCCCCATGGACAGAGGAGCCTGGCAGGCTACAGTCCATGGGGTTACAAAGAGTCGGACATGACTGAGTGACTAAACCACCCATGCAGTATATTTAATTCTTTAAATCCCAAGCTCCTCTGTCCCTGGGTATTCTCCAGGCAGGAATGCTAGAGTGGGTTGCCATTCCCTTCTTCAGCATGTGTGCATATGTACGTGTAATTTCCATGCTACCAAGCTTAGATTTTAACCTCTATTTGTCTTAGGTACTTTCAACCCTTTCTCAGGTGATCCACTTCCTGCCAACCCCAAAAAACAGCTCATCCTGAAAGTGATCAGTGGACAACAACTCCCCAAACCTCCAGATTCCATGTTTGGAGACCGAGGAGAGGTAAGCCATGTATGACCAAGTGGTTAGTTATGTGATTATCTTATTGTGTTTACATTTCATCTGAGGGTGCCGTGGATGTATGCATGTGTGTGTTTGTAAATGAGCCCTGACCTCAGCTTCTCAGATATTAACTGACTTACTGGCAGAGTACACCCAGTTCCTTCTGGAGTGCAGTTCATCATCTATTTTGGAGGCATGAGTGCAATACAATTCAATTCACAATCCAAGAAGGACACTGGCAATGCTAAATTGAGATTCAAGGAGCAATTTTGTTATTAATAGAAACACTGAGCAAGAGAATGTCTTACCCTCTCTGCATTTTTCATCTGCTGTGACCCTCCTGTCTGCTACACATTGGCCACCTGCTCCCTGGGCACAGGCCACTCTTCCCCTGCTGCACTTCTGTTGCATGATTTTACAACGTCTCCCTCTGTGACCACAGACTTCGCTCTTTCTAGAGCTGTCATTCCATGATTCCCACTATACCTGCTCTTGGCCTTCTTGGCCTCTGTTTCCTCTCTATCTGTCAGCCCTTCCTCTGCTCATGTCCTTCCTCTCAGGAGTTGCCCATCACTTCAGGCTATCTGCCACTCCCACCTATTAAACTATCCTTTCTGGATCTTGGATGTCGATGGGGAAACCACATAGCTCCGAGTGGTCCCACCATCAACTCTGTCTCTAATCTCTGCTGAGTTCTGCAGTGCCGTCCCAGCTCCACCTGATCAGCTCTCCATCACATTTCCCGCAGCAGATATTGTCAACCTCTTCTCTCCTCATACATGCATTCTCATCACTTTCTCATCTTTAACAGATGGCTCCATGTCCTGCCTCTTAGGAAGTAGAGCTTCGGGTGGGGCCGTGTCTTCCGTGTCATCTGTAATGCCTCTGGCCTAGTCTCAGCCACCATCAGCTCTTGGCATTTCTGCTGCAGAAGGCTCTCAGCTCACTGATCTCCCTGCTTCCATTCTGTTCTCTCAGCAGCAAGAATAATAATGTTGGTAGTATCAGAAAGTTTCTCCTTACTTCCTCTTCTTTCTCCTTTTTCTTTGTTGTCTGCAGAAGGGAAGACTCACTTCCTATATTTCCCCTAAACGTTTTGCTTTGAAAAATATTTCAGTCCTTAGAAAAACTGCAGGAATAGCAGAATGAATACTGTATCTTCAGCATCTAGATTCACCAATTAACTTACTAAATTTTGTTACTTTCACTCTATCTTCCTTTCATGTGTAAATGAGTATATGGTAAATATATATATACAGTTATGCACTTGAAAGGGAGATGTAAAGCAAATATAACAAAGTTTAATTATATGTGTGTGCATTTAATTATATACACACACACACTCATACATATACCTTTGCTTTTCTTTGGAGAATTATTTGAGAGCAAGTTAACATCATGACCCCAACCCCTAAATACGTCAGCATTTCTCTCTCTCTTTTTTTAATTTAATATAAATAAATATAATTATTTTTAATATTTATTTCGCTGTTCCGGGTCTTAGTTACAACCTTTGGGATCTTTAGTTACAGCATGTGGGATCTAGTTCCCTGACCAAGGATGGAACCTTGCATTGGATGCAAGGAATCTTAGCCAGTGGATCTCTAGGGAAGTCCAGGCATTTCTCTCTTAAAGACAAGAAGATTGACACTTTCCTGGTGGTTGAGTGGCTAAGACTCCATGCTCTCAGTATAGGTGGGGTCCAGGTTCGACCCCTGGTCAGGGAATTTGATCCCACAAGCCACAACTAAAGATCCTGCATGCTGCAATGAATACCCAGCACAGCCAAATTAATTCATTAATTGATTTTTAAAAAAGAACAAAGTTATCCTATATAACTGCAATACAGTCATTATACTCATGTCATTAGATACTGGCACAATAATATATTTTTCTGCTATTTTATTTTTTGTTTCTTTTAGGTCCTCAGAACAACTTTATCCATCTTTTTAAGGTTTTAAAATACAGTTTTGAAAGATTACTTTCCGTTTACAATTATTGCAAAATATAGGCTGTATTTTCTGTGTTGTAAAGTACATCATTAATCCTATCTTACACCGAGGAGTTTGTTGGTACAATAATTTTATCTACGATCATATGTATTCAGTTTTACCCCATTGTCCCAAAATTGTTCTTTTATTATTTTTTTTCTTTATAGATTCAGAATCCAATTAGAAGCACACATTGCTTTTAGTTGTCATTTCTCTTTGGTCTTTTAAAATGTAGAACAGTATTCCAGTTTTGTTGTCATTATATTGATATCTTTTAAATGTCCAAGCCAGTTGTGTCCATAATGTCCTTCAGTTTGGATTTACCTGACTGTTTGTTCATGATTTAGTTCAGTTCAGCTGCTCAGTCAGGTCCGACTCTTGGCGACCCCATGGACTACAGCACACCAAGCTTCCCTGTCCATCACCAACTTCCTGAGATTATTCAAACTCATGTCCATCAGGGTCTTTTCCAACTCATATCCATCAAGTCTTTCGCATCAGGTGGCCAAAGTACTGCAGTTGCAGCTTCAGCATCAGTCCTTCCAGTGAATATTCAGGACTGATTTCCTTTAGTATGGACTGGTCTGACCTCCTCGCAGTCCAAGGGGCTCTCAAGAATCTTCTCCAACACCACAGTCCAACTCTCACATCCACACATGACTAGTGGAAAAACCATCGCTTTGACTAGATGGACCTTTGTTAGCAAGTAATGTCTCTGCTTTTTAATATGATGTCTATGTTGGTCATAGCTTTTCTTCCAAGGAGCAAGTGTCTTTGAAATTCATGGCTGCAGTCACCATCTCCACTGATTTTGGAGCACAAAAAAATAATGTCTGTCACTGTTTCCATTGTTTCCCCATCTATTTGCCATGAAGTGATGGGATCAGATGCCATGATCTCAGTTTTCTGAATGTTGAATTATAAGCCAACTTTTTCACTCTCCACTTTCACTTCCATCAAGAGCCTCTTTAGTTCTTCGCTTTCTGCCATAAGGGTGGTGTCATCTGCACATCTCAGGTTATTGATATTTCTCCCAGCAAACTTGATTCTAGCTTGTGCTTCATTCAGTCCAGCATTTCTCATGATGTATTCTGCATAGAAGTTAAATAAGCAGGGTGACAGTATACAGCCTTGACGTACTCCTTTCCCGATTTGGAACCAGTCTGTTGTTCCATGCCCAGTTCTAACTTTTGCTTCTGGATCTGCATACAGATTTCTCAAGAGGCAGGTCAGGGGGTCTGGTATTCCCATCTCTTGAAGCATTTTCCACAGTTTATTGTGATCCACATAGTCAAAGGCTTTGGCATAGTCGATAAAGCAGAAGTAGATGTTTTTCTGGAACTCTTTTGCTTTTTTGATGATCCAACAGATGTTGGCAGTTTGATCTCTGGTTCCTCTGCCTTTTCTAAATCCAGCTTGAACATCTAGAAGTTCACGACTCACGTACTGTTGAAGCCTGGTTTGGAGAATTTTGAGCATGACTTTGCTAGCATGTGAGATGAATGCAACTGTTCATGATTAGAATCAGAATATACATATTTGTCAGGAATGCTGCATGGGCAATGTGTTTCCTTCTCAATGCATCATATCAGGGGCCACGTTATGTCACTTTATCCTAGGACTGATAATGTTACTTGGCTAAGGGAGTTTCTTCCAGATGTTTTTCATTGCGTAGTTATCTCTTTATCTTTGTAAACTATAGTTTGTGGTATTAAAGTAATCTTTTAAATATAAGAGTATCTTTATTTTATAGTTAAAATAAAATCCAACCTCTTTATCATGGCTCATGAGGTTCTCTGTCAGGAGATTTTAATTCTTTCTTGACCCACAGAAGAAGATGTTATCAGATGAGGCCTTTGGGCACTTTCTCAGTGTTTTTAAATGCATACAATAAACAGATAAAGTGACACTTTAGGAAGCTGCTGCTGCTGCTAAGTCCCTTTAGTCCTGTCCGACTCTGTGAGATCCCATAGACGGCAGCCCACCAGGCTCCCCCATCCCTGGGATTCTCCAGGCAAGAACACTGGAGTGGGTTGCCATTTCCTTCTCCAATGCATGAAAGTGAAAAGTGAAAGTGAAGTCACTCAGTCGTGTCCGACTCGTAGTGACCCGATTGACTGCGGCCTACCCCAGCTCCTCTGTCCATGGGATTTTCCAGGCAAGAGTACTGGAGTGGGGTGCTATTGCCTTTTCTGTTAGGAAGCTAATTATATTGAAATTCACTTATCAGCATATTAGAAATAAGTTGTGGCATACAAATACGTGTGCAATAAATAGCAGGATGTAGAGATGGGTTGAATAACTATTAGATGAGTATGGGTGACACAGAGATTTCTGTCACGACCGTAATGTGACTTAAACATCTGTGATTTCTGTCAGACACAAAGTTATAGTACTAATATTCTCCTATTTGTGCTTTATGGAAAATGAAAATGAAAATACAGTTTTCCTCTCATCTTGGCTCGTTGAATTTTCAGCCTGTGATCTCTCACATTATTCATTATCTCTGAGAGTGAAATCACTTTTCTTGCTCCCAATCAGAAAATTGTCATCTTTAATTTTCACCTTTTCTTTGCTCTCCACATCTACTCAGTTACTATCTCCTGGACATTCTGCCTCCCAAATCTCTCCTTATTCTTGCTGCTACTGTTCAGCTCCATTCTCCTGGCATGTCACCTGGATTACAGCTTGATGAAGCAGACACTGTTTTCTGAGGTTTACAGATGAGGAAAGTAAAGCACAGGTGTTACACAGTTTGCCCAAGTCCAGCAGTGTGGAAGCTGGAAGCTGTCCTTAAGCCTGTGGTGGCAGCTGCTATTTTTTTCCTAAGTGGAGGATGATTGCTTTACAGCATTGTGTTGGTTTCTGCTGTACAAAAATGTGATTCAGCTATAAGTATACATGTGTCTCCTCCCTCTCGAGCCTGCCTCCCACCCGCCCCCATTCCATGCCTCTGGGTTATCACAGAGCACCTAGCTGAACTCCCTGAGTTATATAGTTGCTTCCCACTAGCTATGTATTTTACACATGATAGTATATATACGTCAGTGCTACTCTCTGTGACATCTTAAATTCCTTAATTTAGATTTAATTAAATTAATCCTCTTAAATTCCTTAAAAACAGAAGTTGTATTTATTCAGTTCAGTTCAGTTCAGTCGCTCAGACGTGTCCAACTCCTTGTGACCCCGTGAATCGCAGCATGCCAGGCCTCCCTGTCCATCAACTCTTGGAGTTTACTCAGACTCATGTCCATCGCGTTGGTGATGCCATCCAGCCATCTCATCCTCTGTCATCCCCTTTTCCTCCTGCCCCCAATCCCTCCCAGCATCAGGGTCTTTTCCAATGAGTCAACTCTTTGCAAGAGGTGGCCAAAGTATTAGAGTTTCAGCTTCAGCATCAGTCCTTCCAATGAACACCCAGGACTGATCTCCTTCAGAATGGACTGGTTGGATCTCCTTGCAATCCAAGGGACTCTCAAGAGTCTTCTCCAGCACCACAGTTCAAAAGCACCAATTCTTTGGTGCTCAGCTTTCTTCACAGTCCAACTCTCACATCCATACATGACCACTGGAAAAAACATAGCCTTGACTAGATGGACCTTTGTTGGCAAAGTAATGTCTCTGCTTTTCAATATGCTATCTATGTTGGTCATAACTTTTCTTCCAAGGAGCAGGTGTCTTTTAATTTAATGGCTGCAGTCACCATCTCCATTGATTTTGGAGCCCCCCCAAATAAAGTCTGACACTGTTTCCACTGTTTCACCATCTATTTACCATGAACCCTGCTTATTTATGCAGAGTACATCATGAGAAACGCTGGGCTGGAAGAAGCACAAGCTAGAATCAAGATTGCCTGGAAACNGCATCATCTTTCAGGATTTGAAACAGCTCAACTGGAATTCTATCACCTCTACTAGCTTTGTTCGTAGTGATGCTTTCTAAGGCCCACTTGACTTCACATTCCAGGATGTCTGGCTCTAGGTGAGTGATCACACTGTCGTCATTATCTGGGTCATGAAGATCTTTTTTGTGCAGTCTTCTGTGTATTCTTGCCACTTCTTAATATCTTCTGCTTCTATTAGGTCCATACCGTTTCTGTCCTTTATTGAGCCTATCTTTGCATGAAGTGTTCCCTTGGTATCTCTAATGTTCTTGAAGAGATCTCTAGTCATTCCCATTCTGTTGTTTCCCTCTATTTCTTTGCATTGATCGCTGAGGAAGAATTTATCTCTTATTGCTATTCTTTGGAACTCTGCATTCAGATGCTTGTGTCTTTCCTTTTCTCCTTTGGTTTTCGCTTGTCTTCTTTTCACAGCTATTTGTAAGGCCTCCTCAGACAGCTATTTTGCTTTTTTTGCATTTCTTTTTCTTGGGGATGGTCTCTAATGGAGTAGCCATCATGGTCAACAAAAGAGTCCGAAATGCAGTACTTGAATGGTCATGTTTATTAGCTGCCCCCATATCCAAGACTTCAGTGGTACAGTTTTACCATATGGTTCTATTCTAAGGAACAACTTCTGTTTGCAAAGAATTAATTCAAAATGTGTAAACTTTAGCTGACTTATTTAATAAACCAAAAATATGTCTATCCACCTGTCTCAAAGTGTTTTTCCATTAGACCTCTATCTTTTATTCCTTGACACTCCCCTTCCCAAACTGTATTCTTCTTACTCTCCAAACTCCTAAAACAGTATTTTCCCAGACTTAGTAACTCCCTCCTTTCTGGGTCCTTTAGGATTTTATTCCTTCATTGCTCCTTATCCAGTACTGGAATGACAAAAGAGAGCTTACAAATGGCCAACAAAGGAAGATTCCTCCCCCAGAGGATGGGGATGTGGGGGAGGTAAAGGTTTTTTTTGCTGTGCTACCCGGCATGTGGGATCTTAGTTCCCTGCAGTGGAACCACTGGACCACAAGGGAATTCCCTCATATTTTTCACCTTTTTAAATACTTTAAACTTTGCATCATAGTACTCAGTTGATTTAACTATGTTAAATTGCACAAGTCAAGTGTGGATAACTTGATTAATTATTATGTACCCAGATCAAGATAGAGCATATCCAGCACCCCCAGAAGACTTCCGTACACCTTCCCAGTCAATATCTACTAAGCCTCCACTCCTTCCATCAAATACCAGCCTAATCGCAATAGATTGATTTAGTCTGTGCCTAAACATTATGTAAATAGACTCTGACATATATGTAAATAGACTCATATATACATCAGTTCAGTTCAGTTGCTCAGTCGTGTCGGGCTCTTTGTGACCCCATGAACGCCAGGCCTCCCTGTCCATCACCAACTATCAGAGTCTACCCAAACCATCCAACCATCTCATCCTCTGTCATCACCTTCTCCTCCTGCCCTCAGTCTTCCCCAACATCAGGGTCTTTTCAAATAAGTCAGCTCTTCGCATGAGGTGGCCAAAGTATTGGAGTTTCAGCTTCAACATCAGTCCTTCCAATGAACACCCAGGACTAACCTCCTTTAGGATGGACTGGTTGGATCTCATTTCAGTCCAAGGGACTCTCAAGAGTCTTCTCCAATGCCACAGTTCAAAAGCATCAATTCTTTGGCGCTCAGCTTTCTTTATAATCCAACTCTCACATCCATACATGACTACTGGAAAAACCATAGCCTTGACTAGATGAACCTTTGTTGACAAAGTAATGTCTCTGCTTTTTAATATGCTGTCTAGTTTGGTCATAACTTTCCTTCCAAGGAGTAAGCGTCTTTAAATTTCATGGCTGCAGTCATCATCTGCAGTGATTTTGGAGCCTCCCAAAATAAAGTCAGCCACCGTTTCCACTGTTTCCCCATTTATTTACCATGGGACTGGATGCCATGATCTTAGTTTTCTGAATGTTGAGCTTTAGGCCAACTTTTTCACTCTCCTCTTTCACTTTCATCAAGAGGCTCTTTAGTTCTTTTTCACTTATATATGTAAATATATATATACCCTTTTATGACTTGTTCCACATTTTGGTTATGTAGAGAACTTTGTTATCTTTTCATTGTTGTGTAATTTTATTAAATGAATATTCCACCATTTATCCATCCAACTCATTATGGACATTTAGTTTGTTTCCAGTGTGTGGCTATTATGAATTCACCTGCTCTGAGCATTTTTGCATAGACAGAAGCTCTCATTTTTGTTGGGTACATAACCTCAACTAGAGTCATAGATTCGTTGGATAAAGTTTGTGTAGCATTAGTAGATATTGCTAAATAACAATGTAATCTTTTTTCTTTCATGCCTCATATCTGACTCTGTTGCACCTGATACAATTTCTCTTTCTAAGTAAGGACCTAAGTGGATTGCTATTGATATATGACATTTTGGCTTATATTCTTCAATTAACATATGTGTAGAAATGTATCAGTGGTAATAACTAATGCTTTTAATCTTTTTATAGATCATCGATCCTTTTGTTGAAGTTGAAATTATTGGATTGCCGGTAGATTGTTCTAAAGATCAAACTCGTGTGGTAGATGACAATGGTAAGATCTCTGTTCACTTTTAATAAAGATGCTTTAGAGGTAGAATTTGCACCGAAAAGGAAAAACGTGTATGTGTGGGCTTCCCTGGTGGCTCAGACAATAAAGAATCTGCCTGCAATGTGGGAAACCTGGGTTCAATCCCTGCATTGGGAAGACCGCCTAGAGAAGGGGTAGAAAGAGAAAGTCTAGAGGTTCATTGGAAAGACTGATGCTGAAGCTGAAACTCCAATACTTTGGCCACCTCATGCAAAGAGTTGACTCATTGGAAAGACCCTGATGCTGGGAGGGATTGGGAGCAGGAGGAGGAGGGGATGACAGAGGATGAGATGGCTGGATGGCATCACCGACTCAATGGACATGAGTTCGAGTAGACTACAGGAGTTGGTGATGGACAGGGATGCCTGGCGTGCTGCGATTCATGGGGTCGCAAAGAGTCGGACATGATTGAGCTGAACTGAACTGAGCCAGGCTTTCAGAGGAGTTTGAAGAAAGGGATTTGAGGGTTCAAGAGTAGCAGAAACTTGTTACTTAGGAAATAACATGCTTAAAGTAAGGTTCCCATACTGCATTTTCCTACCTGTGCTCAATGCATTTTTTTAGTCTCAGAAGTAATTGAGATGTCATCACTAAATCAGCAAAAAGTATGTTTTCTCTTGTTCAGGAGGGACATCTCAATGATTTTCAGTCCATAATTATTTCATTAACTAAGGCATTAGGGTTAAGTGGCTGATGCCTCCTTAATACATATGTTTAATATCACTAATTTTCAGTTTTAGAAAAGAAAAACAAACTTATAGAGTACTTGAATTTTTATCTATTTAATTAATTTATCTGAGAGAATTTTACCAAGAAATAAAAGTTTTTGGCTTATAGAATTTTGAGTTAAATTATATGCTTTTCCTATTTATTTTCAGTACCTATGAAAAGATATCATCTTTCTTGTATTAAGGTCTTGCTTCATGAGATGCCACTGGGAATCAACAGTGCCTCATCATATTTGGCTCTGTCACTAGTTGTATGACATTGTTTTCTCTGAATATATGTTTTCTCAACTATAACATGAGCATTATATTTCCTGTGTCAAAAATGAGCATGGATTACTTATATATTTTTTAAGAGTTACATATTTTTGAGAGTCAGTAATATATATTTTTTCATTAATTAGGGAAAGAACCCCTGCCCTACCACCCTTAGAGAACTGCCATAAGAATTAAATAGGATAGTATATGTACAGTGGGTCTTCCTTGGTGGCTTAGCGGCAAAGAATCTGCCTGCAATGCAGGAGACATGGGTTCAATTGCTGGGTTGGGAAGATCCCCTGGATAAGGAGATGATAGCTGCTCCAGTATTCTTGCCTGGGAAATCCCATGGGCAGAGGAGCCTGTGAGCTACAGTCTACAGGGTCATGAAAGAGTTGGACACAACTGAAAAATTAAACAGTGACAACAACAACATTTGTACAGTAACACTGAAACCTTATAGAATGCTTGCTGGTGATGATAACAGCAAACGTTTTGGTGGGTGAGAGGCATTGCTTTATTGGGGTGGGGTCGGGGTCGGGGAGAGGAATAATTCTTTATTGTTTTTGCTAAAACATTATTCTTAGCTCACTACTATATATCCTTTTTGAGCTTACTGAAACATTTTAAATATTGCCTAGAAGAGCCTTCTCTACAATGCAGTTTTGCTTCAAGGATTATTAGAATTGATGTAATAATTTACAGGCAATTTTCTTACCAATTATTTTCTAGCAATGGGGGTAAGTTCCAAGGCTTCGTTTCAGTAAGGCATCCTGGGGTGGCTCTGCTGTCTTCACCAGTTTAATAACCATTGCAAGCAATTTTCACTGTCTGCTTTGCAGATGTCGCCGCTAAATCATTTTTAGCCAACCCCTTTTGCTTTTTCAATTTGTCTTTTCCTATTTCTCTCAGGATTTAACCCTGTATGGGAAGAAACCCTGACATTTACAGTACACATGCCCGAAATAGCTTTGGTCCGGTTCCTCGTGTGGGATCATGATCCAATTGGACGAGACTTTGTTGGGCAAAGAACTGTGACCTTCAGCAGCTTGGTGCCTGGTAATTCTGGCTGAACTTTTCTCTCTGGACCATTCCTTGTTCTTTGGAAGATGTGATATGCCATATACATGATAAATGGCATATATGATATATAAAGTATGTGTTATATGATAATGTGAGTGTTAATGTAACTATTGTAAAGTCAGGTATTTAATTCTATTGCACCCATGGAAAAGCCAAACATGAGTTCAACTAAAAGGTAACTACTTCTCTTTTATCAGGCTACCGGCATGTCTATTTGGAAGGACTGACAGAGGCATCTATATTTGTGCACATAACAATCAATGAAATCTATGGAAAGGTGAGAATGATCACAGGGCTTAAAGTCACATGCAACAATAATATGATCCCTAACAAAGTTTTTAATTCATTGCATAAAAGGAACGTAAACCTCGACAAAAGTTTTTGACAGGAAACTCTAGGAAGGCCAGCCCACGCCATGCTCCGTGTGCTCTCCTGCCCTGAGGTCCTCATTCATGTGCTCCTTCCTCTGTTTAGGGGTGTGTACATGTCCCCTCCATCCAGTAGCCCTTGCTGGGCTTAGCAGAACTGAGAAACTGTTACTCTCTCGGGGCTCTCAGGCAATCATTTGACTAAAACAATAAAGCTGGAGTTATGTGTTTGAATTTTGTTATAATCCTTAAAAAAGACTCAGCTGGCTGCAGTTGGAAATGTAGTCTCAGTCTCAGATGTTTGAATTACGTGTACTAACTGGGCTGTGATCCCAGCCAGTTCTAGGCAGGATGCATTCATTCAAATGTCATGTATTTAACTCGAAACCTAAATATCATGAATGAATTAAAAGCCACCCACTGAACTTAAAAGGAAGAGACCATACCAGTGTCTTCTGGCTCTCTCCCAATGACAGTTTCTTCACTGCAGAGCTCACTTGAGGTTTACATATCAATAGGCTCCCGTCTGGTAATGCCAAGTCACTGGGGATTTAGTGACCGGAACAATTTTCAGGACTAGATGTGATTTGGAGGGGCTCGGGCCCAGGAGTGTCCAGTGCTCTTTATCAGAAGGTCAGCATAGTCTGGGGCTCCTCCTCCCGAGGTTTATACATCCTCTGTGCTTCTGCTTCCTTATCTTTACCTACTTCATAAACAAATACTTTATCTTTAGCTAGCTGCCTGGCACATAGTAAATGCTCAGAAATGTCAGCTAATATTAATATTAAAAAGACTACAATCTGACTGGTAGGGAGTGGACCAATTTTCCCTGGAAATAGGAAGTATGTGTTAATTCTCATATCCGTCAGTTGGGAGGGGTGAGGATCCCAATTTCTAAGAGTGGTAAAGTGTTATGTCTTGTGTTCAGTCCTAGATTATGCTGCTTGCTGAGATCTCTCCTCTGGCCTAAACATACACAAATGTAAATTATCAAAAAGTGATTCTTGAATTTCTTAGGAATCCCAGGTGACCTAAGCAGCATCTCTAGCATTTCACATGCTTGAAGGAAATAATAAAATTCAGCATTTGTTTAAAACTTGAGCCAGAAATACCAGGAAAGAGAATGTGTTCTGTAGGGCTTGTGTTCTCTCTCCTAAGTAAATGTCCGTGTATAGGGTACGTCATTTATTACCTTCAAGGTGTGTTTCGGTTGAGATGCATAAACCACAATGTGGTGGTAGTGAACTGAGCAATGAATGACACCTGCAACTAAAAATTCAAAGTGGGAGAAAGGGTTTACAGAGCATATGTGTTGTATCATCTTCTGGTTTTACATGTGCAACCTTCTTGAATGAGGCCCAATTGTGTTTTGTTGTGCTTTTTTTTCCCCCCTTGCAGTGGAGCCCTTTAATACTCAACCCCAGTTACACTATATTGCACTTTCTAGGAGCTACAAAGGTAGTTTCTCAGCATGGTGTTTGGTTCTGGCGTTTCTATCAGTGGTCATGGCGGCATGCTGTCTCACATCGTTCCATTGTCCTGCTTACGACTTTGAAACTTGCGTCTGTTGCTTTAAGGCGGCTCAAGTTCATAACAGTCTGTTCACTGTGGAAACTCTTCCTACCACCTTGTCCTACCTTCTTTGGGCAGGAAACTCGTGGGCAAGCTTGACTGTGAAAATGGGAGGCTGCCTTCCTCCCAAAGTCAGGGTGATGAGCCATGCATGACGTAGTGCAAACGTGCTGTGTGCTGCCGTTTTCTTGGTTTGAATATTCTTCAGTGGCTGTGAGATTTTGTTTTCTATCCATTTTTCATGCAGCTGTTACTTGAGAGGCAAGCGGTTGACACAGTGATATTTGCTTAACTTCTGCTTGGTCCTTTTGTGTCTTCAGAACAGACAGCTCCAAGGTTTGAAGGGGCTGTTCAATAAGAATCCCAGACACAATTCTTCAGAAAACACTTGCCATTACATTCGGAAGCGATCGATTGGAGACAAGATTCTGCGACGCACAGCCAGCGCTCCAGCCAAAGGCAGAAAAAAGAGCAAAATGGGCTTCCAAGAAATGGTAGAGATGAAGGATTCTGTTTCTGAGGCTGCAAGAGATCAAGATGGGGTCCTGAGAAGGACCACGCGGAGTTTGCAAGCGCGCCCTGTCTCTATGCCTGTTGACAGAAGTCTTCTTGGGGCTCTGTCGCTGCCTGTTTCTGAAACCACAAAAGACACTGAAGGAAAGGAAAACTCTCAGGGTGAGATGCTTTAAGTTTTTCTGAGAACACACCATTTTAAGACACATTTTGGTGTCCCTAATTACCACGATCACATGGTTGGCATTTTGTAGTCAAAGTAAAATATTCTGAAAAATAGGTAATTACATTACAGTGTTACCTTTTAGACCAGATTTTAAACTTTGGTGAGAGGGTGCTGGAAGAGCAATTTCCTAGTCACCTACAGCCTCAAAATAACATTGGCATCTGAAGTTGACATTGAGGGGCCAGAGGTGATGGTGGAGAGCGTATGGGTCTATGAGGTACAACAGAGGGTGGTGAAACTGGCAAAATATGAGCAAAGAGCATGGTTTTCTTAGTGGGTACCATAGTTACTGATTTTCTAAGGAGGAATAGAATTATACTGACTTTTCTGAGGTGTAGTTTAGTTGTTTTTCTTTCTCACTATGCAACATGGTTCCACAATTGGAAATGTTTATGGAGAAAGAGGAAATGCCAGCTGTTAAAGTAAGCCACTTTCTTGAGAAATCTCTGCTTCCTCAAGAGGGAGCTTATTTGATGTTTTCCTGTGGCCTATTTCCCTCCCCTGGATGTGGCAGGGAAGGAAGCATGTCTGTAGCTCCTGTCCAGTTATAAACTCCTCAGGCACAGGGACCAAGTGTTACCTATCTTTTCCTCTAATTTGAGCATAATGGTTCACTCATATTGAGAACTTGATAAAGAGTGGTATCTGTTTTATGCGGTACCTAAAAGCTGTCCTTGTATCAGTGACTCCTCCCTCACCCTATTTTAGATAACTCAGCTGCCAAAACTGTATACATTTGATGTCTCTGCAACATATAAGTTTGAATTAAATCAGAATCACCTCAGACAGTAGAAGGTGATCCCTGTTTCTTTTAGCAAAATTCTTTCATCATGCAGTCTAATTTCAGTGATTTCTTTTCTCATGAATACCACTTTGTATTGATTTTTATTGTCAGATATGATAGGAGGACAAATCAATTTTTCAATGGCTTCTTTGAAGGAGAAAAGGGGAGTTTAATGTTTGAAATGTTGCTAAGAGTAGTATTGGAGAAGAGATGAAATACATGCTTTAAAATTTATTTTAAAACTCCACTTTGGGGGAAGTAAACTATAAATAAACTCCATTTTGGGAGGGAAATAAAGCAAAAAATGGTAATAATTAATCCTGTTAAAACCACAATTAAGATGCTAATACTATTTAGGTGAGTTAGAAAGCAATAGTTGATGTTTCTTTCCTGCATTTAAAAAAACAGGAACTTAAGTTATTCATATATATATAGCATAATATATTTAGTAATATATAATATAAAACTTGTAAATATAGAGCAACACACAACCATGCAATGATTCAAGTTACCATGTAGAAGAAAAGCTGAAAAAATTCAGAATACAAAATTGTAAACATAATTTTATAAAAGCTTACAGTGTCTATCTGAGTGGTAACATCATGTAATATTTATATTTTTCCTTATAATTTTTGGGTTAATCAAGTTTTTATGATGATTTTTTTAGTTAGATTTTTTATAGTTAATAAGTTAAACATATTGTTTTTCAATTTTCATAACTGAAAGCATAAAATGCTATTAAAATAATGTGATTAAGAATATTAGCACACCTAGTATTGTCTTAACACTATACTAAACAGGATGGGGTACCTTGAATTAATTTAAATTGTGTATTTTTTTAAAGTTTTCCTTCTTGTGCCTAAGATCTTGCTGCCTCTTTTAAGGGACAATTAAATATGAAATTTATGCATTTAAACTCCAAAAAATATGATCAATGGGAAATTAGATATTAGCAATGGCATAGAATTGGTGACCAAGTCTTTATTTTTACATTTTAAAGTCAACAGATATTGATATTCTAATGCATTTATTGCACTTCCAATTTGTTTTAGAAATTAATTGGTCAAATTAAGTCTTTTGCCAAAATGTTTTTCAAAATGATTTGTGGTTTTTTTTTTTTGGTTTGTTTTTTACTAGCACATGTATGACTTTGAAAGCTTACAGTATCTTGCTTACAGGTACCACAATACTTTGTTTAACAGAGCTGTCTTGTTCTGTTTTTATTGCCATGCTTCTGTGTAGTACAATTCTGAATAGGAAACAACTTAAGGTAATCTTCACTGTAAAAGTATGGTAACTCATTGACATTTTTTTTTACAATGAATATTACATCCTTAGCTGATGTAATAGCTATTCAAAGGGAGGCTCCAGTGAAACTATATAAATATATTTTACCATTTATCCATCACACAGACACTTTGTTGCAAATCTATGCAATCCATGATTCTGTCACAATGTAACAGATTTACATTTTCCATTTGTCTGTCTGAAGGCAAACATGAGTGTTTGCAGGTCCTACATAAAGTGATATATGTCACTTAAAATATTGTTTGTTTTATTCAGCAGAAGATAAGGATGCCAGAAAAGATGGGAACGCAAGTGTAAAAGACCAGCATTTTCCAAATTTCAACAAAAAGTTATCCTCTTCCTCCAGCGTTCTCATCCACAAAGACATCAGCCAAGGGAACTCTGCTGTTTCTACTGCCAACTTGTCAATCACAGAACAGTTAGTGCCAGGGCCAAAGGGTGGGAGAACCAAATCAAACGTGATAAGTGATTGCTGGGAACATCAGTGCCTCAGCAGATCCCTCTCTCCAAGGCAGCATTTGGCTTGTGATCCTGCAGTTAGCCCATCAAAAGATCTATGTGGTATGAAAACCAAGGAAAATGGGAATGCTGGGGGCTTCGTGGTAGGGAAAAGCACATTGTCAGGAAGCATCCTTTCTCAAAGCAATCTGGAGATTAAGAAGCTGGAAGGTGACTGGGATAAGGGCAGAGCTGCAACATCCTTTTCTTTGTCAGACGTCTCTACACTCTGTTCTGATGCACCCGACTTACACTCCACTGCAATTCTCCAGGAGAGTGAAATTTCCCACCTTATTGACAATGTCACGTTAACAAATGAGAATGAGCCTGGCAGTTCTGTCTCGGCACTGATTGGCCAGTTTGATGAGACCAGTGACCAGGCTAACCCTACAGCTGTTTCTCATCTTCAGAGCCCTAGTGTGATGTTGGGACATCCTCCTGTGCCCACCAGGGACCTAAAAATGCCCTTCAAGCCTGGCTTTTCCAATGGAAAACCCAAGTCATCCTTCCAGTGCTCATCTCCTGAGCAGACTGCATTCTCTGGACACGAGGCCTGTGAATGTTCAACACACACAGCTGTTGGTGAAACTATCTGCACTCCTGTCTCTAAAACTAAACCAGACAATGACCTTTCTGGGAAGGCTGTGACTGGGGCCATAGAAAACAACCTGCCTCGGTCCTCTAGTACTTCTCACTGCTGGTTACCAGGAATTTCCACCCATGGAAAAGACTGGGAAATCCTGAAGAACCCCAGCCCTGCCACTTCCACTGACTTGACACTGGAAGATATAATAGCTGCTCCTACTCTCAGTTTAAATTCTGGGGAGAGCAGTCTCGTAGAAATGGATGGAGATTCAGAAAATCTGTCCCTAACAACCTATGAATATAGGAGAGAGGGCACAAGTCATCTCACTTCTCCTTTAAAAGTGAAATACAGTCCAGATGCAGTGGAACATTTTCAAAGAGGCTTGAGAAATGGCTACTGTAAAGAGACTCTCCACCCTTCTGTCTCTGAAATATTCAACAATACTCAAGATGTCAAAAATCAAACTGTTTCTCATCTAGCCTATCAGGATGCTGGGTTTATGCATAACCACTTCTCAAATTCAGATACAAAAACGAACCAGATCTCCGGGCCCCTGCCTTGTGCTCATGACTTGCATGCCCCTGCCCCGGAGCAATCCCCGCACTCTGCTCTGAAGCTGTCCAGTCCTTGCAAATCCAAAAGTCTGGGGGACTTAACATCAGAGGACATCGCCTGTAATTTTGAAAGCAAGTACCAGTGTATTAGTAAGAGCTTTGTTACCACTGGCATCAGAGACAAGAAAGGTATGACTGTAAAAACAAAGTCGTTAGAGCCGATGGATGCCCTGACCGAGCAGCTGCGGAAACTTGTGTCCTTTGACCAGGAAGATGGCTGCCAAGTGCTGTACTCCAATCAAGATGCCAATCAGTTCCCCAGGGCCTTGGTCAGAAAGTTGTCATCCAGAAGTCAGAGCAGAGTGCGCAATATTGCCAGTCGTGCCAAAGAGAAGCAGGAAGCCAACAGGCAGAAGAGTATGAACCCCAGCACTGTGGGAGGAGTGGTTCTTCGAAGCAAGCCGTGTGCGCTGGCGCCCACAGGGAACCGGCACTCCACCGGCTCCTACATCGCGGGCTACCTGCGGAGCGCCAAGGGCGGCAGCATGGAGGGCCGCGGGATCCCCGAGGGCGCATGCGCAGCCCTGCGCTCCGGCCACGCCGACAGGTTCTGTTCACATCATTCTGTTCTGCAGACCGAACCCAGCAGTGATGATAAACCAGAAATTTATTTTCTTTTGAGACTGTGAATTACATAAAGCTGCATTTTCGCTGTTAATGAGATATTCTGTAGAATGTCTGAGTTTTCAGGAAATATGGTCCTTGGCTTTGAGATGATTTTCAGATGTATTTTTAAACTCGTATTACAGCCTCCTTTTGACTCCGTGTGTTCTGTTTGCATTTGTATATAGACTCGGGTGACATTTCCTGTGTACCTCTGATCTTCCTTCCCTGAGGTGTGAACTCTATTGGTATGATTTAGGTGCATGCCCTAGATGTGAAACTTCTCAGCAGTTTGGGTTCTATGTTTCACCAAGACGCTTTTTACTCTGTGCTCTCAGCTCATGGTAACAAATGTAGTCATTTTTACTCTCTGCTAAGAGATTTTTACAAAGGACAAAGGAATGAATTCTTTATTTTAAAGCCATTACCATCTTTCCTAGTTTTCCTTCTTTATTGAGAAGCTCAGATGCATTTTTATAACTCAGTTTAAAGAAGATTTTAAAAGTTACCTACCTTATCTTTCAAGATTTCTCTACCCCACCCAGAAGGAGAGTTCAGAGGAGATGGGTAGCTGCCCTCCCCCACCACCATACCCTCTCATTTTAGAGCTGGGTGTGAGGGTCTGAGGAATAAAGCAAACTTCTGTATATAAGGACAAAATTGTTTGTTTTACATAAATTTTGTTACATATTTTTGCTAATGGCTTTGTATGTAACAAGAACACAGTTGCCAAGCTATTTGTTGTATTTTTGAATTTTCTGATTAAATTATAGGCTGCAAATAATGGCTTTCAGGATGAAGGACTTCCAGCAGATGCTAACAATGACAGTAGCACAAATTGAAAACTTCCCAAAGCTTTCAAGAAAAAAAAATATTTTCTCATGCTAAAACCCAAGTGAATATAGATAATTAGAAGAAATCTTTTCCCTTCAGGGAGCCAAGTATCTCTATTTTAGTACCAACATACATTATTTTCACTGTGAATCCATTTTTTATTGCATGTTCAGATGTCTCTTTGCTTTTTTGTAATGTCAACTGCAATGATGTTCTTCTTGGAATTCATGAAAATATAATTAAAGGAGATTTTTAAACACTTGGTGATTTTTTTTTCCCCAAACTGAAGTTCATGTGATGACTGTTGAGTAGGGAACCCAGAGCTCTTGGAAATATTTGCCTTTTCATCTCTTTGCAGTAGAAGAGATCACTTCTATGGGGACAGTTTTAAGCAGCATTTTATGTCCTTGAGTATTTTCACTCTGCTTTCAAGACCGTATTTGCAAGGTGACTTGAGAAGAAATGGAAATGTAATGAGTTGCTTTGCATTTGGTGATGATGTTTCAAGTTTAAAAATCCTTCCCAAATCCTGCCCATGGCAGGAGCAGAGTTGGTAAGCAGTCAATGCCGGCAAGAGGCTGTGTTTGACAAATTAGACCACCTGAAGCTTTGCTGTGTGGGGGGAGACTGGAAAGGAAAGCAGTTGGATCCTGCTTTCTCTCATCAGCCTGCTGCTGCCGAACCTGGATCCTGTGCTTCACCATCTCGGTGGTGGTGATCCCAGCCAGGTGCCAACCAACTCCTGCTTATCTTCAGTTCCTGCCTCCACCTCTTGGCACTGCAGCTGCTTCTCACTCCTAAGCCAGGACTCCATGGAGTCCCTGCTTCTGGAATCGCGTACAGGATCTGAGCCTACCACCATGGCCACTTTGCTCGTTAGTCCATTGCGCAAGCAGTGAATCTAGCAAGGAGAGAAACTGACCGACATTTGGAAAATAGGTCATTCTGTCTCCCTGGTTACTGAAAGTCTCTTTGTGGCTACGCCTATCCTTTCAGAGTCACTCCTGAGAGACTAATGTGGCCGTCATCACAAACTGTCTTTGACTTGAGTTCAAGATCTTTCTTTCTCCATCGGTTGGTTATCAGGAATAGGTGTGGCTGAGAGAGTGGCAATGATGCAACAGAGGCAGGTGATATGGAGATCAAGGCCAACAATCATATTTTTTGCATCTTCTTCAGTACTTGAGTCGGAGAAAGCAATGGCACCCCACTCCAGTCCTCTTGCCTGGAAAATCCCATGGACAGAGGAGCCTGGTAGGCTGCAGTCCATGGGGTCGATAAGAGCCGGACACAACTGAGCAACTTCACTTTCATTTTTCACTTTCATGCATTGGAGAAGGAAATGGCAACCCACTCCAGTGTTCTTGCCTGGAGAATCCCAGGGACGGGGGTGCCTGGTGGGCTGCCATCTATGGGGTCGCACAGAGTCGGACATGACTGAAGTGACTTACCACAGCAGCAGCAATACTTGAGTCTTCCTAAGTCTACTGTTTCTTTCATGTAATAGTCATTTTTGTCCACTCAATCCTTTCCTGGGAGTTTCTGTTAACACTGAGCTCATGATGGGCAGCTCCAGCTGCACAGTTACTTGATGTGCCATTGTTAGGCTCTTCTGCTTTACTTCAGAGGGTATGGCCTTTCCTATTCCAGACCACTGGACCTCTAAAAATTTTACTGATGTCGCAGGCCCCTTGATCATCAAGGACTTGCTGCCTTCCCTCTGACACATTTTTGTTGTAATAGGACATTTAAATTACTTGACCTGTTCTCCTTATTAGGTCCAATTAGTAAAATGTCAATCAGTGTAGAAGCCTGGCACAGTGCACTGAAGAAAAGCGAGATGATGGAGATCAGTATAGACTAGACCCCGACAGACAGCAGAAAATTGATCCAGACCTACAGTGAGACAGTGAAGACTTACTGCTGTCCTTGCAACAAGAAGATGAACTGCTTTTGATCCTCTTTCGACGAGAATCAGACATAAAGCCTTCAGCAAAACAATAGTCACAAATGAAGTGCCAGAGGTAGAGTTGATTTCCTCCCATAAAATTCCTATCTAGCATAGAAGCTATAATTGGAATCGTATTTTAAATTTACAGTGGTCCATTGGCACCCACCATGATCAACATGGTTTGGAGGGAAGGCCTGGTAGGTGAAATGAACAGATGTATTATGGGAATCACCATCACTGAATCTTTTAAGTCTTTTAGTCCTGATTTCTGCAATTTGTCCTGGCAGATATGGCTTCTGATTTTACTATCTTGGCCTGGATGGAAGGTGCATTGTACCTTTTTAAATCATAATATTCCTTAATTCGTAGGTCAGGAAACCAAAGGTCAACTTCTAAGTGTCTCTATCCCATTAGGCATTCAGAGACTAGAGACAGAGCAACAGAGTGGGTCCTTGGAACTACTGGATCCATTGCAAGATGAACCCCAACACCATTTACAATCTGGTGTCTATAAGTCTCCCTTTTAATTGGAAGACCATGGTGGTCGTGTGGGTTCTCTAATGTTGTCAGCTGTAATCTCATTCTAACCATCCTCAAGATGTCTAGGACTTCCCTGGTTGTCCAGTGGTTAAGAATCTGCACTTCCGTTGCAGCAGGCACTGGTTCAATCTTTAACTTGGGAATGAAGGTCCTGCCTGGTGCAGCAAAAAAGAAAAAAAAAGATTTCTGGGAATTCCCTTTTTTGTAGTGCCCAATTACTCTGGCAAGTTTGAGGAAAGGTTGGAGAGAAACTTGCCATGTTCTGGTGGCATCGTGGGAACCCAACATTCCCTTTAATCAATGGGCTCTGTCTCTGTGAACTGACTTAGATCTAGTAACTGAAGATTGCAGTTTTCCATCAGTGTGTGACAGCAGCATTATGATCATCAGTTTTCAATTCTTTTTGGTTGTATAAGTCAAACAAAAGACTAGTCAGTGGTCTTCAAACTTTAGCATACACCCACATTACCTAGAGGATTAATTCAAACATAGATTGTTGGCCCACATCTCCAGAATTTCTGCATTAGTAGATCTGGAGTGGAGCTTGAGAATATTCATTTCAAAGAAGTTCCTAGGTGATGCTAAAGCTGCTGATCTTAGGACCACTAAGAGCACTGTAACTAGTACTCTTAGATGGTGGTTTGACTGTGTTATCTTTGGAAAAACCATCATCAGTTAGAGGTAATAATCTCTTTGGGCCAAGGCACTTTGCCATTCTGGCCAACTACTTAGTATGATAATTATATCCCTCCTGGCTTCTACCTTTCCAGAATCCCATTATCTCCTTTGATATAGAGCCCAGTGCTCTGCCAGGATCTTCCACCGCCAATCTGACCTGAAGAAGACAACCAACAGTGAGTTTCTCAGTGATGTTTGCTTTCCCACACAGGTGGCATGTTCCCTCCTAGAGAATACACTCAGGTGGTGGGTTTGCATGTCTTCATTCTAATATTCTCTTTTTCCTGAGCCTTCTGATTCCTTTCTCACTACTCTGCCAAGTTCCCACAAACTCACCTCAACTTACTGAGCCATTGTGAATCCAGGCTTAAAGGAGTCATCTTAGCTAACTATTAGGACTAGTAGACATTAAATTTTACTAGGGCATTATTAAGACTTGCTGGACTTTAAATTCCAACTAATGAATGAGTTGCCCATTTCAACAAATCTCTCCTGTTCAGTGGCACGTTCCAGGTCCACGTGAAGGTCCAACACCCTCAAGATCTACTGCCACAGATGTTTCTCTAGTTCTTGCTTGATGTATTCATGATATGGTATTATTCCCTGCCTTAAAAGCATCTATGGCTTTCACAAAATGCCTTAAAATGACAGTTACTGGCCAGAACCTATCTAGGATTTCAGTCATCATAAGTAGCCAACCACTACAGAAGTATTAAAATTATCGTTACCCCCAATTTATTCAGTTGTTAGAGCTACTTGATATCCCCAATCTTACCCTAAGCCTCCACTCATCCCAGTCAACCCCAAGTGAGAGCATTAGTAATTCACATGCCACAGCATGCCTCCTGCTGTTAACTACCCTACTTCTGGTACAGTTGTCTCAGGCTGGGGTTCTTAGAGAAGACTGTCAGAGGGGATGGCTTGTGTGCTAATGTTTTATTGGGGCCCAGTCCTAGGGAAGTTAGAGTGAGAAGAAAAGAAGAGAGGTAAGGAAGTAGGGAAAGAAACTATGAAGAGGAGTATAGCAGGCTGGCTGTGATGTCAGAACAAACATAGCTGGTTGCCTTACCTTGTGAGACAAGTCCAAAGAGGCCAAATAAAATGACTGCCCTTCAGAACAGTCCAGGAGTGGAAGGAAAGACTGCTATCTGCTGACTATTTTCTGATTCTTGCCTTTTTTGTTGAATTCTGCCTCCTTGGGGTGTTAACTTTCTCACCTCTCCAGCTATGTTACCCAGCCTCTACCAGCTTCCCTGGGGAAGCCAGAGCTCTGTGGGTCTTCTCTGGCAAGTGTTCAGATGTAGTCATCTCTACTTGTCAGTAGGAGCTGTGTGTGGAAACTTCCTGGCTCATGGTGGTGGCAGTGACCACAGTAGTTGGGATGTAAAACTGAATCAGGTGTGATCCGTGGCTGGGATTGTGGGCCTGGGATCCAAGGGAGACAGCCATGGTGGGGTGTGGGCAGGGCCAAGCAGGGTTCAGGTATAAACTGGCTTTTGCTCAGCCAGTTGATATAGGTGTCTGGTCATTTGAACACCTATCAAAGGTCTACATGATTCTGTGCTAAGTTGCTTCAGTCATGTCTGATTCTTTGTGACCCTATGGACTGTAGCCTACCAGGCTACTCTGTCCATGGGATTCTCCAGGCAAGAATACTAAATTGGGTTGCCATATCCTCCTCATCAAACGTCTACTGATAAGCAATTTCAATACTGAGACCTAGAAATCAAAAAGAAAAAAGGATTTAGCCAAATTCCTTGACCTTATGAGATTTACAAAATATTCTGTGAAACAGACAAAAAAGTAGATAAAGGAACACAGTGGGCTAAATGGAGTGTTACATGCAAACATGGGGGTCAACAAGATGCACAGAAAGGGGCAGCTAGTTTGGTTTGCGGGAACAGGTCAGAGAAAATTTCTTGGAGGCAGGACCAATTTGAAAGACACACAACCAGTATCTCAGGTTCTAACACTCAGAAGTGCTCATGCTTGGGGTTTAATGCTGTATGTTCCCCTCTTGAAATTCTTAATCCTATAGCTTTATCTTTGATATGTGTGTTTTGTATGAAGGACAATGGGGCACATGCCCAGGGCTTGGAGCCCCAGCTCAGTGCAGTCCCACCTGCTGCCTCCCTGTCTCCCCAAAAGGGGTTCTCAGCAGCCTGCCGTCAGCTGGTGGAGCTAGGGAGCAGTGAGCCTGGCAGGGAGAGGCCTGCACACTGCTGTCACCCTCCATCCCCAGCAGAGACCAAGCACGGGGGCGAGGAGAGTCAAGGCTGGGCTTGTGCTCCACTGTGTCTGGGGCAAGATGGCATTTGTTCCCAGCCTAGGTTGGCAGTTCCGTAGTGTTCTTGTCTAGGCAGCTCATGGGGCCTCTCTTTTATCCTCAGTGAAGTTCCAAAAATGTCCTGTGCAGAGGCTCCAGTTCCTTGGCTTGGGGTGGCCAAATGTGTGATGAGTGACTGAATAGCCCACTTTTTCATTTTGCACTGGGCTCAGAAAATTATGTGATCAGCCTGCTTGAGGGTGATGATGCTGGAACTGATTCTTGAAGGATAAATGGGAATTTTCCCGATATAAAGGGCAAGGAAAGGGCTGAAAGAGTCTCCTAAAAAGAGGGAACAGCATGAACAAGTGTGTGAAGCATAAAATTGTACCACACATAGATACATAGAGTTGCAAATGCTTCATCTTCTTCTTTTTTTTTTTCCTGTTTTTGAACATCTTGGTGGATGGTGTTCCATCTCTTGAGATGGGAAGGTGAAGGCATGCATGGGCGAGGGGAGAGCTCCCTCTTGGCCACTTTAATTTGTGATTCCTATTAGATGGAGATGTCAAGGTGACAATGTCTGGAGTGATAGGCAGAGCTCAGGGTTTGGGTTTGGAAATCTGGCACAGGTGACTGAAAGCCACGGGATGAGTGAGGTTGCCCAGGTAGAGAAAGTAGATAGAGTGGAGAAGGGGATCGGGGATACCCTTATTTTAGATGATGGGGAAAAGAGGAAGACCCAGAAAAGATGAGGAGCATCCCATACAGGAGGAAGAAACTTGGGAGAATGTCCTGGAGATGAGGATGAAAGTGTTTTAAGAAGGAGGTCTGTACCTAGTTTGAAAATTTTGAGTAAATACTGGAAGGTCAAGATAATTCACATAAAAATGTAGGTTTTCGGTCTTTCACAAACATTCGGCAAGTCTGAAACCACAGGACTCAGTCTCCTTGGTAAAAACCAGCTACCGGCCGCTGGAGCCGGAGCTCATCAGTGCGCATGCGCTGTGCATCTTCGCAGTCTCCCACCAACTGCCTGTTGTCTCCCTGACTATCAGGATTTGTCAGTCTGCATTTATCATCATGCTTACATTACTGAAAGTCCCACAGGAGAGGGACTGTCTCCCCATCAAAGCCAGGAAAACAAAAGATAGCCCCAAAGAGCTGTGTGTTTTAAAAGCAAAGTTGGAGAGAGCATATTTCTGTGAGGAAGTGATGAGTAGTCTATGTGTTTAATAAGAAAATAAAGCCTCTTCAAAAGAACAGCTCTGTTTTACTCGGTTATAATCTACTACCTCTGTGTCTTCTGCGGGCTTTTGAGCTGACCCTATTTTAAATTCATTTGCAAATTCTGTTTCCAGAAATTTCTCAAATGTTTCATCGTGTCATTTTTCTTATTTAATTAACCTCAGTGAGTCCTGTTGGTGTCCATATTGTCTGAACACAGAATATATGAACTGGCTGAGGGTTTTAAAATCTAAATTCACACTTAGGAGCATTTTTCCACTGTCCTTTGCTGGCTCTCCTCCCAGCTGCCAGTTTGGAGCCTAGAGGTACGTGTGCCAAGGCCTGACATCACCAGTTCAAATCCTACCCCACAGATCATTTTCTAATCAACAAGGCAGTGTCTGTATGGCAGGAGGAGTTCACCCTGGTCCCTTCAAGAGCCCTGGCTGGTACGGAGCTATGGGGTGCCTCAGTGCTGGGATGAGGGTTGTGGGCTTTACATCCTATGGTCTGAGCCTTCTTCTCACCCCTTCCCCAATTTCATCTCTTCATCTTGCCACACATGTCCTAGTACATCACCTCCTGGTGACAGGAAGATTCCAACCCTGAGCTCTGATCATATTAAGCCATAAAATTGTATTGTAAATTAGAAGTTTCATCTCCCAGGAGAAGCGAAAACCAGTCTGTTCAGTCAAGTCTTTTGCAAATTCACAGCAGTGGTTAAAAGTTTGTGATTAAAAACTTTATCTCTGGCCAAACTGCTTGGATTCAAATTTCATTTTTGCCCCATGTACATTTTACTATTATCTATAAAATGGGAATAATAGTAGACTAATCTCATATGTTGTGAGGATGATGTGAATTGACATGTAAAGTCCTTGATTAATAGTGGTTGGTGTTTGGTAAATGTTCAAATATTTGCTGCGGTACTATAATTATCATCATGCTGATTGTTACCTTATGGCATACTGTTTGATCTTTCCACTTAGTTATTATGTAACCACTAAGTTGATCAGTTTCTTTCTCCCTGAAGTACAATCCTCTTTTGGCGGAGGTGGGGAGCAGAATTTTCTAACTTATACACAATTCTATATATCATCCTTTCCTACTGACAGAGACAGTGAAAATTTTCTCTTTATAATTTGTAGACACATGCATGCTTAGTAGAAGAAATAGAATATATTCACCTATAAATATATACAATTTCTAAACAGAAATAGTCAAGGAGGGAAATCACTCAGATGTCAAAATTCTTCACAGGTGTACAGTCTCATTTTTCTTAAATCTTCCAAACCCCTCTTCAATCAGTTCTCTACTCTGAATTTCTTTCCACTCATGTGTTGAATAAGTGGTCATTTTGCCTTGTTTCTCATGCTGTTTCATGATTTTTTTTTACATCATTTCATTTCCATTTTGCTTTCTACAGTGATATTACAGAGAGTTTTGAACACAGATTTCAGAGAGCCTAGTGGAGAGTGAAAAAGTTGGCTTAAAGCTCAACGTTCAGAAAACTAAGATCATGGCATCCGATCCCATCACCTCATGGGAAATAGATGGGGGAACAGTGGAAACAGTGTCAGACTTTATTTTGGGGGCTCCAAAATTACTGCAGATGGTGACTGCAGCCATGAAATTAAAAGACGCTTACTCCTTGGAAGAAAAGTTATGACCAACCTAGATAGTATATTCAAAAGCAGAGACATTACTTTGCCGACTAAGGTCCGTCTAGTCAAGGCATGGTTTTTCCTGTGGTCATGTATGGATGTGAGAGTTGGACTGTGAAGAAAGCTGAGCACTGAAGAATTGATGCTTGAACTGTGGTGCTAAGAAGACTCTTGAGAATCACAAGGAGATCCAACCAGTCCATTCTGAAGGAGATCAACCCTGGGATTTCTTTGGAAGGACTGATGCTAAAGCTGAAACTCCAGTACTTTGGCCACCTCATGCGAAGAGTTGACTCACTGGAAAAGACTCATGCTGGGAGGGATTGGGGGCAGGAGGAGAAGGGGACGACCGAGGATGAGATGGCTGGATGGCATCACGGACTCGATGGACATGAGTCTGAGTGAACTCCGGGAGTTGGTGATGGACAGAGAGGCCTGGCGTGCTGCAGTCCATGGGGTCGCAGAGTCGGACATGACTGAGCGACTGAACTGAACTGAACTGATAAAATTGTTGTAAAAATAGCACGAAGAATTCCTGCATACACATTACCCAGCTTCCCAAAATTTTAACGTCTTACATAACCATATCACAATGATCAGAAACAGGAAGTTAATATTGATATGGTATACTATTAGCTAATCTATAGTCTTATTCAAATTTTATTAGCTATCCCACAAATGACCTTTTTTGGGGACTGGATTCCAACTAGTGATCTCACATTGCATTCAGTTGCCATGTCTCCTTGGTCTCCCCCCATCTGTGAAGTTCCTTAGCCTTTGTCTGTCTTTCATGGCCTTGACACTTTTGAAGAGTACTGGCCAGTGATTTTGTAGAATGTTCCTCTGCTTTGGTCTGTATGATGTTTCCAGACATACTTTTTCTCTGTGAGTTCTCATGTTCAGGTATGTAAGATTAATGTAATTAAACAAGGTTTCTCTATGACTTTAGCATTATAGATTTCTTTACATAGAAACCTCTTAAGAACTTTTTATTCTTAAAAATGTCTTGACAGGTTCTACTCCCTATAATGGGAACTGAATAGTCACCCATGCATGCTAAGTTGCTCGGTCATGTCCGACTCTGTGTGAACCTCAGGACTGTAGCCCATCCTTTGTCCATGGGATTCTCCAGGCAAGAACAATGGAGTGGGTTGCCATGCCCTCCTCCAGAGGACCTTCTCAATCTAGGGATTCAACCAGAGTCTCTTAAGTCTCCTACATTGGCAGGCAGGTTCTTTACCACTAGTGCCACCTGAAAGTCCTAATAGCCACCCAGGTAAAAATGAAAGAGCAACAACCACAAGGACCTCTCCCTACAAAGTTATTTTTATCTTCCAGATGAATAACTATTTTGAAAATTGAGTTGAAAGACTTTTTCACAAGCTAGAGATGCTAGTTCCAGTAAAATGTGAAGAAACATGAAAACATTGACATTTTAAAGTGATTTCTATGACCTGACTTTATCAGTAACATACAGCATTTAGTGGTCTTATATTTTTTATAACTCATTCATTTTTACTATAAAATCTTCATAGCCAAAAGAAGCCTAATATATCATACATGTTCATTGATTTCTTTGAATGCAAGGTCACAGAATGCAATTCTAGCTGCTCATCCCAACATGAATCTATTGAAAGGATATGGCTTAACTCGTAAAACCAGGGGAAACAACTAAGATATTGGCTCAAAAAGGACAGTTGTCAGAAGGTCTGCAGGAATCTATAAAGAAGGAACTAATGAGTAGACCTTTTGAACAGTCTCTGCCTTCTTGAAGGTACTTATTGTGTGATTCTATTCAGGTTTAAATATAAAAGACAGAGCAAGTAATGCACCTTTACTGATGATCCCAGAAAGATTGGGTCCACATGGGGAGGGATAGTGTCTGTTTCGCTTCCCAGAGACTCTGAGAGAAGAGTTCAAGAGCAAGCACTTCATTTGGGAGCTGCCCTGAAGGAGGTTTACTCCAGTAGGGAAGAAAGAATCAGGGTCTTTTCCAGTGAACTGGCTCGTTGTATCAGGTGGCCAGAGTATTAGAACTTCAGCTTCAGCATCAGTTCTTCCAATGAATATTCAGGACTAATTTCTTGTAGGGTTGACTGGTTTGATTTCCTTGCTGTCCCAGGGACTCTCAAGAGTCTTCTCTAGCACTACAGGTCAAAAACAATTCTTTGGTGCTCAGCTTTCTTTATGGTCCAACTCTCACATCCATACATGACTACGGAAAAACCATCAGTCAGTTCAGTCATTCAGTCATGTCCGACTCTTTGCAACCCCGTGAACTGCTGCAAACCCAAACTGTCCAAACCCAAACTGGAGTCTACCCAAACCCATGTCCATCGAGTCGGTGATGCCATCCAACCATCTCATCCTCTGTCGTCCGCTTCTCCTCCTGCCCTCAATCTTTCCCAGCATCAGGGTCTTTTCAAATGAGTCAGCTCTTCGCATGAGGTGGCCAAAGGATTGGAGTTTCAGCTTCAACCTCAGTCCTTCCAATGGACACCAAGGACTTATCTTCTTTAGGATGGATTGGTTGGATCTCCTTGCAGTCCAAGGGACTCTCAAGACTCTTCTCCAACACCACAGTTCAAAAGCATCAATTCTTCTGTGCTCAGCTTTCTTTATAGTCCAACTCTCACACCCATACATGACTACTAGAAAAACCAAAGCCTTGACTAGATGGACCTTTGTTGACAAAGTAATGCTTTTGAATATGCTGTCTAGTTTGGTCATAACTTTCCTTCCAAGGAATAAGTGTCTTTTAATTTCATGGCTGCAGTAACCATCTGCAGTGATTTTGGAGCCCCCCAAAATAAAGTCAGCCACTGTTTCCCTATCTATTTGCCATGAAGTGATGGGACCAGATGCCATGATCTTAGTTTTCTGAATGTTGAGCTTTAAGCCAACTTTTTCACTCTTCTCTTTCACTTTCATTAAGAGGCTCTTTAGTTCTTCACTTTCTAAGGATGGTGAAATCTGCATATCTGAGGTTATTGATATTTCTCCCAGCAATCTTGATTCCAGCTGTGCTTTCTCCAGCCCAGCTTTTCTCAAAATGCACTCTGCATATAAGTTAAATAAGCAGGGTGACAACATACAGGCTTGACGTACTCCTTTTCCTATTTGGAACCAGTCTGTTGTTCCATGTCCAGTTCCAACTGTTGCTTCCTCACCTGCATACAGGTTTCTCAAGAGGCAGGACAGGTGGTCTGGTATTCACATCTCTTTCAGAATTTTCCACAGTTTATTGTGATCCACACAGTCAAAGGCTTTGGCATAGTCAACGAAGCAAAATTAGATGTTTTTCTGAAACTCTCTTGCTTTTTTGATGATCCAACAGATGTTGGCAATTTGATCTCTGGTTCCTCTGACTTTTCTAAAACCAGCTTGAACATCTGGGAGTTCACAGTTCATGTATTGCTGAAGCTTGGCTTGGAGAATTTTGAGCATTACTTTACTAGCTTTGACTATATGGACCTTTGTTGTTAAAGTGATATCTCTGTTTTTTAATACATGGTCTAGGGTTTGTTATAGATTTCCTTCCAAGGAGCAATTGTCCTTTAATTTCATGACTACAGTCACCATCTGCAGTGATTTCAGAGCCCAAGAAAATAAAGTTTAGAACATTAATTCTTGGTTAATTCTGGCTTCTCCTCTGCGTGTATCCAGCATGTTATTACAATTAGACAGAAGTTTTCAGGCAAGGAGTCATAGGAATTTGAAGTGAGCAGCTTTCTGTGAGTAGAAGCAAGTGCTGGAGAGACACAGGGAATGAATACATCTGCTGGAGTGGTTTTCTTAAGCAAAATTGAGATGTTGGTACTAGAAGGTGGAGACTAGAGTCTGAGCAGGAAAAAATGGTAAATATTCATTTCCTAACCAGTTCAATCCTCTCATTTCACAGAAAGCCTTGTCTGCAGGTCAAATTGTTGTATATGTTGTTTCAGTTAGGATACTTTCAGCTACAAGTACGAGTATATCAAAATGCAAAATACAAGTGGCTAAAAGAATAAAGATCATGTCTATTATAAGTGCAGTAACAATTCTTCATCAGTAGCTTTACACAACAGAAGTTTATTTCTTACACATGCAAAATCAGCTGAGGGTTTAGGCAGCTGTCCACAGCAGCTGATTTTTTTCGGCGTTGGCTCATCATCCCAGGCCGCTTGAATCTTTGGCAGCTCCACAAATGTACATGTTGCCAGAATTACCACTGTAGGAAAGAGTGGCTGGAGTCAATCACTGAACACAAAACACGACACCCCGGCCACACATCATTTCAAGTCACAGAGCCATGCTTTGGTGGCGGAGAGTGCCGTGCTGCTGGGGTCCAGAAGTAGAGAAGAAGACATTTGCAGCCAGAGGTAACATGTACTCCCAAGGGTTCATTTTTTCTCTCCACTAGAAAATCTGAAGGTAGGTAGTCTCATGGTTGTTTCAGAGACTTGGCAATCACTGAAGACTCTGGCACTTCCTGTCTTCCCAATTTGGCATCCCTGATTTTCAGGGACATTGTTTTGTCACAAATAACTAGAGCAGCTCCAAAATATCACATCCTCTCATGTCAATATCCAAAGGCAGGAAGAGAAAGGTGAGATCTCCTTGCTTCTTTATCAGGTAGAGTGGAGCACCCCCCCACCCCCGCTCTCTCTCAATTCCCCTCTCATTCCAATCAAGGGAAAAAAATCTCTCTTTATAACAGACTTCCCATTGTACCACACCAGAACTGGCTCACGTAGCCTCCTATAGCTGCAGGTGAGCCTGACAAAGTAAGCATTTGAAGTTGTCAGCCTTTCTCATGAGAAGCAGGCTCTGCCAGTGTAGAAGATGAGGTAGGGGCATAGCTGTTGGGTTCAACATCAGTGGGATAAGACACAAGACAGCAAGGTTTTCAATGTCCAAGAACAACAGTATCAAATATTTGCCCCAGATCACCATGCTGTTGAAACACATCTTCCTGAATTCCTACCCAGTGGAGTTTGGAATTACAGTCACTGATGGTAGGGTTGTATTCAGTCACAACCTTCTATTTCTTAGAATATTGAGTCTTTCCTGAGATCCAGTATCAAGCAACCTTCTGGGAACAAGTCTGTTTGGCTGATCAGATGAGAAATAATGGCTCTTGCTTGATAATTCAGAGTAATTTAAAAGAAGCTTCCTTTTTAGAGTTTTTTGGAACTCATAATCAAAATAGTAGACTACAAATGAGTAGGAAACTAGGACTTGATTGCAAAAAATGTTCCCTCCTGAAAGACAAACCACAACTTGGCTTATTTTTCTAAGAATCAGCTCTCTGACTCTAGGCAGATAGATGAATAGCGCTAAATAAACAGTTATTGTCTATTTCAGAATCATACAGATCTGGGACTTTAATAAGGTTTTTTTGTTTGTTTGTTTTTTTTAAGGAAGACACAGTAGCAGAGACTTCTGTTACAAATAAAAATTGTCTAACAGCTTCCAGTTAACTTGCTATGACAGCAAAAGAAAAAAGTTGCAATGCCATTAAAAGCTAAAACTTAATCATAATAAGCTAGGAAGAAATTCACTAAGTCTAAAACAAATGGACCTGGACTGAGGAAAAGAAATCTTATTTGGTCTTTTATCCTGGAAACAAAGAGAGCATAAAAACAGTAGGAAGATACTTTGCTCCTGCTACTGCTAAGTCGCTTCAGTCATGTCTGACTCTGTGTGACCCCATAGGTGGCAGCCCACCAGCCTCCACTGTCCTTGGGATTCTCCAGGGAAGAACACTGGAGTGGGTTGCCATTTCCTTCTCCAATGCATGAAAGTGAAAAGTTAAAGTGAAGTTGCTCAGTCATGTCTGATTCTTAGCGACCCCATGGACTGCAGCCTACTGGGCTCCTCTGTCCATGGGATTTTCCAGGCAAGAGTACTGGAGTGGGTTGCCATTGTGGCATTCGGGAGTCAGAGTCTACATCAACCAAAAATGAACACTGGCTTCTTTAAGAAGATTGTTTCTGAGATCTCACCTCTGCTGCCCTACCCTGCACACTGAAAATGCAACACAGCAGTGTGAAAGCTACCCTTCCCAGAATGCAGGGCACCATTGGGATTTCACAGATCAAGCACTGTGAGAAGGGAACTGGGTAGGAACCCCTGGTGGCAGTGTGTTGCTGGGATTGTAGAGCTCTTTGCTTTCTTCCACCCTGGGTATCATGCACAGGATGGAGTCTGTTCATGGGTCACTGGGGCTTTTGGGACTCTTCAATTAATGGGAGACTCCCCTTTTCTGTGCTCAGTATGCTGAATAACCCTAACCCAGTTTCAGAGTGCTATGGAAACACCATTAGTGAGCATTGCTTGCTGTAAAGGCAATATCTGATATGTAACATTTACGGAATACCTACTATGTGCCCCTCATGATTTTAAACACTCTCTATGGATCAGTAAGTAATCCTCACAATAACCGCATGAAGTAGGTACTGTGATTGTTGTTGTTTTTCATATAAAGCAACTAAAGCATAAGTAAAAGGAGCTTCCCTGATAGCTTGGTTGGTAAAAAATCTACCTGCAATGCAGGGGATCCTGGTTTGATTCCTGGGTGGGGAAGATCTGGAGAAGGGATAGGCTACCCACTCCAATATTCTTGGGTTTCCTTTGCACCTCAGCTGGTAAAGAATCTGCCTGCAATGTGGGAGACCTGGGTTCAATCTCTGAGTTGGGTAGAACCTCTGGAGAAGGGAAAGGCTTACTTTTTTTTCTCCACATATTTTTCTTTTACATATAAAGAAACTACATTTTCGTTGTGTTGTTTTTTGTTTGTTTGTTTTTAATTTGTGCCTCTTTATATATATATATATATTTTTAATTTTTTACTTTGTTTTATTTTGCAATACTGTATTGGTTTTGGCATACATTTACATGAATCCACCACGGTGTAGATGATATGATCCTCTACATAGAAAACCCTAAAGATTCCACCAGAAAATTAATAGAGCTAATCAATGAATATAGTAAAGTTGCAGGATATAAAATCAACACACAGAAATCCCTTGCATTCCTATACACTAATAATGAGAAAGTAGCAAAAGAAATTAAGGAAACAATTCCATTCACCATTGCAACAAGAAGAATAAATTACTTAGGAATATATCTACCTAAAGAAACTAAAGACCTGTATATAGAAAACTATCCATTGTGTTTTACATATAAAGAAACTAAAGCATAGAGAGGTTAAATTGCTTGCTCAACTTGTCAGTAAGTGGCCAAAGTGGCATTTGAACCTAGAGACTCTAGCTTCCAATTCCAGACTCTTAATTTCCTTTAGTTAAAGCCATGGTTTTTCCAGTGGTCATATAGTGATGTGAGAGTTGGCCCGTAAAGAAGGCTGAGAGCCAAAGAATTGATACTTTCAAACTGTGGTGCTGAGAGTCCCTTGGACTGCAAGAAGAATCAAACCAGTCCGTCCTAAAGAAAATCAGCTCTGAATATTCATGGGAAGGACTGATGCTGAAGCTAAAGCTCCAGTACTCTGGCCACCTGATGCAAAGAGCTGACTCACTGAAAAAGACCCTGATGCTGGAGAAGATTGAAGGCAGGAGGATTGGCAGAGGTTGAGATGGTTAGGTAGCATCACCGACTCAATGGACATGAATTTGAGCAAATTCTAGGAGAAAGCGAAGGACAGAGGAGTCTATCATGCTGCAGTCCAGGAGATCACAGAGTCAGACTGAATAACAACAAATGCTGTCCTTGAAATATATGCTCTTCTCTGGTGATAGAGAAGTTGTTTGTATTGGTGTGTGTATTTGTACAGGAATAACCAGATATACACAAATATATGTTCATCAACTGATCAAGATGATGACAGAGAAAATCACCAGCTAATAAAATGGTACAAGGCAGGGTGGGAATACACTATAAGTGAAATCTGTCTTTTAAGCCATGGACCCCAAAACACAGAGAAAATTGATAAGGAGCCCCTGGTGGAGAGATAGATGGTAAGATGGGTATTCATATCAGGTAAAACATTGCAGCTGGGAGATTAAGCTCCTGACTATGACTGCATTGTGAGACTACACTCAGTTAATGCCATTACAATTCTAAAC
This sequence comes from Neotragus pygmaeus, assembly GCA_006410875.1. Taxonomy (NCBI): domain Eukaryota; kingdom Metazoa; phylum Chordata; class Mammalia; order Artiodactyla; family Bovidae; genus Neotragus; species Neotragus pygmaeus. The sequence continues at coordinate 241,880 of SJYV01003594.1, forward strand.
AAGCTACCTCAAGAAGAAATAACTTTCCAGGACTGCTTCTAACTCAGAATTCAATAAGAGGCATCTCTATTTGCCTCCTACACCTCATCTGCAAAGAAGTGTAGGAATCTTGCTCTGTTTTGTTCTATAGGCTGTACATTCTCCATCTCTCTGTGCCTGCCAAGACCAGGAGGTAGGTGATATAATTTCTCCCACCTTCCTCTTATTTCCTTTTATGTTCTTTGGAGGTAAACGGGCACGTGGGGTGGGAAAGAGATAAGTATCCTTTCAAATATGCCTATCTTTATGTTTGTTTTCAGATCTTAAGTAACTGTTGATAGTAACCAGCAATAGAAAGATATAAATTCATACATGTTAAAACTCTGGAAGGATAGAAATTGGTTTTCTTAAAACTTCCAAACTTATCAAAGGGAAAAATGCAGGAAAAAAATACAACAAATTACCAAACAAAAGCATGAAAGAACAATATCAAGGGAAAATAACATTGCGGAGGTAAGTCTGAAGTAGTTATGTATTTATGATAAATCTGAGTGACTCTGAGACTGGGTTAAAAGCTAAGAGCAATGTGTACATGAGCTGTCTAAGATTAAATGACTTCTAAAGGCTGAAAAGTCAAGAAATGAAAAATGTATCCCAGGCAAATAGTGTGAAGGGCACATTCCCTCTCTCTGCCTGTTGCATCTGACTATAGGGGACCCAGTAGAAAACAGCAGAGACACTCAAAGAAATGTCAGAGCCATCAAGGGTTACAAATTGTAACCTGGGGTTCGTGAACCTGGATGGAAAAAAACTGCATATTTTTCACTAATCTCTCAGTTCAGGTCAGTTGCTCAGTCATGTCCGACTCTTTGCGACCCCATGAATCACAGCACACAGGCCTCCCTGTCCATCACCAACTCCCGGAGTTTACTCAGACTCATGTCCATCGCGTTGGTGATGCCATCCAGCCATCTCATCCTCTGTCGTCCCCTTCTCCTCCTGCCCCCAATCCCTCCCAGCATCAGAGTCTTTTCCAATGAGTCAACTCTTTGCATAAAGTGACCAAAGTACTGGAGTTTCAGCTTTAACATCATTCCTTCCAAAGAAAGCCCAGGGCTGATCTCCTTCAGAATAGACTGGTTGGATCTCTTTGCAGTCCAAGGGACTCTCAAGAGTCTTCTCCAACACCACAGTTCAAAAGCATCAATTCTTCAGCCCTCAGCTTCCTTCACAGTCCAGCTCTCACATCCATACATCACCACTGGAAAAATCATAGCCTTGACTAGACTAATCTCTAACAGAAATTTAATATTACTTTCAAAATATTACACTAATTTTCAAAATATCACTTTAAAAATATTACTACGTTTGTTGTAGGCAATAAACATAGTAATTAGAAGTAATTTCTTGTCCCTTAGAACTCAAATGTATACCACCACCCTTTTTTCTCAGCCAGAAGTCTTCAGGAGTGCAGTAGATAGAAACACAGAACAAATAAGTAAGCAAGCAAGTAAGCAAATAAAAACACTTCTTCATAGGAACAACAGAAACTAAAAGGGAAAAATTGATTCCAAATCCCAACTAAAAATATAAAATGCTTATGTAACCTCTCCTCTGTAAGAAAGCTGAAACATTTTGCTGAAGGGTATAAAAAACTCGATTAGAAAGACAAAGAGTTTGAAGGAAAGGCCCAATTTTGTGAAACTGTCAATTTCCCTTCCTATTGTGTAAATATAAAATATAGTGTAGTCCTGATCACATAACAGTGGGAATTTAAAAAAACAAACCGGAAATTGCAGAATGACCTAAGGAAGAATCTATGTATAGGAGGGGTTTATTTTTGGGTTTTTAAATTTTGCTGTTTTGTTTTTTCAGTTAAAAAGAGTGACGAATAGGTTCAAAGCTATGTTGATATGTTGAAAGTATTCTTTATCCTTAAGTAAATCATGGACAAATTGGCCAACTTGCTGTGTGTGTGTAGGGTGTGGGGCATAGAGGAAGAGGTAGTTTCCAACTTACATTTTAAATCTAAATAAGTTCCCGGTGGATTAAAGGTATAAATATAAAAAAACCATGAAAGTTGCACAACAAAATATAGGTGAATATTTATAAAGACTCAAGGTAGAGAGTCAGTGCTCAGAGAGACACCAAAGGTAGAAACAGTAAGGTACAATAAAATATATTTTCTGTCGTGAAAACAAAAGTTTTCAGGACATTAAAAACACTTCAAACATATAAGGACAAATGATCAAAGTGAGAGAAAAGAAAAAGATTTTAGTAATTTTTGAAAGACAGAGGATTAATATCTTTAATATAGACACACTAGTGAGAACAAGGGGGAATGCCTTACCCAGGGATCAAACCCAGGTCTACCTGCATGGCTGGTGAATGCTTTATCATCTGAGCTACCCGGGAAGCCCTGTAAGGGAAACAGTCCCTGAATTGGTCATATATTTTTCAACTTACAATCAAAGAAATTCAAAACAAAACATGAGCTACATTTTCCTTACTATGTTGACAAAAAAGATCTGTATTTTTAAAATCATAGCCATTATGAGGTATGGTGACCCAAGGACGAAAGAGCAGATAAAACCAAGGAGGGTATTGGAATGTAGGAACAGAAAAACCAGACCCTTATCATCCTTCCCTCCCCCATGTTGTAACTATTAATGGAACAGTATAACCTGTCTCCCCTTCTACCCCATAGGGAGAAGGTATTCGCCCTGCTTTTCCTCAACCCAGCATACATGCCTTATCCAATCAGCAAATGACCCACAAGACCCTGATCCCACTTCTTGTACCCTGGGTATAAAAGTGGACTAAGGACCCCTGTTCAACCTCAGTTCTCCCCTGAGCTGGCCTGCTGTTCCAACAGTGCCTCCCATTCTTATAAACTTTATTTCTCTCTCCTTTTGTCTCATGTCTGGAAATTCTTTTCCAACCCGCACATAGACCATGACATGAGGGGAAGAAGATTTTCATTTAATGTGGGTAGACACATACATGGGCTCCCCAGGTGATGTGGGTAGTAAAGAATCTCCCTGCCAATGCAGGAGATGTAGCTTTAATAGGGAAGATCCCCTGGAAAAGGGAATGGCAACTATGGAAAGCAATTGAAAAAATTCATCCAAAATTATTAATGATAAAAAATATTCAGATCACTTAGCTAAGTTAAGAAAAAATCATTTATAAAATTATTTACACAGAAAAAACATTTTTATATTTGAATTTTATATTCAATTACACATAATCGAATACAGGACATTTTACAATTAACACAAATTACTCTTTAATGAGAAAAGCAAACAATTTCATAAGTAGTAGTTCTGTAATTATAAACTGCTGTATTTAATGTTGTTTTCTCCCCATGAAAATTTTAAATATTACTGAATTTCCATTACTCATTTAAATCCTGTACATAAATTTCTTTAACTTGCAGACCATCATGTGAGATGTATAATGAGAAATGATTTACTGCAATCTTATGAATATCTCTATCCTCCTATCACTAAGCATTTACCAAGAAGGAAAAAAAAGGAGGAGGAGGAGAAAAGATGTATAGTTTTTTTAAATTTTTAAAATATGTTGTCTAGCTAAAACCTAATGGAATGTATCTCCAATGTTATGTGCATTATAGTGTGATAATAAGTTATATAAAATTGTGGAAGGGCAATGAGACCTTTTTTTTTGCAACTTGAAAGAATATGCTGCTGCTACTATTGCTAAGTCACTTCAGTCGTGTCCTACTCTGTGTGACCCCATAGAGGGCAGCCAACCAGGCTTCCCCGTCCCTGGGGATTCTCCAGGCAAGAATACCGGAGTGGGTTGCCATTTCCTTCTCCAATGCAAGAAAGTGAAAAGTGAAAGGGAAGTCACTCAGTTGTGTCCGACTTTTTGTGACCCCATGGACCGCAGCCTACCAGGCTTCCCTGTCATGGGATTTTCCAGGCAAAAGTACTGGAGTGGGGTTCTATCGCCTTATCCGTGAAAGAATATGATTCCTCATTTTGTCTGTTCCATTCTGTTTCTCTTGTGTTGGTGTTTCCCTCATACCTTCATTAAGAATGAAATTCTAGGTCAAGTTCAGTTCAGTTCAGTCACTCAGTCGTGTCTGACTCTTTGCAACCCCATGAATCACAGCATGCCAAGCCTCCCTGTCCATCAGCAACTCCCGGAGTTTACCCAAACTCACGTCCATCGAGTCAGTGATGCCATCCAGCCATCTCATCCTCTGTCGTCCCCTTCTCCTCCTGCCCCAACCCCTCCCAGCATCAGAGTCTTTTCCAATGAGTCAACTCTTTGCATGAGGTGGCCAAAGTATTGGAGTTTCTTTTCTCAGTCATCAAAAGGTAGAAACAAACCAAATGTTTGTCAACAGATGAATGGAAAAACAAATTGTGGTATATGCATACAGCAGGATATTATTCAGCCTAAAAAGGGATGAAATTCTGATAGATACTGCATGAATAAACCTTGAAAACATTATGCTAAGGCTTATGAAATAAGCTTGATACAAAATTTCACTTACATGAGGTACCTAAAATAGACAAATACATATATAAACAGAAGTTACCAGGGATTAGGAGAGAGAGAATTACAACGTATTATTTTAATGGGTAGAATTCTTGTTCAGGGTGAAGAGAAAGTTCTGGAAATAGGTCATGGTGATGATTACACAACATTGTGAATGTATTTAATGTCACTAAATTATACACTTGAAGTGGTTAATATGGTAAATCTTATGTTACATTTCAAAAAATATTTTTAGAAGTTATTAATAAATGAATGGAGGTATTAAAATGGAGAGGTATATTGACTTTTTCTCAATATACCTGGTTTTGCAGACTTGACTTTGACTTCATAAAATACATAAATATTTTATATAACTATAAAACAAAATGAAATTTCAAAAACAATCCCCTCAAATGGAATGTATAGTGAAACAAATGAACCCAAGCCTCTATCTGGTTTTGCTGTATAACCACACAGAAATGCACTATTTCAAGGGACTTGCAGTGACTTTTAATGTAATTACGCTGTAAAAACAAAAAAGAATAGCAATTGCTTAAAGTGTTTTCAGTAATGGTATTTGTTGAAGGTAATGTTGATATTGCTATTCTGAAAGTGTTTTACATATATTATGGGATAAAGCGAACAGCATGGTGGGTAATATGTTAAAACCTTGAGAGATCTCAAAATCTTTGAGAATCAGGATTTTCAGTAAGGAAGAAGGGAGTTACTGCTATAACACTGATGAGATTAAGAGTTGCTATAGTCTTGAATATAAATTTATGGCACATTTACCTTCAATTATTTTTGTGGTAACATATATATATTCATGCTAAGTCTCTTCAGTCATGTCCAACTCTTTGCAAGCCTATGGACATAGCCCACCAGGCTCCTCTGTCCATGGGATTCTCCAGGGAAAAATACTAGAGTGAGTTGCCATGCCCTCCTGTAGGGGGACCTTCCCAACCCAGGGATCAAACCCGAGTTGCTTAGGTCTCCTGCATTGGCAGGTAGGTTTCTTTTTTTTTTTTAATCTCTTGTGCTACCTGAGAATCATATATATATATATA